>VDFB02270651.1:94454650-95054650 GCA_007258455.2 Sequoia sempervirens | reverse complement strand
ATATGGTGATAAAAGATGGGGAAGACAAGGCAGACCTCAAGGCTGAAATCCAATAGCTTCGTCAGTATATCTCTAACCTCGTGTATAGAACTGAAAATGTCATCGCTTTGCTCCCATAGACACTAGAGCTATCAACAAAGCATAATCGACTTAATCAACTGGTTGTATATGGAAATTTCCTGATAGATAGGGAGGAAGAGTTTTTCACAAGGGGATGCTTTGTACTCACAAAGTTATATCAATTGAGGTACAACACCCATGAACTCCGTCTATGGATCTAGGATGAGGAGCGAGACTTGGCGGTTGATAGACTTGGAGATGAAATCATAATATCTCATCTAAGGATGGCATATGAATCAGTCACTGACAAAGAAGATAAAAAAGTTATTTTTACTTGGAGGACATAGTTGATCTTCAAGGAAAAAATACATGATACAATGGCTTCAAAGTTGGTCGAGAGCAGAGAACACATGACTAGTACACTCCGGTTCATGAGAACTCTCATGTCTTGAGTTCCTTGCTAGTATCAGCGTGAGGGTGGTGAGTATCTCGAGCTTACTGATGTTTAGTCAGAGTTGCACGTTCTCATCCATGGTATTTTCAGTGGGGATTCTGTTGGCTGTAAGTTAGATCAACTTATAGTCATGTCAACATTATTTGATGAGGCAATTAAGAGTAGAGGAGAAATTCAAAGCTAGATCATAGGTGGTGAGGATATGTTGTGAAGACACAGTGTGCTATGAAAAAGTATCAGTGCTCCAGATGGTGATATAGTCAATAACCTCGTGGAGGGGTTACTTGCTCGATATCGCGGCCAATAAACTCCAGATTAGGACGTCCCACCTTTTTTAGATAGACATTAGACATAGTGGTTAACTCGATGCTTCTTTCTGAGTTAACTTGTTGTTCTACCTTTCATGCTATGTCTTTCTTGGAATCGTCAATGTACAATTGGAGTTTTCATTTCAATAAGGATGTGCATGTTGCACATGTCCATTTAGATTAGTCTTGTTTCAGTTAATTGATGGTAGTTTTCTAGTTAACTATATAGTTTCCTTTATTTAGGGTTTAGCAATAAAATATTGCATGCTTGCAAGACTGTAGTTGACTCAAGGTGATATTAGGGTTCCCTACATCTTTGATATCTATAAGTAAGAGATCTTTTCTCATTTGTAATTAAATTTTGCATGTGATAACATACATGTTGAGTAACCTTACCTGTAGTATTACTATTTTGTATATGTTCAAAGAAATTTTATTGCGATAATAAATAGTTGTGTAGCCTTACCTGAATATTATTATTATGGTACTTGTTCACTTAGTTAAATGGAGTGGCTAGTTTGATCATTTATTGTATGCATGTCTCGCCAATGCAATTTGCTTTCCTAGTTGACTATCTTATGTTATGTTTAACAATATTTGTTTCATATCTACACCTTGGATAGGTGTTGTCACCTCCTTGGGAATTTAGAAGTGAAGATTTCCATTTAATGTTGTGCTAATAATCTTTCTTTCAGCCTATGCTTCAGATAGCTGTTGTCATCTCCTTAGAAATCCTAACTTAAAGATTATCATAAAACCATTCCTGCTCCTTTTTCCTCATGCTCTATTTTCTTGAGGATAATTGGATAGATTAAAGTTTTTAGTTTAGTTGTAGTTAGGATATGCAAAACCAGAGAAAACCCTTAGCTGCAATGTTCTTGGTTTCCTTAGCCTTGTGCCTCTTCCAACTGAGACAAAAAGATAGGAGTTAGATTACTTTACTTTTTCACAAAAATCAGCATAAGAGGGATCTTCCCCTCCTAATTTGAAGAGCAGTCATTACGCATTGTGCATAGCTGTCCGTACCAACTCACACTCTAGAGGTGCTAATTTTTACGCCAACACCATTCAAATTTTATTCCTTTTTTCTACAAATAAGTGATTATTTTTGTTATTCTAGAATATTCCACAAATCTCATATCTAGCCAATCCCATAAAATTGTACACATCATGCACATTTTTGGGAGTATTTCAATCCATAACTTCTTTTATTTTATCAAGATCTACATAAATACCTTTTCCTAAAATTATATTCCCTAGATACTGCACTTGATGCTGAAAGAAAGAACACTTGCTTAACTTTCTATGTAGTTGGTGCTCTCTTAACCTTTGCATAGCGAACCTTAAATTCTCGACATGATCTTCTTTAGTATTATACTAAATAAAAATATCATCTATGAGTGTAAGTATGAAATTTTCCAAGTAATCCTTGAACACACTATTCATAACACTCATAAATGCAACTAGTACATTTTTAAACCCAAATAGTACAACAATAAAATCATAATAGCCATAATGAGTTATGACAACTATCTTTAGAATATCTTGTGCTTTAATACCTAATTGATGATACCTTAATCTTCAATATATTCTAGAGAAAATAATAGCCCCTTGCATCTAGTCAAAATGATCATCAATATGAGGTAAGGGATAATAATTCTTGATTGTTACCTTGCTCAACACTTGTGATCAATACATAATATTAGTGTACCATCCTTTTTTCACAAATATAACTAGTGCTCTCCAAGGAGATACACTAGATCAAATCAACCATTTTCCTAAAATTTCCTATAGCTAGGTATTTAACTCAAATAAATTTGCAGTGTTCATATCATATGGTTCCTTTAATTGTGGTTCCATTCTAGGATAAATTTCTTCAAATTCTTATCTAGGTGGTATACCATACAATCCATCTATAAATACATCCCTAAATTCTTGTAAGATTAGGTGATAATCAAGGTAGGTTCCGTCTCACTAGCAAATCACCCATGATTATTATATACAACACACAACCTTTCTTTTAATTTTTTTTTAATTGTAGAGCTAAAATATCTCTTCGAAAATTTTTCCTCTTTCCACCTAGGATAGTGGTTGGGTAACTAAATCATCTAAGCAATATACAAGGCCTTCGAAACAATAATTTTTTTCTCAATGCTTCCACAACCAATTCATTCCTAAAATTATATCATAAGATCCTAAATGAACATAAAGTTCAAATTTTGTGGAAAAATTAGGAAGCTATAATTCACTAGCATGCAAGTACTGATTAATTGATTGCTATGTTGGGTTTCTATATTGTACTTTCCATGAGTTTTCCATAAAATTTGACTTTCTATAAATATTCTCTAACACATGAGGAGCTACGAAAAATTAGTATCACCTATATCTATAATAATTTGAATTAGAAAACCATAAATCATACTTGATGCTTGCACAAGAGTGATTTGGAAACCCATCTACATGATATTATCAACTACAACTTGAATACTATACTAAGTTTTTCATCCTTGTGTGATGAGGAAACCCCAAATTAGAATAAAAAGTTCTTTGTGGGCATTGATTATCATAGTGATTTTTCTTTACAAATACAACATCCACTTGTTAGCCCTCTTTTCACCATCACCTTGTCCTAGTTCTCATGATATTTCTTCCTAGTATAATTTTATTTGAAACATTTGTTGCTAGTGCTAAAATAATTCTTAGCAAATTTATTTTTCATTGGGAATTTCCTCTTAAATGATTTAACATTTGATTGTCCTTTTCCTTTCATGTAATCATTGGTAATTTTCTCAATTTGGGCCATTGCGTACATCTTATTTTATTGCTTTAGTGATTTCTAAAAATTAGATCGATGGTTTTAGGGATATGGATGTCAACCTCACCCCTATTCTCTAGAAATAAGCCAAAAATAAAAAAAATCTTAAGCTAGACCATAGTTATCATCTTATTTTCTTGCTTGAGTTTTTTCTAAAACACATGATTGATGGTTTTAGGTCCATGGATGTCAAACTCACCCCTAATCTTTGTGTTTAAGCCAATAATAATTTTTTTGACCTTCATAATCTCATCATTTTGATAAGGACAAACAAACTTGAGGAGTTTCATAAATTTATGCCAATATTGGTTCATTGACATGCTATCCTATACCAAGGTTTGAAACTCAACTACCTTATCATCATAATAAATTACTCCCAAGTGATGTTCACTAAATCCATATAGTTCACCATTCTCTAGCTATTCCATAAATCCACTGCTTTATCTATAAGTCGATATGTTACCCACATAGCCTTTGTCTCATTGAAAAAGTTATGAAGCTCAAAATACTTCTCCATCTTGAGAAGCCATTTTTCAACCCCTTCACCCAAATTTTTTCTAGAGAAATTCAGAGGAAATATTTTATTTAATTATTTTTCTAATTTAATTTAAAATCTTGCCTTCTTATTTATAGGCATATGAACATCTTGGTGTCTAGCATCCATGTCCATATTTGAAATTTCATTCAAATTAACTTGAGGAATCAATTAATCTTGATTTTCATTTTGACCCACATCCTGGTCAACTCTCAAGATATGAACTACTTGCTCTAATAAGTTCATAAATTCTCTTATAACCATGATCATTCATATAATATAATCAAGTTTTACTACTTGATCATATGGACTATGTTGAAAGAAATAGAAGTTTGTCATTGATGATGTTGTTGGTAACATGAGCATTATAGTGTTGTCATTTATGTCAACATTGTATCCAGATATGAAGATCATGATGTAAATCATTGTGGTTGGCTCTAATAGGTTTTGGAGTGTTTGTAGAAGACATTTTTACTAAGTGGCTTGGTCTGGTAAAGACGGTTGTAATGGGAAATTGGCTAAGTGTCAAATATGTTAACTTTGGGTAATAGTGCTTTAGTTTTTGGGTTTGCACTGGTCCACAAATGAAGGTTTCACTTTGTGATTCTAACATTATTTTGTTGGATGTTAGATATATTTGATTCCAATATTTCATCATGTTTTGGTTATTGGATCGAAAGATATGAGTAACAAAAGTTGGTTTGGAAAATTTCAGTTATTCTTTGTATAGTGCATTTGTGAGGGAGATTATGATTTCTCCATAGATAAGTTTTTGGCTTTGTGGATTTAAGGAGATGTTGACAGATGGAATTCTTGTAGGAATTTCAGTTGGCATCGAGTTTTGAGGTCCACATATTTTCATGTGGATACACAGTTGAAGGATTTTTCGATTAAGTCTTATGTCATGCCGACCTAACAAGTTTGAAGGTATACAAAGGTTAAATAAGTGTTGTGGTCTTATGTGGGATCTAATATAGGTCCATGCCAACCTATCTTGAGTTATTTTGAGGATTGAATCTCTTGGTGCAACATATGCATGAAATTTTTAGAGTCAACAAGTTATGTTTTGAATATTACATCTAATTAAGCTGACCTAATTGATGTTAGAGTTGATGCAGATATGCATGTTAGATATTTTCAGTGATTTGGAGATGAATATGTGTATGCAAAGATCATATATGTGAATATTATCATAGCAGTGAAAATTTAAGTTGTGAATGTTGAGTAGAAGATTGAAGTGATGTGAATGTAGAGGAAAGAAGAGTGTTAAATTTGAATTAGATGAAGTGTGTAAAGTTATTTTATTGAGCTTCATTGGAACTATATTTCATGCATATGATAGATGCAACTATAACAGTTCAAAACAGGCTATGAGTCACCATCTCTCTCTATCTTTTCTCTATGGGCAGTGAGTCCACTTGGATAGTGAGTCAATATGCAGTGAGCACTTCTGTAAATATACTATAACTGGTTATAATATATTATGAGCTAACCCTCACCATGGTTTATCCCATTTTGGGGTTTCCATGTAAAAATCCCGGTGTTCATGTGTTATGTGGTGTTGTTAATGTTTCATGCTTTCTTTCTTTATTACAGTTGAATATGATTTGGTGATTGGATTTTTAATGTTTGAATGGTTTAAGAGAATACTGATTCACCCCCCTCTTAGTATTTTGGGTTTTCAATAGACTATGACTATAAGCTATCTCATTTGTTGCCCGTGTATTGAAGATTTCTCCTAAAAAGAGCATACACTTGGTTGAGAAGTGGAATTTTTAGGTTCCAAGTTCAAACTATGTTCTAATACCATATGTAATATAATTATTTAATTTAAATCAAAATTTATATATTTAATTTAGATCATTCCACTTTATTCAGATATATCAACATTTCTATGTAAGAGATGTGACATCATAAAATTATATAAGGGCACTTAAAACTTACTAGTTTAAACTTGGTCCAAATATTTTATTATAAAATATTGCAACATTCTTACAAATATTTCACAAAATCATCACACAAGGTAATATTTAAAACGTGTTTAAAATATCAGCCTCTACAAATTGAGACACATATTGTCTCATTAGTAAACCATCAATAGTTTTCAATACTTTACAAGGTAAGGAATACACACTTATATTACATAAACTTGTTTCTTCTTTCTGAAAGGAAGTCGGGTGAGCGGAAACAACTTCCTACACTAATTTGAGTAGGGGAGAGTTACAAAATATTCTTTTTAACACCTTATATAGTTATAATAAGAGAAACACAGAGATGTAATATAACATCAAGTACACAAATACAACATACACTAGATATACGTGGGGAAAACCCTTTTGGGTAAAAGCTCCCACCCTCCAAAAGTATGTCAATACTATTGTATTACTTCAAACAAGAGTTACAATACATCCTGAAGTACAAAGGTTTCTTCAACAAGTGCTTCAAAAACAAGTACCTATTCTAGAGTGATACTGGCAACACTTCGTTACTTGCAAACAAACTATGAATTCTACAATGCAAGGCATACATTCTATAGAGAATAAAAGTCAAGAGAAGCTTCAAGAAGAGGATGGTAATCCAAATACACATGGCACAATATCCCATTCCATAGACATGCATTTAGACACTTGTACTAGATTCCCTTACACCTTTTATAGCTATCATAACATGCAATATTCTCTCTCCAAGCTTGGGCACCTAGAATATGCTAAAAATAACTTAAAATAACTTATGTCAGATGCCTTACACATCTTACAGCTATCATAGAATCTATCATAACTGACAACACTTACAGTTGTAAGAGAATATATCATAACTGACCAAGAATACTTGATTTTCTTACAACTTGTCATAACCCAACTTGGGCGCCAAATTTCTCCATGCAACAAGATGCCTTATGACATGTCATAAAATCTTTCATAGGTCAAAGATTCCAAAATGAGACACCTATGTCCACTTGGGATGATTATGTGTCATCTAGTCACCTCCAATGGGGATACCACCCAACCAGTGAGTCCCAATTTATGACATGACACCATAGGAAAATAAATAATACAAATAAATACAATAATACATCAATTGAATCAATATTAGGACTCCAAGGTTAAGACACATTAATCCCAACATTCTTCCACTTGTCGAAGATCTATCAAGAGTCATATGAAATCATTTGCTCAGGGCCCCAAGGTCCATGGAATTGAAACACTATATGAACTTCTCTATGATCATTGATTTTGTCAATGCATCTACAACATTCACCAAAGTTTCAACCTTCTCCAAGTTCATCTTTCCATCTTCTACCATATCACAAACAAAATGATATTGAACATCGATGTGCTTTGTTTTGGCATGGAAGGTAGGATTCTTTGCTAGGCAAATCATACTTTAACTGTCACAACAAACAATAATCTATCCTACATCAAAACCAATATATGAACACAACCTCTTAAGCCAAATAGCTTCCTTATAGGCATGAGTGGCTGCCATGTACTCTACTTTTGTCATGGACAATGCAACGACATCTTGTTGCTTACTCATCCAACTAATAGCACCACCAAACATCATAAACACATAACCACTAGTGGATCTTCTACTGTCAATGTCACCTGCCCAATCTGAATCCACATATCCATGAATACTCACAAAATGTTGAGGTTTGGTAGGATAACTATGAAAACACAAGGAATAATTAGAAGTACCCTGTAAATATCTTAACACTCTTTTAACAGCATCCCAATGAGGATTAGCCATAAAATGGCTAAGGAATCCCACTGCTTGGGAAATCTTTGGTCTTGTACACACCATCGCATACATCAAACTTCCAACTACACTTGCATATGGTACTTTGGTCATGTCCTCCATCTCAGTAGGATATTTTGGACAATCATTCACAAAAAGCTTCGTCTCCTACATCATAGGAACAACTAACTGTCTAAAATATACCATGTTGAATCTCTCCAACACCAAGTTCACATACTTGCTCTAGCTTAACTAAAGATTTATGTTAGCTGTCTCTCATGATCTCCATTCACAAAATGTACTTGGTTGCACCTAGGTCTTTCATCTCAAAGTTTGCTAACAACTGAAACTTCAAATCTGAAATCATACTTTTACCATTCCTAATAAAAAACATATCATCTATGTATAAGGCAATAATGGGAATGCAACTATTATTAGATTTAAAATATACATAATGGTCAGATTTAGATCTCTGAAATCCTAATGACAACACATAGGTATCAAACTTATGGTACCACATTCTAGGAGACTGTTTCAAACCATAAAGAGACTTCTTCAATTTGCAAACCAATTTTTTTTACCTTTTTCAATAAAATGCTTTGGGTTTGACATGTAAACATATTCCTCCAAATTACCATGAAGGAATGTTGTCTTCACATCCATCTGTTCCACTTCAATTCATACGTTACTGCAAGTTATAACAATAATTGGATAGATGTCAGCTTTGCAACATGAGAGAATATCTCCCCATAATAAATTCCCTCCACCTGTGAGAACCCCCTAGCAACCAACTGTGCCTTATACTTCTCAACACTGCCATCATGACCACACTTTTTATGGAAAACCCATTTACAACCGATAGGGTTACATCCACCAGGAAAAGGTACCAAATCCTAAGTCTTATTTTTCTTTAATGAAGCCATCTCCTCATCCATGTCCATAGATTGTATCCAAGAATCTGCATCACTCATACCCATAGCCTCTCTAACAGTCCTAGGCTCAACAATATTAGTAATCAAAGCAAAAATGCAACTAGAATCCAATAATGAATAACCAAATCTTTCTGGTTTCTGCCTAACTCGTGTAGACCTCCTCAAAGGTTGAGGTTGAGGATCCTCTTCTTCTTTAGAACTTTCAGAGCTGCCTGAGTTCTCCTCATCAGTAGGTCCAACAGGAGTGTGTAGTTCTTCTTTCTTCAGAGTAGGTGGAATCTGAACTACCTCCTTCTTTTGTTTCTCCTCTTTCTATAGTTGTAGCTCAACAGTGGAAGGTTTCATCTCTCTAAAAATCACACTTCTACTACAGAGAACCTTTTGAGCTTTTGGATCCCAAAGCTTGTACCTTTTCACACTAGCACCATAGTTGATAAAGATACACTTAACAGTCTTGTTCTCCAACTTTGACCTCTTCTCAATTAGAACATGAACATAAGCTTCACAACCAAATACTCTAAGATGTCTCATCAAAGGCTTTTTATAAGACCATGCCTCCATGATATCTTACCAACAAACGATGATATAGGAGATCTATTAATAAAATGACATGCAGTGGCTACCGCTTCAGCCCAAAATTTTTGTTCAAGGCTAGCACCACTCAACATACTCCTAGCCCTCTTTATCGATGTCCTGTTCATCCTCTCTACAACTCCATTTGTTGTGGAGTGTATGGAGTTTTCCTATTTCTCTCAATCTTGTGCTCTTTACAAAGCTTGTCAAACTCTAGGGAACAAAACTCACCACCATTATTAGTTCTCAAACACTTAATATTTCTTCTAGTCTAATTTTCTACCAAGGCCTTAAACTCCTTAAACTGACTAAATACTTTAGCTCTACTTTTGAGAAAATAAATCTTCTACTGTAATCATCTATAAAAGAAACAAAATATATAGATTTTGATAACTATAAAAAAGAAACATGGTGTTGTTTTCCATATACAATGTTTGCAAAAGTCAAACTCGAGATTACAATCATCAAGGCCTTCAACAAGGCTCTTATTTTTTAGGGTTCTAAGACCCTTCTAACCAATGTGACCAAGTCATTGGTGCCATAACATTGTCTTCTCTATAGGAAGCTTCATTTCCATAGAATGAGCACCCTTAGGTACCCAAAATTCATGACCATCGGATGTAGCTGAAACACACTTCTTCTCTACATGATCTAATGGTGAGGATGAAGAATCCAAAGGTCTCTTCTTCGGTACAATAGAAGAACTATTGAATTGTACAATGCATGCATCAAGCTGAAACAAAGTGTCAATGTGAACTCCTTTAGCTAGCCCCATAGATCCTCTTGTCATCTTGTATCCTCAACCAGAGAAAACAACTTTCACTCCCAAATCATTCAATTTACTTACAAAAAGTAGGTTTAAAACCAAACCCGGGATATGCAAAACACCATCAATCCCCTTCACTTATCCATCAGGAAATCTAATTTTAACTCTTCCATGACCAAAAATATTTAGGTGAGAGTTATCACCTAGGTACACCTTTCTGCCATCATAATCCTGATACTTTGAGAACCAACCTCTATGATAAGTCATGTGAAAGGATGCACCCAAATCTATCAATCACACATCTTTTGATACATGGGTTGCCAAGGATATAATAAATGCTTCTCCATCATCTTGGGATGATTTCTCAGATTCAGAATCAGAGAAAGACTTGTTTTTCTTCTTCTTCTCCTTCTTACAATCTTTTTGAATGTGGCCAAATTTTCCACAGTTCCAACATTTTTCCTTGGACTTCTTACCAAGAGACTTAGATCTCCCTGGAGACTTTGAATTAGATTTCTTGTCTTTCTTTTTACCTCTCTCCTTTCGTCTTCCATGAATAACAAGGGCCTCCTTAGCCATCTCAGAAGACTTCCTTTGCATCCTTTCAAATAATAATGAGGCAACCACCTCATCCACCTTGAAGGTGGAAGTAGTGCTTCTAATAGACATCACCAAGTGATCCCAAGAGTCTAGCAACGAACACAAAAGGAGTATGCAATAGTCTTGTTCATCAATATTATCTCCAATGAAACCCAATTGAGCAACCAACATGTTAAATGAATTTAGATGATCTGCCATGGATCCTCCATCTTCCATTTTTCAAAGAATACATCTTATTTCTCAAGAAAAGCTTGTTTACTAGGGATTTAGCCTGATAAACATCACCAAGTTTCTTCCACAAAGAAGTAGAAGTCTTCTCTTCATGGAAATTTAGGAGGAAAAAATCAACCAAATAGAGTCTAATAAAACCCTTGGCTTTCTTATCCATGAGATCCCAATATTCTCGTTTCATGCTTGATGGTTTGGTTCCAAAAATTGCAGCCCATAGATCATAGTCTATGAGCATGTCTTCCATTTTGAGCTTCCAAAGTTCATAATTACTGTCGTTAAACTTCTCTATCTCAATCCTCCTAGATGTGCTTGCCATCTCTTTCCTGTATCAAGGTCACATAATACACTTCTACAAAACTCCCACTGAAACAATAATCATCTCGAAAAACACTTCTAACCCAACAAAGGAGTCAAGGATGGCTAGGATCTGATACCAACTGAAAGGAAGCTGGGTGAGCAGAAACAACTTCCTACACTAATATAAGTAGGGGAGAGTTATAAAATTTTCCTTTTAACACCTTAAACAGTTACAATAAGAGAAACACATAGAGAAGAATGGAATATAACAAGTACACAAATACAACATACTCCAGATATACGTGGGGAAAACCCTTTTGGATAAAACCCCCACCCTCCAAAAGCACCATACAATTGTATTAATTCAAACAAGAGTTATAATATAGCCCCAAGTACAAAGCTTTCTTCAATAAGTGCTTTGAAAACAAAATCCTGTTCTTGAGTGATACTGCCAACACTTCATTACCTGCAAACAAACTATGCATTCTACAATGCAAGGCATACATTTTATAGAGAATACAAGTCAAGAGAAGCTTCAAGAAGAGGATGGGAATCCAAATACACATGGCACAATATCCCATTCCATATATATGCATTTGGACACTTGTATTGGATTCCTTTACACCTCTTACAATTATCATAACATGTAATATTCTCTCTCCAAGCTTCCAGATGCCTAGAACATGCTAAAAATAGCTTATGACAGATGCCTTACACATCTTACAGTTGTCATAGAATCTATCTTAATTGACAACACTTACAACTGTAAGAGAATCTATCATAACTGACCAAGAATATCCGATTCTCTTACAACCTGTCATAGCCCAACTTGGGCTCCAACTTTCTCCATGCAACAAGATGCCTTAAGACATGTCATAGAATCTGTCATAGGTCAAATATTCCAAAATGGGATGCCTTTTTCCACTTGGGATGATTATGTGTCATCTAGTCACCTCCAACAGGGATGCCACCCAGCTGGTGGGTCCTAATTTATGACATGACACCATATGCAGATAAATAATACAAATAAATACAATAATACATCAATTAAATCACTATTAGGACTCTAACGTTGAGACACCTTAATCCCAACACTTTTTAGATCTAATGTGGAGAGTGAATCACATCATGGTGCTTTAACCACCAACCATAAAGCTTGTTAGACTTCTCGTACTTCATCATGAATGTTGAACCTATCCCTCACATAGAGGCAATAGAAAAATAGAGCTATATAGAATGTAGAAAATCTCATGCAACTATGTTCTACTTATCAAATACACTAAAACCTTCATATGAACTTATAACATATATGAACAATTTATGAAACAAAAGTTTCAACTAAGAAAAATCATTTCATGATACTTTCACCAAAGATTTTTATATGATTCCTCTTATGCATTATAGTTCATTCCCTTGGAAATTAAATTAGACACCATTAATTAACTACCCCTAAATGAATAACTATTCACAACACCTACCCAATCATCCAAACTCCAAGATCCTTATCCATAATACTATTTAAACATAAAATATTTTTCATAGATAAATACATCTTCACACAAAATAATGCTCACAAATACTATATTTTTACCACTAACTACATTTTAAATATATAATTTCATCATATAAATTCTATAAGAATGATTGGTAAGAAAACCTCAAAATAATTTGTATTTTATACTTTTATCTACTATTCATTATTTAGCTACTATTTGATTATTAAATTGATAACAGTAAAAAATGCTTTCATGTTTTAGATAAATTAATTAACCCCTTTATGAGTTTTAGTCTTAGTTCTCTTTGTTTTTTAAACATGTTTCAATTTTTTTTTGAGTAACAAGAAAGTTATGGTTGATTTACTATTGTTCTTTGCAAATTGTCAAAATATTCATCATTTGATTTCTAGACACAAGAATAATAACATTATATTTTTCTATTTTGATAGTTTATTTAAATTTTTTTGTGAGATGTCCATCACTATACAATAGATTCCTAAATCTCTACATCTCTCACAATATATTATTATTGTTTTATAAATATATACTAGCGATTATTGTTGCTATGAATCAATGGTTGTTAGAGCTACTTTCATATAGAATGAAAACAAGTGATCAAACCATCTTTTATCTATTAAACTTATTATCATTTTTAAAATATTATAATTTGTATAGCATATTTCTGGCAACTCTTATATTTTAAAGACCAACCATGATTAGTTAAGGGATTTGCACTACATAAGTTGTCTAAGATTTTATATGTTTTTTACATTATTAATTTTTTTTTCTAAAACCACATTGCTATATTTAGCATGACATGCATAAATAGAACTAGAATCTTTGAATTTGCATTAATTTTCAATAATTAGCAATGAGGTTATCACGTTTCTATAGAGCTACAAAGAGAACTTCTCTTTCTAAAAAATGTATCCTTCTTATTTCTTATGTTTCAATTCTATTACTATTTTAGAAATAACTATTAATATTTTTCAAAACTTTTAAAATAAATAGAAGTCACAAATAGTCATGACTTAGTATAAATTTATAAATCTAGATAATTCCACATGTATATGTCAAATTTAGGTGTCCCTAAAATTTGATTAATTTTACCATTTTCTTGCCGAGTATATTTTTAAATATTATTAATAAAGGTGAATGGTTTTGGCTAGGGGTCCTACAATGTAGAGATTTCAGTTTTGCTAGTTTTTCCATTATTACATATTTATTTCCTATGAATGAGTGCTTAATATATATATACTTTGCTCAAAAAATTTATATAGATGTTTCTCATCAAAACCATATAATTTTTGGTTTTCTATTAAATTAATCTTCTCTAATATCATGCATATTCTTTATTTATATAAAAAAAAATTATTTAGGAAGTTATCACACATAAAAAATGGAGAAATAACATCAACAAAAATTTATGTACAATAAAATAAAGAAATCGATTAATGAGAAATTTGAAAAGAACTCGTTATTTCATGAAATAATCTAACTTAATGAAGATCCTAAAATATTTCAATGGAAGTTGAACATTTCACAATTTTCCTTTGTATGATATTCTTACATCAACTTTATTTTTATCTCTTCTCTCTTCTTTTTAAATTTTAAATTCTCTTTTTCCATTTATTTTAGTTTTCTTTTAATTTTTCTTTTTGATTATGGTAAAAAACAAGTTTTGATGGGGCCCCAGAACCCAGTACAAGTGGTTTTGATGGGATCCAAAACCCAATCTAAAGAGGGAAAGTTGCTAATAGAAAATAATCAGCAAATCATTAGTAGCGAAACATCAACAACCATCAAAGATCAACAATACAACTCAAGCTACAAACAACAAGAACCAAAGGGACCTTTATCCTAAATAAAGAGCTTAACAACCAGTATAACAATAACCACCTGAAATAGTTAGGCAACAATGCAAAAATGTTGCAACAACCAAATTTTGATAGCAATAACGACCTGAAACAGTTAGGCAACAAATTTGCAGCAACCATTTGCTCAGTATCAACAATACTGAGCCTAACAAAAGAAAATGTAATTTAATGGTAAAGAACACCATTAAACACAAACCCATAATAAAAATCACCAACACACGAAAGGGGAAACACCCCTCGAAACTCCCAAACGCTCCACAAACCAACTCCAAATCCACCTCAAGAGGAAAGAGCTCCCCTCTATAGGAGAGGATGTTGTGAAAACCAAAAAAACCAAAAGCACAACTCTCCAGCAACCTCAGGCTCCACCTCGATATGAGAAACTTCCACCTCAATAGGAACACTACCAGAGGAAACCATAAAAGAAGACTACCAGCAACTTCCACCACACCCACCTCCAAATCAATAGGAAATGACTCCTGAACATAAAGATCTATCTTTGCCTAAAAAAAGACACGATGCAAAGGAAATGAAAGAAAGCCAAAGCTCTAGAAGACTGGGGAAACACACCATCCTTTAGTTGAGTAAGTAAGAGCTCCAAGAGAGAAGCCACAACCAAACCAACATGTAACACCAGGGGACGAAGAGGGACAACTTCAACAACCAAGTTTCTTCCCAAAGTAGCAACATGGAAGGAAATTCACCATTCCAACAAAGTATCAAAATCAGATAATCCATTCAACATGGCCCTCTTGAGACACACCAATACCTCCTCAAACGGCCAAGGAAACTGCTTGGAACAAAAACTAGAAGAAAAAGGCAATCCACTCCACCATCTCAAAACTCCACACAACTTCCAAGTTAGACCAAATAATAGAAGGCTCCTCCAAAAGAGAACCCAAAGCCAAGAAAAAATGACAACCCCCTTTGAAAATGATGGCCAATTCAACCATAAAGGGTACCCAAAAGCTCTGAAAGAGAGCCCAAGAAGAACCAAAACAACACGAGAAGCCAAGGAAACCCTACTTCCAGCAGACACCACCGAAACTTCATCTTCAGAAATGCTTCCCTCAGTAGTAGAGAAGCCACATAAAGGGTACCCAAAATTTCTAAAAGAGAGCCCAAGAAACAAAAACAGACTCCAAGAGCCTTGCAACACAAGCATGTGCCACACCACGAACAACCAAGGCTTATCCAAAAAATCCAGAGAAGCCAAGCAAACCCTTCTTTCAACAAGCACCATCGAAACAGAGCCACCAGACCAGAGGCAAGATACCCCAAAGCTCTTCGGCAAGCACCATGCTTCACGAACCCAATCCTCAACCAACGCATAAGGAGCCAAACCAAAAGCCAAGGGAGGCAAGAGAACCAAACCCCAACATGCTCCAAATGCATGCTTTATCCATCCTGCACCCATTGCATCTCTACGGTCAGTCAAACCAAGATTTTCAGAAAAGAGAAAGGGCTTCTGCAGGCCATTAGAAGATCCCTTCCCAACAAAACACTGATCAACACAAAAAATATAGCTCCAACAAAGAATTGCAAGCCAACTGAGGAAACAATGACACCCACCCAAAGGCTAGGGACATACAAAAGGAACACACGGGATAAAGAAAAGAGCTAGGTAATAACAATCCCGCCCACCAAAGTTGAGATACAAGCCTCTGATCGATGTAGGATAGAGTAGGGGTGATCCCAACAGAAAATAGGAAAAACCACAAGAGCATGGACGACCAAGCATAGAAAGATCTTCCAGCAGCAAGCACAACCAACCAATGCAAGGAGAATAGGCCACAAGACCTCAGGAAAGAAGGATGTCACATCGTCATCTTCATCAGAGCTCCCATTGCCCTATTTTTCAAGAGATTTCAAACACCCAAAGTTGCTCCTCTTCCCACCCACACCCTTTTGTTTTTCCATTTACTTGTTGTTGGGTCCTGGTACCGATAACATAACTCAAGTTGCACTCATAGACTAAGAGCATTACAACTTTTAAATTTTCGTTATGATTTTAGAACCAAAATAATTCATGTTAATTATCTAAAAAAATAGATAATGATAAGATATAATATAAATTATAGAGCATTTTAAATTATCAACATAATAATAATAATTTTCCTTATGCATGATAGAATCATTAAATTAGAATACTCTATCAAATAAACACGCACACAGATAAGCAATAATTAATTCTATGTGATGTGTGAAAAATCCTCTACATTTAAATGTCACCATTAATTTATTTAATCTTACCATGATGAGCTCCTCTCTTCATTCCTACAATATTTACACACAATTTTTCATGTTTCACTTCAAACACATGATAGATACTCATTAGATACAAATTAATAATCATAAAGTTTTAATTTTAATTATTTAATTTTAATATTAAATAATCTTCCCTCGTTAATGGGGCTATGAGCGTTAAGGCTATGGTGAATTGAGACAAAACTAAATGGAGATGACCAATGGAAGGTTGGATAAATTAAATTTTGACGGGGCCTCCAAGGGGAACCCAGGCCTATCAGGAGTTGGTTGCATCTTCAAAGATCATAACATATCTCTAATTAAAGAAATATATCATCCTTTCAAACCAAGAACAAATAACAATAGTAAACATCGATCTAGAGGAAGGGTGAAAGTTAGGCATAAGGAGAATCGAGATCAAAGACAACTCAATGATAATAATTAATGCAATCCAAAATTACCAAACACAAAATTAGAAATTGAACAACCTTTTGGGGGAGTGCATAAGGAATCTTGACAAGTTCAAATACTTTAGATTAATGTATATATTATGGGAAATAAATTTAGAGGTAGATAGGCTCGCCAACAAAGTTGTTGATCTCCAACAAACATGAGCTGGACACGAAGTACTAAGGAGGTGGATTTCCCATGCAGGATGGCATAGGGTAGTATGAAATCACAATTGAGAAAGTGGAGACAAATGTTGAAGTGGTACATTGACTTAAAGGGTGGAAAATCTACCACATATCATATATAAGTTAATGAGAATGGGGATGCATGAAGAATTGTGAAGCCAATTCTTCTCATTGCTCATGCATGCGAATAGATCAAAAAATTATTCATATCATTCCCAATCCAAAAGGATGGGTATTTTGTTGAAACTTTGGAGTGCTCAAGAAGGTGAGGGATGGACACACTAGTGCATTTAGTAGGTAGATGGATTTTTTGGGGGAGATGACAAACCAAAGAAATTGATTTTGAAAGAGCACAATGGGAGGACAAGGAAGGTGGTCAAATGAGTTTTGGGGGTGGATTTCTTGGTTGATGACAACCACCATAGATTCAACATGGATATTTCCTCCCACTTTATAGTGTCTCTACTAGACCTAGGAGAACCTAAGGACATGATATAAAAGCTCTTTCTAATCCTCTTCAAATGAAAATATCTACAAGGAATTGAAGAGGTGTTAAGGGTGGCCAATTTTGGTATTGGGTTGCGAATTCCAAAGTACATAACATTGGTAATTAAGGATGTTGTTGTGTTGGAGTGGCTACCTTTCCTGGGAAACTTTCACACCCAAACCTTGATACAACATAGAGCATTGGTAGAAATGGGATGTTAGTATCTAAAGAAAAGAAATAATCTAGAGATTGTTCATGATTTGGAATGGTTGGAGGACTTTGATGGAGGGGAAACGGATGGAGAATTATGCAACTATTGGGGGGCATGTGATTGGTTTGTCAAACTAATACAATACAGTTTTTGGGTTCCTTTTGTATGGATTGGGTCTGTGTTACCCTTGAGCATCAATATAGTTGGTTAAAAGGATTGCATGCAACCATTTTGTAAATCTATGTAATTTCATGTTTTAATATAATATATGCAACTTTGCTACCCTTGCCCAGGAAAAAAATATTAAATAATCTTTGAAAAAAAACTATCACCATATTCTAATAATTAACATATTAATTATTCATATCTTCAAATAATATCAAACCATTTATATTATACAATTTAACTATTTTTCAATACACATAAATGGGGTGTAACAAAAATTAAAATAAAACACATTTATTCTATATTCAATTTCACATTACTATCCTAGAACATAATACCATATGTTATCTACCTAATATGGAGTGATAGAGTGCACAAGTAATAAGCATAATTTCAAATTTAAATAGATGAATACCTTGATGTTTGAATGTAATTCACACCCAAGGGTTTAAAGAATTCATTTTTCCTCACACACACCCATGACAAGCAATCCCTAAATTTTCCTTCTTAAATGGTGTAGCAATCCACAATACATTCAAAATTTATCCACTTCCAATTCAAGAAAAAATATAAAACAAGCAATAGGGAGAGTAATTTCAAGTAAGAGGTTCAAGATAACATATAATGCCCCAAGCCAACATGCTTAGAACAAAACCTGACATAATACATTTTTTTAACAACAACAACAAGGTCGTTAAAACAACCACAAGCCGCACTTGCTCAACAATGTGCACACAAGTGTTGCATGAAAACAACAACACAACAAAAAAGAAAACAATATAACCTCACCATTACATAAACAAGGTGGAAACAACAATAAACTAATGCTCATGGGATAAATCCACCACAACAAACATACGAGAGGGGATGACACCAATGACGATCGATTACTAGCCCATGATCAGGTTCTCTCGCAACCCAAACTAGGATAGGATGAGGGAATCATCAATCTCCAATCCAAATACATACACACTAAACAAACCAAAACAACAAGGCCAACCTTCAAAAGAGGTTTCCTAACTAGGATGCACAAACTATCCACTAATTGGAATGATGACGGGTAACTTCTAGACAACCACATACCTCCCAAGATGTCTCATCATAACATGGCATCACACAAGTGGAAGAATACAACAACACCCCTTGACCTATGAGGAATGTTGAGAACACCAACAAGGTCAACCATGAAGGATTTCAACCTTCCCAAGTCTTCACAAGATGGGGTGAACAATCTCCTTAGCCCTAGGTTTGACAACTGAGTGACTTCAAAAGAAGGCACACAAAATGAAGCAAGAGATGCCATAAATTCTCAATTACAACACATAGGGACATGCTCTAAACATCCCTTGAAATGCCCCACCATGGAAAGCATGAAACATTAGCTCAAAACAACAATAACACTCTTGAAAAATAGAGGAATGATCTTTTTTATAATATAAAGACATTTTGAAAAGGTTTTGAAGGTTTATAGGGGAAAAAAATGGTTGTCACAAATAAGATGAGGCATACAAATTCTTCCAACTATGGCTTTAGGTTAGGAAAACCATTGGCTAACTGGGGTAGGAAGCATCAACATTTTGGTTTTTTATGGGGAACAAGGCCATCCCAACATAAAGTTAGGCTACCCAAATAGATTTAGCTAATTATGATCCTACCTATACTCAGAACCAGGTCACACCACTGCTAACTAGGCCACCCCAGTATAGAACTAGACTACCCCACTGCTAACAAGGTTTCCCAAACACACTTAGAGATAATTGGGTTGAGTTTGATCAATCCTGGATAGACCAGGCCACTTAGATGCAACACTAGGCCACCCAAAATCATAGGAAGACTCTTAAATTCATTTTAAATACAAAATAAATATTTATAAGTTCATTTTATTCAAAATATGAAATATTAAATACATTCAACATATCATACGTGTTTGGTTCCAACTCTGAGGCACGTAACAAGATACAATAAAGGTGCCAATTAAATGACATATACAATATATCCCAAGAGGGAAGTCCAATAATATATTACAATAACAAGAGGAATCAATTGTCCTTCAATATCAACTGCATCCATGAATCAAATAGAAGAAAACATGAAATACACATAAGAAAATTTTCCCATTAAATTCGTCATCAACTCCACCATGATCCTTTGATCCCCAATGATGATTTTCATGCCGCCCAACCTCATGGAATCAAAATATCCAATCCCACCATGCTAGGAGATAGTCACATGGACCACAATCACAATACTCACACCAAACACATTGGGAGATTACTTACACACACTCCATACATGAAGTATACACTCAATATACACATCATATATATATATATATAACTCATCCAATATCACAAGAGGGACCAATCACATGTAGGGTCAAATACAAGTCCACATTGGACACAAATATAAATTGCATATCATAAAACATCATTGGGAAAACTCACTGATGTCACATCACAAATCTACAGTGGGAAAACTCACCAATGTCACATCACATAAACTTCATTATGAAAACTCGCCAATAACATAACACAAGAATTGTCATTGGAAAAACTCATCAATATCATAATCAACAACATGCACATGGAAGGAAATTTTTTTGGCAATGAGTAGCAACAAAGTAGTGAGCGAGAAAGGGACTAGAGGTATTTTTGAATCTATTGAGATAGAGGAGGATGATGAAGATGATGGGAATGGACCTTTGGAGAATGTGGAAGGTGCTTCCAATGAATATGGAAGGCTTTTTCTATTGGAAACTATTCTGGGTGGAGCAAAGAAGGGCACACATGGTGATGCACTGCAATGACATAAAACCCTTTCTTCTATTGCTTTCTCCTTAGATAATGCTAAAAGTGAAGATAGAGAAGGTGAGGGAACTGTTTCTCTTGTGGGGGTTGTTGCTCTTTCTAAGGTTATGGGTGGTGAGTTTTCCTATGCTTTTGATCTAGTTTGCGATGAGACAAATGCTTGGTGGGAGTTGGAAGACCCTATTTCCCATCCTATAGTTTCTTATGATGGGGATTCCCCAAATGAGGAGTTCCTCATGAATCTCTTTCTGAAGGCTCATCATAAGGTGAATAAGCTTGTTGAGGTACTGGTGGTTGAAGCCACTGATGGTGAGAAGTTTCTAGGTTTGAGGAAGGGTTTCTTCTTTCCTTCTAAGGGGGCCCTACCTTACACAAAGGATAACTTGGATCTTGTCCTTTCCTCTCCCATCTCTCTTGCTCTAGAAGAGTGCAGATCTCCGTCATTGGTTGATTCTTCTTTGGTTGTTTCCCCTCTATCAACTGTCATTTCTAAGTTTGTTGTTCCTATGGTTGTTGCTCTTGTTCTTATCCCTAGAGGGGTGGAAGTTTCTAATGTGATTTCCAACACCTTGATAGATATGGAGGCTCCTAATCTGGTGGTGTGCAGTCCTTGGGCATTGGTTGAAGAAGTTGTTGCTTCTTCTCTGGTTGCCACCCCTTTGCCAACTGTCTTTTTTGAGTCTGCTACTCCTTTGGTTGTTGCTCCTATTCTTACCCCTAGAGAATGACCCTGTGATGGGCCATTGAATGTTGCTACTCTTATCCAGGTTGAGATTTAGGGGACCCATGGGGTCTCTCACCTCTTGCTTTGGATTCTTGATGTTGTGGTGGAAAATTCTATTGCTTATGTGGGAAATTCTATTATTGGGAGGTTCTCAGGCCCTTTTCCAAATATTGAATCTATTTGCAGCTAAGCTTTAGTTAACTAAAAAAAAATTGTTCTGTTGCAGGTGGTTGCAATGCCTAAAGGTTTTTCCCTTTTCTCCTTCCAACTCCTTGAGCAGAGTAAGGGTGCCTTACTTGGTGGGCCTTGGTTCTTAGGAAAATCTATCCTCCTGAAAAGTTGGACTATTGGGTTTGTTGCTTTCAAGGAAAGCTTTATCTGGGCCCCTATTTGGGTAAGACCCCAACACTTCCTTTAGAATTTTGGGATGAAGAAATCTTTTGTGGTATTGGTAATAGTCTTGGTTCTTTCTTAGCCGTAGATAGGATCATGAGATACAAGAAATGCTTCGTTTATGCAATATTTTGTATGTGTGTTGAATTTGGCAAGCTTCTACCAAATAAAGTTAAGATTCATTCCAAGTTGGGTGTTTCAGAGTAGAGCATCCTCTTTGATTCTTCCTCTTTGGTGTGCTCTCATTGTCTTAAAGTTGGTCACCTTTCCCACTCTTTTTAAGTCTCCAATCCCTTGAATACTTATTTTGTTGGGAAGGATTTTTGTTCCTCTATTGTTAATCCCACTGAAAAATATTGAATTGGTGAATCCCTTGGCTAGGGAGTTGGATGTGAAAGATCTGGTCGATGTCCTAAGGGGAAGCCCCTTCAAGGATAATTTTTTTCCTATTTTTGTGAATGAGATTGATTCTTCTAAGAATCTTGGATTAAACCATTCAAATCAAGCTCTCCTTATGAGATATTTGGTTAGACACAACTTCAAACCTCCTTGATCAATGAGGATCTTTCTTTTGGTGTGTCCTCTATCAACTTTTGTCCTATTTTTCTCCTAGTTACTTTTTGGCCAGGTGTTGGTTGACAGTTTTTTGTTGTTCTGCAGTGCCTCCATTGTTTCTCTACTTTTTGTGTGGGTTTTAGGTGCCCTTCAAAACCTGTTTCTATTGCTTTGTTTCTTTGGAAAATTTTCATACTTTGGTGTTTGGATGTGTTCCTTTTCTTCACTTTGTACAAGGTTTTGGACCCTTTCAAAACCCTACTTCCCTTATCAAAAACATACACATGGAAGGGAATATAACATCTTTCAGGTGATACTCAAACTACACTAAGGTTAAATATTAGAGAGTGAGAGAAGGAGTGTCATTGTGAACACTCACATGAGGCTCAACACATAATGAAGTACCCTCTCATACAAATGAGGATACTTGATCGTAAAAGTCTTACACTCCTTGAGTGGCTTGTATTTCTCAATCATCCTTAGCTTGTATGCGAACTCAAGGAATGAGAGGGGAATCCATTAACTTGGTTAATTAATTACCCATGTTTCATTAGTTTTTACTTGTTAGGCCAACTCCTCACACTATGATTTCCTACATTCCACTTTGGGTTGGGTTCACATTGGGATTCACTCCCATAACCCTCTCTAATATCCACACCCTAAGTTCATCACATCCTTCAATGAATGTGGCACAAAAAACAATGCAACAATTACATGGCATATAATTTTTATCTTAGAAACTGGAAAACATGATCTCAAAATAATCCTTATGAAAATCCATTAAGGAGACTCAATTTAACCCAAAATAAAGCATTCAATGTCACTTTGAAAATTTAAATGTTATAGAATTGATTGCAAAGGAAAAACCATAGAAATTCCAATTCCACAATTGAAGAAAAGCTTGAAAATTTAAATTTCAAATTCTAATTTCTAAAATACCCTTTGACTCTAAATATGCCCAACAACAGACTTTTAAGGTCAAATTCACATTTTGCATATTTCCTAAAAAATTGGGCATTATAACCATGTAATTTGGAATTTTTCAAAAAAATAATTACAAAACAATTAAATGAGCATAATATTTTATAAATTGAATTACGTTGGGAGGTGCCTACATTCCCCTAATCCTATTCCAACCTTTCAAATTGAAAGAAAATGAGAAAAGGAGGAAGAATTCAACATTTTACCTCAAAATAATACAAAATTTAAAATGAAGAATACCTCATGCATTCCAAATGAATGCACATGAAAAATCCCATGCACACTCCCTATCTAATTCTTATCCAAACGAATTTTATCACATTGAATTTCCCTTCCAAATGCTCTCCCAATCAACAAATCATTTTTTCATCAAAAGAGGACTTTTCTCCTCTCCAAAATTCCTCCCAAAATAAAATTACATAATAAAAAATAAAACCCCCTTTTTTCTATTTACCCTTTTTCAACTTTCTAATTAAAACAATATAAAATTACTTTTTCATTTCTTAATTTGCAATCCCCTTCATTTTCCCAAAAATTCAAACATGTATTTAAATTTATTTTTGAATAGCATATATCATTTAAATTTACGATTTAAATCTATATAAGAATATACTCATTTAAATTTATGGAAATCATAATTCAAATATGATAATTAAATTAAGCCTAACTTGCATTTCCCAACACCATTTCTATTTTCATTCTATTTTTCCCCTTTCTCAAAACATAGAAAATATTTTAATAAACATTATAAGAATTATTTAAATTCTTAATATTTCATTTGCAAAAAATATGGAATTTAAACCATTAATTAAATTAGGCATTTATTGGTCATTCACAACACATAGGGATTTTAGAATAAATCCTAACTCAGATCCAGGTTCACATAAGACCACATAATCTACACATGTACTATACTCGATTCGAGTATGATCAGGGAATAGATAGGGAGGCCCAATGTGACATATTCAAATTAACCACCATTGGGGAATAACTCAAACCTATGTAGCTAGGTGGAGAAATAACCCTATATATGTAACAACTCAATGCACACCATGGGTGCTTGCTCAATGTATATATAGCTAAAGCATAACATAATCATAAACACCCAATAGGGTACAATATCATGAAGCATAAAATAACATCCATAATTTCATTATATAAATCATTTCTTTCAAACATCAATAATCAAGTTCAGATATAATCACAACATAAATAATACACATTATTGAACTAAAGCATAATGGTAAACCAAGCATATAAATATACAAAATTCCAACAACCGACATGTTGAGGAACCTCTTGAACATGTGGTGGTTCATACACACCATTCAGAGCAAGAATAGTAATCACAAAAAAATAAATAAGGATATAGTGAAGCTGAAACATCGATCCCACAACTACAATCTACAAATGGGAGGGACACTACATAACCAAAATAAGCTCTTTCTTTTCCTTTTTACACATTCAAAAATCCTTAAAATCTCTTTTGCTTTTCTTATCTTTTCCAACTTAAAAGATATTTTCCAATTAGATATTTCCTACTAACATATAAATACCTTTAGGAAAAAATATTAACATTAATAACATCTCCAAACTTATTTCCAAATAAAGCAATTCTTTTCCCAATTAAATTTGTACATAGATTAATTGATTTAGCTAAGGCATAAAGCCTAACTAATCTTTTAATTCATATTTTATTTTTAAATATCATAATTTAAAATGCTTAGAATCATTCCATGATGATAATTAAATTAAATAAATTTCAAGACTATTAAGGTTTAGCTATTGGATCTAAGGATAAAAACCCATAGATTTAGGTGATTAATGTATGAAACACCACTGGTTTCCTAGAGTTTAGATGATGAAAACCTTGTATACTCTTGAGGGAAACTTCATATAGAGATTGCATTTGCACTTCAAGTTTAGTGACTTTCAACATTTAGATAGTTTTAGAGTATATTTGTAATTTTGTAGAAGTAAATATTTTTTATCATATACAATAGAAATTTATTTGAAGTAATACTTAGTTCTATATATTATTACATAAGTGAATCTATTAATGTGTTGTGTGCATTTTATATTTTTACTATTTCTACAATCTATTGCCAAAATATTATAGTGGCTATACTAGATTTAAGTGTTTTATATGAATATTATAGTTAAGGATCATTACATCATGTTATGCTTATCATATTTATATTTTATGATTACATGACTTACTAACATGATCTTTATCTATGATAATCATAGACCTCTCAATATTATCATGTGTTTGGTTACTCATATTGCTACTCACATTGATGATCTCTTATGCTTCCTAATGCTTATCCTAATAATGACTAACACATGATTACAATGCTTATATCTTATGACATTATGCTAATCATAGTTTATCATGCCTATGTGATCTATTCTTATATATATATTTTTTAATGCAAATCACTACCATATGAGGGTAGCACTCATTTCATTTCTTTAGTAACAAAACTAGATTATATCCTAGAGCAATATGAAAACACTAAATGCTTGATAGTATAGTGACCAACCCAGTGCCTACATCAATCATCTCGTTGATCATTCGATTTGACATAACATTCTTGTTAGCAATTACATACTCCAAGAAGCCCGTCAAGTCTTTTTCCAAAATAGCTACTTTGAATGCCTCCACTAGAGCACCCACCTTCGGCTTCACCCTTGTCTGAGCCACATCAAGCACCCCACATACGAAACCTTCCACTAGCCATTCCTCGCAAGCGTTAATAGCCAACTTGGTTGTCTCCACATGTACATCAGCCAAAAGTTGTAGACAATTCTTTGTTACTACCTTAATTCTGGTTGAGTGGAGAATGTTTGTGAGGAAAATCTCAAGCATTTCCCATCGTGGAAGTGACCCCCTTGTAGTCGGTGCTCACTTATGACCCTTTTTATCTCTAAAACCATATCCTCTAAAGTGACCTTAAAGAGACATTATTTGAGCTTCATAGGTCTCCATAATAGCTTCAATGAACTAGCCTTGCCTTGTCGAGATCCGGTAGCACCTATGCAAAGCCAAAACCTCCATATTGCACTTTCCTTCACTATCACACTGCTAAAAATATCAAGAACTTATTGCAAGATGCAAGACTACCCCCGTAGAGGGTTGTCGACCTCCTATAATGATCTCATAACTAAGCATTTACAACCTTGACTCAAAGACTAGACATCTAACTTGAATAGCCATTCAATCATCATAAAGGTGCATTTAACTTGTCAACCCAAGGACGTGAACTTGAAATGGATCAACACTGTATGTGCACTAGGGTCTCAAGTAGTCATTGCATCCTACAACTAAGAAGCACAATACTGAAAGTAAATTGTTGAAAGGAAATAAAGAAAACGTTGAACATCAACCAACAACTTGAAATGTAGAGCAAGAATAAAGATCTAGGCAAATGGACAAGAAACTACTCTGTCTACTTTGGCTGCGGGAACATACACAGAATAGAGTTCTAGTGGCTACAGGAATAGTCGATACCAAATTTCAAACTAAGTACAAAACAATAAATAATAACTAAAATAATTACTCTAAAGAATGGATTAATCACCAAGTGGGCCCCCTTAGATGAGTATCCACTAAGACTAATACAAACTCAAATGCTTAAATTTAGACTATCATCTCATTCATTGAAAAATGGAGAATGCTTAGTACATCATTGATATCATGTAACAACAATAATTAAGAACTAAGAACCTCCCAGAAGAAGATTTGAATCCTTATTTATACTATCATCTAAACAGGGCAGTCAACTCTCACTAACTGAGAGGACGCCATTTAGGGAAAATGAGGAACAAAGCGGCAAAGTGGTTACGTCTGCAGGTAATCCAGTTAGACATGCATGCCCAAACATGGACTTAGTGCTGTAGTAATGCTTGTGATTGCTCAATGCCATAAATACAAGGCAGTTACAATTGACTGTCGCAAGGAATCCGCTATCGCTGTCCTTCAGTTGACTCCTTTGAATGATTCCCCTGCATGACCATCTGTCGGTTTCCTTTCTCAACTTAGCATCCACAAATTGTGTCCTGCATAGCAGTGTTAGTATGCATAATAATTGCACATCTATAATCACCTTAAAGAACATTCATCAACCATACGCAAAATCAATATAGATAATCCACATAATATTCCAATGTCATTAAAACTTCACAGAGATGGGATTAAACCCAATGTCAATGGTTTGAGGGAAACATTATGCAAATATTAACTTTTAACTACTAAAGTTCATGACACTGCCAGCAAATGGAGTATAGATCTACCCAAAATTTGACCAAAAACTAGGCTCATCATTCCCCCAACCTAACGTCTTGTTGGTCCTCCAATAGTGGAAGGGTTGTTCTTTTGTTTGGTCAAAGCTCTGAAGTTTGCAACTACTAGTTGGCCAACATCTGTCTCAACAGAGCATGAGTTTGGGTCCCAATAAAATCCTCCCAATTTGTCAAATTTGTTCCATCTTTGCCTTTCTGTAGCAATATCATATTGGTAGAATCTATAGTTTGGTATTGGCCACATGAGAATGAGTGGCTGGAGAGTCAGGGGAAACCAAAATCTCCCCTTTGTTCTACTAATCTGGATATACCTGTCAATTCGCTTCAATTTTGCAGCATAATTGTGAATAGAATGGGGCTCATCTTGTTTTAGCTGATCTGTTAAACTATTCCATCACTGGGACATGTATCCTCTTACAAGCTCCTCTTTTGCTACTGCTTTGACCTCATATTCAGTGTAGACAACTTTAATCCAGGGCATGATTTTGTCAGCATAGCTTGGTATGAGAAGTATTATGAGCCATTCTCTACGAATATCCCTTGGGTTGCTTGACTCAGCCTTGATGGCTAAGGGGATGTTAGATTCCATTTTCTTATAAGCAATGTTCTTCTCACCCCAATTAATATCATTCTGTACCCAAGACACAAATGCTCTCAGTTGAATAACCCCAACATATAGCAACAGGTTCCAATCAAGATCCTGCGTGATAGCATAATTGTGCAAATAAAATTCACATAATAAATTTTTCATCTCAGGGGAAGAAATCATGTAGGAATTGAAGAATTTGGTAGGAGTTTCAATGGAGGGGTTTATATTTGAAACAATTTTTGACAACTTGAAAGAGAGATATTTCTCTTTCAAGTGCAGGGCATAAACCCTTGGAGGAGCTCTGCATTCTAGAATTTGTGGCACCAGGATCACAATGTCATCTACTTTCTTCTTCAAAGTAGCAATCTCCTCATTTTTCTCAATAAACTCATCCTTCTCTTGGATTTTCTTTTTCAGTCTCTTCCTCTCCTATTTCCATTCTTCCTCCCTCCTTTCTATTTATTTCCATAAATTTAAAATTGCTGCATGAATTGTAAAACTAGGAGGGTTATGAATTCCTACCAGTGTTTTTGTTGATGGTTGTTCCCCATATGGTACTATTTGCATGAACTCGAGTTGTCCAATTGTCTATGGCTGCAGGGGTACTATTTCTTTGCCCCCTTCTTGCTGCAGGACCTCTTGTTCTTGTTCTTGGTTTTGCTCTGGCTCTTGTTGTGCTCCTTGCTGTGGTTGCAGGAACTCCTACTCTTGTTCTTGGTTTTATTGCAGGAACCCTTGCTCATCCTTAAACTCCTCTGCGATATTAGCAAGGTATGCCAGTGTTATTTTTGCTACTCTCTCAAATATCTCCTCTTCTTTTTCTTCAACATGCTCTTGTTCCATTGGAGCTTTAGTGTCCCCATGTGATATCTCACCATGCCCAGGGTTTTCTTGTGAAGGCATACAAAAAGCCGACCCAGTCAGTTTTGACTTCCTAGAGGTGCTTTTACATTTTCCTTTGGTTGTAGGATGAATAGGGCCAGCCTTTCTCTTCCTAGCACTCGACACCTCTTTCTTCACAGGCTATGTTTGGGATTTTTCTTTTTCTTTTCTTGTTTTAACCTCTTTCGTCTGTGCCCTAGTGCTTGTTAAGGTTTGCAAGGGGATATCATTATCATAATCAGATGAAGAGCTTGCTTTTTCTAAATTCTCTATTTTAGAGGAACTAATGTTTATGGCTTCTTCTACCACTGCAGGAGGACTCATACTAGAACTAGCACCAGAAGTTGAAGCACCAGGAGTGGCTTCAACTATGCTTAATCTTCTGCTAACCCTACGAGGTTGGGGTAAAACCCTAGGTTGCAGTTCCTCAGGTCTAAATTGGTCAACATTTAAAAATTCTTCCTAAGACATCTCAGATACACTATGCAAAGATTTCTTAACCAATAATTTTATCAAGTAATGGTGGGAGACAGAGTTGTCCCTACCTTTTTGTGTTTCAGCCGCCATGATGGAGAGAAGACTGTATAGAACATTGGGCACATTCATCCTCCTTCCATGCCTCATGTGGCTCAAGAGCTTGAAATGTATTGAATGCAGGTTTGAAAAACGTCCCTCACAGGTGATATAACTTATAATGTAGACAACTACTTGCTTCCATGGTTCAGGGAAAGACATTATTTTTGTGCATTGCTTGTCAATGCTAATTGGCAAGTCACCATGTACTATAACTTGGTGTCCCTAGAGGTAGGGTAATGCTCACCATTAGCAAGTAACCCTGAAACTTCTTCAATTCTCTTTTCGGTTGCCACCACTTCTAACCCTTTTATTGTGGCTTAGCCTTCAGAGAATGTTTGAGCGAATTTGAGTGCAATGCCCTCGTCAAAGCCATCCAACTTCATGAAATAATCAAACCATCCACAATGTTGGAATTCTGCTAAGCATTGGGAATCCTACAACAAAACGTCATGAATTAAGGGCTCATTCTGAATTAAGCCACCTCCCATTGTTTGAAATCATTTCCACTCTGCAAAATTTCTTTCCTCTACAATTCTTGTCTGAAATCCAACACCTTTCTGCTAAATTTACACTGCCAGTGTCAATTGAATTTCCCCTTTTTTTTTCTTTTTTCACCATTTACTACTTATAACTCAAGACTACGATAGGGAAATTAAGGAATTAAGGCAAAAAATGGGTGATAAATGAGAGAAAAATTGGCGGCTCAGTTAACATCACTTCACACATGCCGCGAGCCAGATTTTCAAATCATCTTATTTAAATTTTCTGACGTAGCCAGATTATGATTTGACACATGGGAAATATATTCACATTTTTTTTATTCCCCCCCAACCTAAATTTGGATGTGTCCATACATGTGAGAAGAGAGTGGTGAATTGACAAGAAGTATTGACATATTATGTAATTACCTATAGTAACCTGCCATGATTAAATAAATGCACTTAAAAGGAAATTAAGAGATGAGAATTACCACATACATACTTGAGTGTACGAAGGATGCATTGCAAAGATCGGGGAGAGAAAGTACCATTTCACCTTTTTTTGAAATATTTGAGCAATTAATGAAGGTGAAGCAAAGTGAAGTGAGGCAAAATGAAATGATGGAAGAGAGAGAAAGGTGATACGGATGGACGGATGGGCGGGTGGGTGAAGAAATGGATTTCCACTTAAAGTGGAAATCTTTATTATGAAAAGTACGTACCTTAATTTAGCCGGAAGGTGGGATGCTAGGTCCACCACTTTGGGCTGCAGGAAGCTCGTATAATGAATGTTGGGTGAATTGCTGCAAGAACTCTTCCTCAATCTTTGCAGGGTCGACTTGGATTCCTTTGTGAGAAATGTAGTGGCCAAGAACTACACCTTCCTACATCATCATGAAGCACTTTCCACTATTCAAGGATAGGTTTTGGTCTTCACACTCCTGTAGGATTTTCCTGAGATTCTCCAATGCTTCATTAAAATCAACACCATAGGTGGTAAAATTGTCCATCTAGATCTTCATGCAGTCAAGGGAGATGTTTGAAAATATGCTAATGAATGATCTTTGGGAAGTTGTAGGTGCATTGTATGGGCCAAAAAGAAGTACCAAATAAGCATACATTCCCCATAGGCAGGTGAAGGTCGTCTTTTCCTGATCCTCAGGTGCAATTAGAATCTAGTTGTAGCCACTAAATCTATCTAGGAAAGAAAAGTATTATTTTCCTGCAAGTGAGTCCAAAACTTGATCTATAAAAGGAAAGGGGAAATGGTATTCCTTAGTGGTAGCATTAGGTTTTCTATAATCAATACAAACTCACCACTTTCCTTTCTTCTTTGACACAATTACTAATGTAGACACCCACTGGTTGTCTGAAATAGGATAGATTAATAATTTCTACAACTCTATTTTAACAATTCCTCCCAATCCAGGGTTGATCCTTCATTGAGGCTACCTTACAGGTTGAAAATATTCTCTGATGTAGATCCTATGAGTGTTGAGTTTAGGATCCAGTCCTTTCATATCATGATAGTCCCATGCACATGCATGCTGAGAGACTTCAATAAGTCTTCCAATTGCAATTGTTGTCCTTCACTTAACTTGTTGTTAATATTCAAATATCTCCCTTTAGACACTTGTACTGGAATAGTCAATCCTATCATGGTTGCTTTATTAATACACAGTACCTTGAGTTCATACGGCAGCATGGTATAGAACATGCTTATTGTTGCAGGAAGTTTCTCTACATACATAGTGGTTGCAAGAAGAGTAGCTGCAGGAAGAGTGGCTACAAGAAGAGCAGGCAGAAGTGTCCTGAACAAATTAGAAGACGTTGCTTCTCACACTTCATAACAGTTCTGAATTATATTGGATGATACTTCATCTTTGTCTTGAAGTTGCAAAAAATGGATTTAACCTAACATCATGAGTTGCGCCACTGAGTTAACTTCCTCGGCTTCCTCACCAACACATGGCCATACAAAATCCTCTTCACCATAGGTTAGCTAAGTAGGAGGATAAAGAACAAGATTTTTAGTATTCCTGCCATCAGAAATAGTCAGGTCACTGGGTCGACACCTGATATAAGTGTTTGTTGTTGCTAACCATGGCCTTTCAAGAATAATAGGATATCCTCATAGGGTGGCCTTATAATTTTGAGGTTTAGTTAGCCGGATAATATCATTTAGAGGTTCCTCTTCCTCTTCCACAGGTAGCTTAGTGATGATGGGTGTGGAAGGAGTTGGGAAAATGGTTCTTGAATGCAAATGGATGTCATTGACACTCACAACATGTGTAGGGAATTGATTTGGATCGGCGGAGTATGCAGTGTGTTGTTGTGGTTTGTTATTTGGATTGGGTGTGGGTTGAGCTGGTAGCTGAGTAGGTTTGGGTGCATTGGAGCTTGAATTAGTAGGTGGAGGCGTTACAACAAGCTGTTGGGGTTGAGAAGATGGTTGCATGCAATTGGTTGTCTGGTTTGGCCCAAAGAAAGATAGTGGGTATGGTGGCATACTTTGTCTTGGAGCCCCTAGCCTCCTTTGTGCAACAAGGTAGACTTGACCTTCCTCAGTCTAAATTGGTTTGAGCTCAGGTGGAATCTTGCTTTTACTGTTAGCCACCATATTGGATCTATAGTCCTTCTTTTTTCTACAATGGGGGAAGTATTATAACATTGCCTCTGCCTCCTCATGTCTGTCTTTGGCCTAAAGTGTATCCATCTGAGTAATCTCCATCCTTGAAACTCAATTGGTAGATGACTTACCCACAAAATGTTGGTAAGCTCTCCCTTCCTTTGAATTTGTTCTGGAATAGTTCTGACATATTTTCTTGGTATCTTTCCAAGGAACTTGAGTGATATATCCTCCCATCATTAGGCCCAAAGCATCAGTGCAACTCTCATTGATTCCTTTCAAGAAAAGCAACTTGTGTGATTCTTCATTGAGTGTATGGTGTGGAGATTTTTGCATGTAGAACAAAAACCTTGAGATGTAATCTTCCAAGCTCTCATCTTCCTTCTGTTGCATCCTAAAGACATCACCTCCTCTTGTATCATCACCCTGCAATATTTCTTATATTTTCAAAGGAACTTTGTCTTCATATCTTCCCAAGTCTCTACAGTGTCTCTGCCTAGACTCATAAACCATCTTAGTGCAACTTCTTTTAAAGTGGTAGGAAATAGCTCAAACCTAGGAGCATTGGTGGTACAGTCATAACTTTCGCAGAGCATTTCAAACTCAAACAAGAAGGTATCACCCATGTCTTCTTGATGGATTCCCAAGGAAAAGGGGTTATCAATATAGTTTTGGTCTTTAGTGGAGGCTTCATAACTAGTTAGATCAGGATATGCATCAATAAAGGGAAATGGTTCCTCTTCTTCTTCATTTCTGGGAAAATTTGGAAGCTCAACTAGTTGAAATGGATCAAGATCATTAATAAGGAAGCATGCGGTATCAACTTAGCATAAGCTAACTCACACAAAGAATGAGCAAAAGAATAGCAGATCATTACTCATCTAAGCAAGGGGTATTCTAAGAACAAATCAAGAGAAATGTTATAGCAGAGAAACTATCAATGACTCCAAAGAACTTCCTAGCTTGACACCATCCCCGGCAACGACGCCAAAATTTTTGGCCTCCTATAATGATCTCATAACTAAGCCTTTACAACCTTGATTCAGAGACTGGAAATCTAACCTAAATATCCATTCAATCATCATGAAGGTGCATTTAACTTGTCAACCTAGGGACGTGAACTTGAAATGGGTTAGCACTGTATGTGCACTAGGGGCTCAAGTAGTCATTGCATCCTACAACTAAGAAACATAATACTGAAAGTAAATTGCTGAAAGGAAATAAAGAAAATGTTGAACATCAACCAAAAAATTGAAATGCAGACCAAGAATAAAGATCTGGGCGAACAGATAGGAAACTACTCTATCTGCTTTGGCTTTAGGAACAAACATAGAATAGAGTTCTAGTGGTTGCAAGAACAATCGATGCCAAATTTCAAACCAAGTACAAAACAAGAAATAATAACTAAACTAATTACTCTAAAGAATGGATTACTCACCAAGTGTTCCCCCTTGGATGAGTATCCACTAAGACTAATACAAACTCAAATGCTTAAATTCAAACTATCATCTCATTCATTGAAAAATGTGCAAACAGAGTAGCAACATGGTTGTATTGAAAAATGGAGAATGCTTAGTACGTCATTGATATCATGTAACAACAAAAATCAAGAACTAAGAACCTCCAAGAAGAAGATTTGAATCATTATTTATACTACTAGCTAAATAGGGTAGTCAACTCTCACTAACTGAGAGGACGCCATTTAGGGAAAATGAGGAACAGAGCAACAAAGCAGTTACGTTTGTAGGGAATCCAGTCAAACATGCATGCCCAAATGTGGACTCAGTGTTGCATTTATAGACACCTAAATTTGGACACTTAATTTATCTAAATTTATCCCCTTTCGTCTAAGCATCCCCTTATTTGCATTAATTAAGAAATATCACTATTATTTAATTAATATCCTTAATTCTGCCAAATCCATAAGGTATTTAATTAATAAATAAATACCTTATCTCTTTAATCCTCCTTTTCATTAAATGAATTAAATAAATATGACATTTATTTAATTCCTCACATGTCACATCCCTTTCTCAATCCTAATTATTCTCCTAATCTCATCATTAGGGATGTGCACATGTCTAATCCTTGATTAGGATGTGTCACATCCTCCAACTTTTGCAAGTTGGCCTCTAATCTCTCTTAACCATCTAACCCTCTTCTAATCATAATTAATTTATGGTTAGGATGTGCACACCCCTAATCATCATTAGGGTCACATCCTCCATAATCTACCACTTGCCTCTAATATGTCATTAATTTGTCTAATCAGGTACTTGCACAACCTTAATCACTTAACCCAACCTAGCAGAGGGGTGGACCCAACCATCCATGGGTGGACCTGACTTGATAGACAGGTGAACCTGACCGCTAGGGGTGGACCCAACCTTGTCTAGGGGTGAACCTGCCCTCTAGAGACTCCAGAAACTAATATTTTGTAGATTTTTCATAGAGAGGCAGACCTGACCTGACAGATAGGCAGACCTAACCTTCAAACAGGTGGACTTGACCTTCAGATAGGCAGGCCTGACCTTTAGACAGGTGGACCTAACCTGGACAACTTTTTTCAAAAGATGAAATTTTAGTTTTCAACACTTTTTTCGCTGTTTTAAGTGTTTTTGACCTCCTAACGTGTCCTGTTTGAGTCTATGCAAGCATCTGATCAACATTTGGAAAGAAACAAGGACAAGAATCACTAACAAGTTTCTTTGCAGGGTTAGTTATTTATCAACTGCTATTTGTTATTTTGCATAACTTAGGCGCATAGTTTAACTAGGGGTGTCAATTAATTTTGTGTGTTGTGTTTGATGGTAAGCTATTTGACGTATCCAATCCCCTTGCGCCATTTGGTGATCTTGGGTGATGAGAAATTGTAGCTTACCAAGTCCTTTTAGTCACCCTTTTTCTCTTCTTAGTGGGACCTACTTGGGGATTCATCACCCCAAGGGACAATTCCAACCATGTGTATTGACGAGGTATATAAAGGAGGGAGAGAGAAATTTGTACCTCAATCCAACCACGTTGTAATTGGCAAAGCGTCGGGATGACGTGAAAAGTTGGTCTGAGCCTCTAGTATCTCGCTAAGGTTCCCGACTCATGCTTGTAATGGGTTGGTGTTCACGGTTTGGGCCTCACGTACTGGGTGTATATCAAGGACTCCTTAGCAACCATGTTCATCCTAGGATTGAAGACTTTGTCAGCCATTCCCCTTCTACTAGTCTTAGGATTGTGTTCTCTGAAATGTATTCTTTGTGTGAAACCAATAATTTTCTGTTCAATTGACTCAGTCGTATCCTTTTGATTGATGCTTGTGTTTTGGGTCCTTTTCCTTAGTCTTCTTATCAAAACTCAAGTTTAGACCTATCTAGGGGCGGACCTGACCTATTCCAAGGGCAGACTTGACCTCTGAACCAACCCCTTTTTAGCCTGTTTTAGCCAATTTTGACCAACTTTTGTCAAACAGGCCGACTTGAACCTTAGACAAGCGGACCTGACCTGACAGACAGGCAGACCTGACCTTCAGACAGGCGGACCTGACCTTCATACAGGCAGACCTAACCTTCAGACAGGCGGACGTGACCTTCAAACAGGCGGACATGACCTTCAGATAGGCAGACCTACCCTCGAGGGGCAGACCTTACCTTTTCCAGGGGTGAAATTGACCTCCTCAAGGGGTGGACTTGACCTCCTCTAGGGGCGAACCCGCCCTTCAAACAACATTTTCCACCCTTCATTCAGTCATTTCGAGCACTCATTTGCCCGTCATCAACACTTTTTTGCAAGTCATTGTTTCATCACCAAAATCACATAAGTTCTACTTATAACATCATTATATTCCATATCTATCATCAAATAATCCATCCCAATCACCTAGACTTTCTTTTTGAGAGTTTTCATTTTTATGCAGAAACTTTTGGAGGCCATAACTTTTGATCGACTGTCTGTTTGGGCTAAAATTTTATGGGTGTTTGTGTTATGAGGTGGCATGTGGATTCCTAGCTGACCCAAAATTGGTTGGACCCTATTTCACCACAGTTTTGGGGCCTCAAACTTTCATCTTGACCCTCAAAATTGCAATTTAGTGTTTTTTTTTCAATTTTTGAAAAATCGCTTTCGTTAATAACTCAGAATGCATGTCTCAGATTTGGGATGTTAGTTGGAAATTCATCCTATCTTAGTTTTGGGTATTTTTGGGAAAAAATTGGACTCTCAAAAGTATGTTCGTGAAGTTTCCTAAAATGGCAAAATTTGACAATTTTTGAAAATTGCCAAATCTGGAAAAATCTGATTGTGAGTACCTTACGTCTTTTAAACCCCGAAACTTGGTGTAGAATCAATCCCATCACATCCTCCAATAATTATAATCTAGGATTCAATCCAATCCTAATCTGACCCTTAATCTAATCCCAATCTGAGCTTAACCAAAATCCTAATGAGTTTTAGTCCATATGTAGTCAAGATCTTTGGATATCGAAACAAATCTTAAGATCCCTCCCTCCATCTTCTTCAATTTTTTCCTATTCATCCTTTCATGCATTTTGAGATTCATTCTCCCAATCTGAGCATTCGTTCATTCATTTTGATCAATCGTTTACTCGTTTCAACTTTTCATCCATCCATTTCAGACATTTGTTCTCTCTTTTTTTATCATTCGTTTACTTGTTTCGTGTAAACGTTCATCCATTTCAAACCTCATATCCTTTCAAACTCTCATTCTGCCATTTCAATCATTCGTTTACTCATTTTGAGTGAATGTTCATCCATTTCAAACCTCCTATCATTTCAAACTCTCATTCAACAGTCCTGATCAATCATTCACTTGTCCCAAGTAATCTTTCATCTATTCCAAACCTTCATCTTCTTGTTCTGAGAATCAATCATTTGTTGTGAGCAGTCATTTACTCGTCCCGAGTAGTTGTTCATCCATTCCGGTCAATCATTTACTTGTTTTGAGTATTCGTTCATCCATTTTTATCATCTATTCCTCCAATCAAATCATAATTTTCCCCATCCAAATCCCCTGAACTTCGTCTTGGGTTATTATCCAAATTGACCTAAGTGTCTGATCTGATCGTCATCATCAACATCTACCTAGGATTGTCATTTTTCCTGAGTCATTCAATCATTGTTTTTGGCCCAATCAATCCATTTTCAATCTCAAAGTGGATTCAGTGCCGCAATTGTCCATTTATCCTTGAATTTGATCAATCAGTATCCTACGTCACCTAGGGTAATCTCTGAACGGGGTTTAAAGTCCATTTTTTCATCCTATCTGATCCATCAGTCGATCTTATCAATCATCGATCGATCTTATCAAATCCAATCCAATTGCATCCCTACCAATCACCTTCGACCCAATCAATCTACTTCCATCTTGAAGCAGATTTGATGTCGTAATCATCCTTTGATAATCAAATCCAATTGTTAGAATCAATCCCATCACATCATCCAATCATCCTAATCCGAGCTTTAATCCAATCCCGATCTGAGCTTAACCTAAATCCCGATTTGAGCTTTAGTCCATTCCCATCCAAAAATATTTGATGCATCCTCTTTATCCTTTCATCATCATGAATCCTTATCCTCCATCAATAGTAGTAAAGGGAAACCCTAATTATGTCGACAATGATAATGAAAGTCTTGTCGATCAAGAAGACTATGACATAGATCCCCTTGACACTATCATTGCTAGTAAGGTTTCTCCACCCGCTTTCAAAAATCCAATCACCCCTTTGAGTTATCCCATTATGTCTTCATCCATGCCTAATCATGCTCCTTATGCTACCTTTGACAAGGGATATCCATCATATCCATCATATCCTTCATCTACATCATCCTCTTATCCAACACCCACATCCTCTTATCCTAGTCTGCTATCACAATACCCCTATCCTAATCCCCTATCCACATCCTCCTATATCAATCCTTCATCCGCATATACCCACTACCCTAATCTTCCATACCAATCTGCTCACCCTAATCCTACATTCACACCTTCCTATCCTAATCCAACATCGACACCAACCTATCCTAATCTAACATCCACATCTTCTTATCCTAATCCGACATCCACATTTCCCTATCTCAATCTGCGATCTCAATCTTCCCATCCTAATCCACCATCCCAATACCCTTACTACAATCCACCACCTGCATCCTTATGTCTTAATTCACCATTCCAATACCCCTATCTTAACCCTTCATCTAATCTTAATCCCCTATTTATTCCCAGTCCTGCATCCAATCCCATTCCCCCATCTAATCCTTGTCCACCAATCCCTAGTCCTAATCCCCCACTAATCCATAATCCCTCATCCACTCCTACCACACCATCTCAGCCTAGAGTATTCAAGTCTCTCACTCCAGATGTTCTGCAAAGACTTATAGAAAAGAAGACATTTCCCACTCCACACCTTGAAGTTGTGGAATCATTCCATCCCAACCCATCATCCATGGTCATTAGTGACGAGACCCTTCTCCACCCAACACCTATCATTGATGATACCACCCCTAGCACCACTCAAACCGTCAAAACCATCACATCCTCTGAATCCACTAAGCCCCCATCCCCTACCATCACATCTACTGAATCCATTGAACACCCACTTCCTACTCTGAGAGCCGTCGAACCCATCGATGACACCCTAATCCAATCCACTTCTTCCACTCCTAGTGTCACTAAAATCCATTCCCATGAATGTTTTGAATCCTCCATCTCTCCATCTTCCCCACTTGAAGAGTCCCACCAAGACTCCATTATCATGCCTCCCGCACATGATGAGTCATGCCAAGTGTAGACACCTAAAAATGACCTAGGCCTGCAAGCTTCATTTTTACCACCTTCGTCCTAGCATAATTAAGTCATTTAATTGTGTCCTTGGTCCACATTCGACTATTGATTAAATAAGTCATAATTATTTAATTAATTCACGTCGTTTATTCTTCATGATTATTAAATAAATAAATTTTAATTTATTTATTAAATACGTCGTTAATTGTCTAAAGTCTTCCTTTAATTAAATAAATTTCTTAATTTATTTAATTTCCCTTTGTCATTTATTTTCCTCATGATTAATTAAATAAATCTTATTTATTCAATTACGTCACTAATTAAGTCCCCTTCTTTCTAAAATTAAATAAATTCCAATTTATCTAATTTTTGTCCACTTTCCTCTATAATTAAATAATTATTTTAATTATTTAATTATTCATTAGCCTCTTCTCTCATTAAATTAAATAAATTTTATATATTTAATTTAGTCCACTTCTTGAATTTTGAATTAAATCATTATTTAATTCAAAATAATTTTTTTGGTCACATTCTCTATAATTAAATAATATCTTTATTATTTAATTATTCATTAGTCACCTAAATTAAATAATTTTATTATTTAATTTCTCCAGCAACCTCTTTGTCTGTGCCAATCTTATCTTCCAAATCAAATCTTATCTCTTGACATCTCATTTAATTTCAGCCCTTGATTGAATTATTTTATAATTCAATCTCAACCCTTCATCTTTATCATTGCCCTAATTTTGACCTAACCCTATTTCACACTGCAACATTTAATCTTGACCATGGATTCTAGGGTATTTGTCATCTTCTCATCCTGGCCACTCATTCAAAATTGCAGTTTTTATAAAATGACAATTTTGTCCTTATTTTGGGAGCTCATGCTCATTCTGTCAACTTAGATTCTTGTCATGGTCATTTGCAGTCATTGTCATTTTAGTCTTTTGTGAGGTCATTTCTTTTATACAAATCCTTCAACACTTGCATAGGGCTTTGTCATTAGTCTAGGTGCTCATTTGAAATCTGAGGGCATCTCTATTTGCTGCAAGCTAGGAGGTGTAACAAAGGTGAAGCATGGAAAATGAAGACTTAGGGTAACTTTGTTCCTTTTTATTTTCACATTTATTTCCTTTGTACTTTGTTACTTCAATGGATTTTTAATGTTATTGTGCTAACCCCTTTAACAAAACTCTGATTTTCCCTTGATTACATTGGTGAACCCGACGTCGTTTTTCTATTTTTCGTACGGTTTTTTGTTGTTTTCTGTCGACTTGCAGGTACAGGTATGGATCGCTGCAAGTTTTTTTAAAAACATTGTGACGCATTTGATGCGTCGCGACGCATCAGAGAACACTAGTGCCGCAATCGCTCTGACAAGCCGCAACCGCTGACCAGAACGACGCATCTGACTTTCCGAGTCGCATTCGAAGACCCGAGCGACGCATTTGCACTGACCCGACGCATCTGCCTGGTAATCTTTTTTTAGGTTCTTATTTTTGGATTGTTGGGTCTTTCTGATTTCTGGTTTTCTGATTTTCTGTTTTCTGTATTCTTTTTATTCCTGAATGTTGGCTAAGATTAGATTTTGTGGTACTAATCCTCTCTTGTAGTGTGTGGCGATCTCCATTCGTGTGTTTTCTATTTTCGTAGGGTTTTTTTTGTTGTTTTCTGTTGTTTTGCAGGTACAGGTACGGATCGACACAATTTAAAAAAAAAAACATTGTGTCACATTTGATGCATCGCGACGTATTTGACCACAGAAGCGACGCACTCGCTCTGACAAGCCGCAACTGACAACTATAACGACACATCTGACCTTCCGAGTCGCATTCGAAGACCTGAGCGATGCATTTGCTCTGCCGCGCCGCAGCTGTCTGGTAAAATTGTCTTTCGGTTTTGTCATTTGGATTTTCAGATTTTCGGGTTTTTCTGTTTACTGGTTTTCTGGTTTTCTATTTTTTTTCCTGTTTCTTTTTTATTTCCTGCATGTTAACTAAATTAGACTTTTTTTTGTGTTACTAATCTTTTCTTGTAGCATGTGGCAATCCTCATTCGTTTGTTGAAGACCATTGCATAAGAGACTACTAATATTCATTGTTTGTAGATTCGCATGTTAAAGAAGGAATAACAAAACTTTGTGCTTGTTTTTCTTAGAGTAGCAAACATTTGAGTTTGGTGCATTTAAAATGAAATCATGTCTTTTATGCTTGATTGTGATTGTGGGATGGTAGGTGAGTATGCTCTCACTTGGTGAAAACCTTGTGATCAGAAAACCAGACCCATTCTTTTCTTTTATTTTACCCTTCATGATTTGGTATATCGGAGTATCCTCTCCCCTTGCGCATTCGTGCGATCCTGGGTGTAAGAGAAACGGGTACTGACTCTAGAACTTGGGCCTGCTGGTGGGAAAAAGTACTCACCCAGGTACGACTCAGATTGGTAGCACCACACCGAGGGACTTCCAGTAGGTATATAAAAGTGGGTTCTTGGGAAAGCCCAAGAATCACAGCATGGTGGTTCTGACAGATGGATCGAAAGGGGACTCTCGGCATGGATCACGCCCATGAACGGAATGCCCGATTAAACACCTCTTGTCTTAGTGTCCAACCGTTCTATTGGCCGTTGCTTGGTATAGTGCAGTGCAGTATCATGCGAAGACACTCCTCTGATCCTTGAGTAGAATAGCAATTTTGGGATGTCACTACCAAAGAATCACAATTTGGTGTGCTCGAATGCGTTGTCGGGTGGAGGGCCAATGCCACAAAATTCTAAGCTATCCACTCTCGAGAAGGAAAGGTGTTTATCACCAATCCGGGGTATATAGGTGGGCTATACCAAGTATACAAACCCTTGGCCTATTGGCCTTTTTAGGATTGTGCTTATCTGATGTGTGTTTGGTTACATTAAAAATGTTGTGTTTGTCAAGTGTATTCTGGTTCTTTCACAGTTCAAACAAAACATTCATCAAACAAGTCAAAACTTCCATCAAAACAACACGAAAATCATGTTGAAACTGAACTGAGTCGCATCTGTCGAACCGCAACTGCTTTACTGCAACGCAATTGCTCTGATAAACCGCATCTGAAACTTAGAACAACGCACCTGTAGGCGTCGCGCCGCATCTGATAACTTAAAAGCCGCATTTTCTTAATAGAGCCGCATTTGACAATAATAAAGCCGCAATTGCAAAACTGAACCGCATTTGCCAAACTGTGACGCATTTGCTAAACTGTGACGCATTTTCCTGTCAAGGTCTTCAAATTGTCAACCATTTGTCAAACACTGTCATCAAAAAGATTCTGTCTGAAACCAAACTTGATATTGCTCAAAGTCTTGTCTATTAGCTTGCATTAGTCACCATAGGTTTCATACCTCATTCCTTTTCATTGCTTATACTTGGCATTAGACTATCCCTAGGTTCACATCTTGCATACTTAGGATTAGGCAAATCTTAAGCACACCTTTGCAAAGTCATTGTGTTCGACATTAGACCCTCTTGGACTAAGTTATCAAACCTCCTTTAGTCATTGTCCTCTTTTGTGAGATTCTTCCAACTCAAAAGTCTAGTTAGGGAGACTCACTAGTCATTTAGACCTTGTCAACTTGTCATTTCCAACGAAGTCCTTTAGTAGTCAAAATCGAAAAACAAAGTTCGAGTTTAGAGGTGCTTAGATAACCTTGTCTTCCATTGCATAGAAATTGCGTATCCTTATTCACAAAAATCCAAAAACATTAGTCATTCTAGTTTTCATCTTGAACCTTAGACTTCACATAGGGTCATACTTGCATTTAGGCTGTCATTCCTATTTGAGCAATCTCATTTATGGTTGAAACCAGACTTCAAAAACAAAAGAGACAAATGGAAAACTTTAGACAAGACCCCCCATTTACTGCCAACAATCCTCCATATGACTCAAGCTGGACCTTGTAGGACCCATTTACCAATCTAGACAATCAACCTCCAACAACCATGCAAGCCTCGTCAAACAGTACATTCGACCTCTACTTGCAAAGAAATGAAAATGGTCAACTACTTCAAGAACACATAGAGGCATTGACACAAGACCTAGAGGCCTATCAGATGGCTGAAGCAATAGCTCGTCATGACAGAGACATATTTGTAGCCATGCTCTTGAGTGAGGGAGCTAAGTTACCACTAGGATTTGATGCCAACACGCTAAATCTGACACTTCATGACCCTAATGCCAATAAAGCACATAACATGTCACATAGTGGTCAACTTTCGAATACTACAAACAATACTTCCTTTGAGACCACAACGACAATAAATACCACTCCCAACATCCCAAACACCTCCAACACAGTAAATGCTACATCTATTGGGGGATCACAATCATCTACAACATCCACAACACTACCCCAATCAGATGGAACCACTCTTGGCTCCTCAACAACGTGGGAAAATTATTCCAATCCTCTTTTTACCACGACGGTAAATACCATGGGGGCATCATCAAGTCACCACAATCCCCCTTTGACAACTACATCTACTACCATGAACACAACTTCGACAAATCCGTTCAGTAGTACTTCACAAAATCCTTTGGGAGGAGCCACATGACGTATCTTTATTAAAGGACAACAACAAAACGTTAACATGACAACACAGTCAAATGTCATTACCTCCCAAGGTACAAACACAAACGTCCCCCTTGTACAAAACCAACAATTTACACAAGGTGGCCAAATAACACAACCCATGACATCATTGACACACCATAACAGTCATGGTCACAACATCCCCCAAATAACGACACACATGGCTGGGGGACACATCCCAACATACTCATCCAACATTCATACTCATCAACAGGCACCAAATCATAACTTCCAATACCAACAACACACGTCATATGTACCACAACAATCCGTACCACCACAATACACCAACACTCACGCACACCAGACGGGAACACATGGTGTACCAGGCAACCCAACATACGGAAACATAAATGACCCTACCATAGATGAACTCAAAGCAAGAATGAGGGATATGGAGAAAACTATGCAAAACATGTACATCTCAGGCAGGAAATCAGAAATATCATATGACCTGGATGTATACCCATTTGACACGAACTTATACATGCCTGCATTTCCACCAGGATACGTGTCACCCAACTTCACAAAATATAGAGGCAAGACAAATCCCATTGAACATGTTTGTGAATTCGCAACCAACTGTATGGATATCGCCTACGAACCAACATACTTGATGAGACTTTTTTCCAAAAGTTTGGCGGGTCAAGCCCTTGAATGGTTCTCAACTCAAAAAGATATCTAGACATGGGATGAGCTCAAACAAAAATTCATACGCAATTACGCCTACAACATTGACATGGACACCTCTATTACTAGCTTGTGTAATCTCACGCAAGAAGACTCGGGTGAGACATTTATTCCATTCTTTCAAAAATGGAGAAGCCTCGCTAGTCGATGTCACATTGACATTCCTGAAAGGGAAAAAGTTGACATGTTCGTCCAAACACTTATAGGACCCCTAAAATTCGCATTACAAATACATTGTTGCACAAATTTCACAGAATTAGTGGAAAAGGGAGTCCAAATTGAGAAAGCCCTTATTACAAAGGGAGAACTGAGATATGGTTCCAAAAACACAAACACCAACCCACCCGCTGACAAAAACAAATATTGGGTCAAGAATAAACATGTTACAAATGATGGTGTGGTAGACGCCAAGACTGCAAGTCCTGTATTGGCCTTGAAAGGGGTTCAACAACAAAACAGACCAACAACGACATTGACACCTCCTCCCAATACTTCTTCAAACAATCAAAGTGGTCAAAATAGTCAAGGACAATATCATTCGATGAGACAATTTCCTAGGGGTCGCACATACACCCATTTGGGTGAACCCATTGAAGATGTCCTTAAGAAATGCATCCAACATCGGGTCATCACACTTTCAGAAATAAAACCATATGACCCAGGACAATTCAAACCAGCATGGTGGAATGACAATGCACTTTGCGAATACCATCGAGTCAAGGGGCATACAACCTCTAACTGCCGACAACTGAAAAACATCATACAAGACCTTATCGAAAATCGCACCATCGAAGTGGGTGGATCGCAATTCAACTCCAACTCAAACCATACTATCCACAAGAATCCACTGCAGGATCATGGTTCCCATAATGCTTCCACTTCAGATTCACAAAACCAAGCTAACTTCGCCCGAGTCAAGTACGATTATTCTAGTGGACCAATTATAAACAATGTCCGAACTGAAGATGGGTACATATATACCATTACGGTCAAGAGAGCACCCCAGTGTAATGCTACTACTCGCAGTGGCAAGGTCACTATAGCTGGTCCGCCTCCTCCTAGACAAGCCAAAATAACAATACCGGGCCCATCGGCTAAACAATCACAACCTGCTGCATCGGCTAAACAACCGAAACCTGTCTCAACCCCACAACAGTGGAAACCCAAAAGCGAGTTCAACCTCATTGACCAACTAGGAAAGATTCCCGCGCAAATATCTATCCTTGAGCTGCTTCGTATCTCTCTAGCACACAAGGAAATCCTAGACAAAACTCTCTTAGAGTTGTCGGTCCCTAAGGACATCGATGTCAATCAGTTTGAAACTATGGTGGGATATCTCACCACGCCGCACCATGTCACCTTCTCGGATCAGGATTACTCATCATCTAAAACCAACCACAATGACGCATTACACATAGAAGTTTTTGTCCACAAGCACAAGGTTAGACGGGTTTTAATAGATGGCAGAGCAGGGTTGAATATATGCTCCCTCAAACTGGTTAAGGCTCTTGGGTTCTCTGATGCGTGCGTAGACCCAATGAAAAGCATAGTGATCAAAGCATACGATGACGAGGAACGCTCTTCAAGGGGTGTTATCTCCCTCCCTATCAGAGTGGGACCGGTCATTGTAGACACAACCTGCCAGGTCTTGGATTTGGAACTACCATATAACATTTTACTTGGCCGTCCATGGATCCACGCTTTAAAAGCCGTTCCGTCAACGTACCACCAATGCCTCAAGTTTCCTTTTGACGGTACAGAAGTCACCATATACGGAGACCCCGACCCTTTCCAATATTGTACCAATTTAAGGGGTATCTCCGAAAACCGAGTACCTATTAATCGAGAAGCACTTGACTCCTCGTCATCCAAGTACATCGACCCCTCCACACTCACGTCATCTTCCACATCCGCTCCATCCACGTCTTCCGCCATACCACCACCTTCCACCAACTCTAAGACTGAATCAACTGTCAAAATCCAGGACCTTGGTTGCGGAGAATTCAAACTGCACACAGCCTACATACATCACACAATGCCTAGATCTCCCAAGGACTATGGTCGGCCATGTTTCCGAATGGAACCTCAGGAGACCTTCATAGTCCCACCAAATACAGTTTTATCAAGTGGGGAGACATGAGTGAGGAAGACCTTGCGTATCACGGATGGATCTATAAGGATACGGTCACATTACCCCCATTACCAGTTCAAATATATGGCAAAGGTTATGACTTCATGAAGGCTAAAGGCTACGATGGTACTAGTGGCCTAGGAAAAGACAAAAAGGCCGAAGGGAACCCATAGAAACTTTTCAAATTCTGAAGTATCTTGGATTAGGGTTTGGATCACTTGCCAATGGCGATCGACGTACCTCTGGACTTTTAAATGAGCGAGTACATGTTTTTGACAGTGTCGAGACTACTAGGGAACCCCTCACCGAAACTGACTCCCACGAGTGGGAATTTGGCTCAGAACGATCCCTAAGTGACTGTTGTCTTGATGATTTATTTGTCGAACCAGGGGAATTGACCTCTGAACAACGATTTTGGCAAACATTCAAAATTGAATAGGCACCAAATAGTCAAAGCCCTAATACCACTTCCCATAAAACACAACAGCCATCATCTGACCCCCCTCAGTCTAATCTATCTGAAGTGTCAGACGACATTGATAACCAGGGCTCTAAAACCTTCACTCCGTATTACGACAATGAATATGACACTAGTGAAGGAGAATATTGGATAGAGTCCGATGTAGAGTTGGATGATGATAACCTCATCTACAATATCAACGAATCCATCTGCATGCTGTCTGCATCCTCACCCCAGTTCACTAGCTTTGACGATGGCATCTCTTTAGTTTACCCAGAACTAGTCGATTGGGACCAACAAGGACCACCAGTTCTGGACACATTCCAGAATGATGAGGCCATTGCCGAATTCATGGGATTAAGAGAAGGCATACCAAGTGGGGACCAAAAATCTGGGTTTTCCATTGATTTAGATTGCACCGCATACTTCGGTGAGACTGTTCAGTCCTCTAGTCGCAAAAGTAAAAATAAAGTAAAAAATGAAACGTCTCTAGGTGAAAACCGAAAGGCACCTCTTGATGATAAAATAGTAAAAATAAAGGATGAATCCGCGGGTGAAAATCTCTCTGAGGTGCCCAAAGATGGAGGACTGGACTTTCTCCCCGTGCAACAGGAGAAATCGGCCATGCTTATTGAGGACACAATAGAGGATAACATTTCAACTGCAGAAGACCCCAAGATGGTCCTATTTGCCGCATCATTGACCGATGAAGAGAAACCAGAATTTCATAAATTCTTTGCAGAACGGAAAATCAACTTTGCATGGTCCTATGCAGACATGCCAGGATTGGACCCCAAACTGGTTCTGCATCATCTGCCACTATTACCCAATGCTAAACCAGTCAAGTAGAAGTTGCGCAAAATGCACCCTCAAGTTGCTCTATTGGTCAAGGCTGAATTAAAGAAATTATTGGATGCCGGATTCATAAGGTCTATAGATTATGCTGAATGGATTTCCGACCTAGTGCCGGTGACAAAGCCAAATGGACTAATTCAAGTATGTACAGACTTTCGAGACCTAAACAAAGCATGTCCAAAGGATGACTTTCCTTTGCCCAACATTGACATCATAGTCAACCTAACTGCAGGACATGAGATGCTATCCCTCATGGATGGTCTCTCTGGCTATAATCAAATCCGCATCGCTCCTGAGGATCAGCACAAAACAGCATTTACATGCCCATGGGGGACATACTGTTGGAACGTCATGCCCTTCGGTCTTAAAAACGCAGGTGCCACGTATCAAAGGGCTATGACCACGATCTTCCATGACATGATGCACAATATAATGGAGGATTATGTAGACGACCTGTTGGCCAAATCAGCAACTAGGAAAGACCATTTGAGGGTACTCAACATAATTTTCAAGAGACTTAAAGAGTACAAAGTTCGGCTAAACCCTAAGAAGTGTGTCTTTGGGGTCACATCAGGAAAACTATTGGGATACATAGTTTCCCGAAGAGGCATAGAGGTCGATCCGGCAAAGGTCAAAGCAATTATAGACATGCCTCCGCCCGGAGGGATCAGTGAACTTAGAACTCTGCAGGGTAGAGTACAATCTATTCGCCGTTTCATAGCCCAGTTGGCGGATAAGTGCCATCCGTTCCAGTACCTGTTGCGCAAAGGTGTCCCCTTTGTATGGACGGATAAATGTCAACAGGCCTTCCAACAAATCAAAGATTATCTGATATCAACACCAGTCCTCATGCCGCCCATTCATGGAAAGCCTTTGATTCTATACATCTCAACTACCAGTTCAGCACTGGGGGCATTGTTGGCCCAAAATGATCATGAAGGGAAAGAAAGAGCAATCTACTACATCAGCCGAACACTAATAGGTTATGAGTTGAATTACACATACATTGAACGTGCATGCCTCGCGGTTGTCTTTGTAGCCCAAAAACTAAGGCATTATATGCTCAATCATCAGACACAACTGGTGGCCAAGATTGACCCATTGAAATACCTATTAAGTCGAGCAGCGTTAATAGGCCGATTGGAAAAATGGGTCATGATCCTAAGTGAGTATGACATACAGTATGTTGAGCGCAAAGAAATCAAAGGACAAGTAATAGCAGATCAACTAGCAGACGCACCAATTCAATCCACTCATCCATTAGTAACTTATTTTCCCGATGAGTCCATTTTTCATGCGGAACCGACAGCACCATGGAAACTATATTTTGATGGATCTCATACTGGTCATGGCTCAGGCGCTGGAACCCTGTTTATCACACCACAGGGGGATTCAATTCCTAAATCATTTCGGATTGCTTTCCCTTGTACAAATAACATTTCCGAATATGAAGCACTAGTCACAAGTCTCAAGTTGGCAATCAAATGGAAAATTCAGACATTGCTTGTATTTAGGGATTCCCAGCTAGTAATCAACCAAGTGAATGATGACTATGAAACAAAGGATGAGAAGTTGCTTCCCTACAAGAGGATGGTGGATAGTTTCCTGACAAACTTCCAATTGATTTCTTTTGAACAAATCCCCAGGGCACAGAATAAGGCAGCTGACACAATGGCTACTATTAGTTCTCTCTTGGACATCCCTAAAAATGTGTCACAATTTGAGTTCCTTGTAGAACAGCTGTTGATACCGGCATATGATATCCCAGAGTCAAAAATGGTTTGCGAACTTGTTGGTCCCAACTCTCCTTGGTATCAGGACATTTATGAATATCTCAAGACTCAAACCCTTCCATTGAACCTATCCAATAACCAAAGGAAGTCCTTCATTAGGAAATCAGCAAGGTATGCCATTGTCAGTGACACCCTTTACCATCGTAGTTTCGACGATACCCTCCTTAGATGTCTTGACACCGACGAAGCATGTACGACCTTACGAGAAGTACACGAAGGTATATGTGGATCTCATTCGAGTGGTCCTACGCTAGCTAAGAAACTGATGAGACTCGGGTATTATTGGCCGACAATGGAAAAAGATGCAGTTGAATATGTCCGGACTTGTCGCAAATGTCAAATACACAGTGACTTGGTTCATGCTCCAGCACAAGAACTCTGGCCCATCACTTCTCCTTGGCCCTTCGCTCAATGGGGACTCGACCTTGTGGGTAAGATTCATCCAACCTCATCCAACGGCCATAAATTCATTATTACTGCCACTGAGTATTTCACAAAGTGGATCGAAGCCATCCCGTTGACATTTATTACCGGCAAACAAATATCAAAATTCATCCTTAATTACATCATTTTCCGGTATGGCCTTCCGCAGTCCATCATCACTGACAACGGATGTCCGTTCAAAAACCAAGATGTCCGCGAGTTATGTGAACGATTCCATATCCAACACCACTTTTCATCTCCATACTACCCGCAAGGAAACGGCCAAGCTGAGGCATCTAACAAAACCATTGTCAAGATCTTAAAAAAGACTGTCAATGACGCTGGCCGTGACTGGCACATACAACTTAACCCTGCTCTGTGGGCTTATCGAACTAGCATTCGTACTCCTACAGGGGCCACCCCGTTCACCCTGGTCTTTGGTGCTGAAGCCATCTTACCCATTGAGGTCGAAATTCCTTCGCTACGAGTCTTCTTGAAGGGTCTTACTAATGAAGAGGACTACCGACAATCACGCCTGCATGAGCTGAAAATGCTGGAAGAAAGACGACAAAACTCACTGAATCATCTCCAAGCATATCAGAACTGCCTTTGTCGCAGCTACAAAAAAAGGGTTATGGTCAGAAAGTTTGACATTGGTGACCTAGTTCTAATGCAGAACCCCAAGAACCAAGCAGACAGAGAAAAGCCAGGAAAATTTGAACCAAACTGGCTAGGTCCCTATATTATCATATCTTCTTTTGGCTCTAGAGCTTATCAATTGGCAACTCTAGATGGGGAACAGTTGACAGAACCCATCAATAGTTTACATCTCCGAAAGTTCTACGCATAGCATCAGAGGATGGAACTGAGAATCATAAAATACAAAAAAATTGAAAAATGGTAAAAAAACCATCACCCTGATGAAAACCTGGCAAACAGGCGTCTTGGTGACACCAAAAAAATAAAAAAATAGTGAAAATAGTAAAGAGAAAAATGATTCGTTCAATAGTGAAAACCTGGCAAACAGGCACTTTGGACAAGTACCATGGTGAAAACCTGGCAAACAGGCGCCATGCGTAATCAATCATTGCTCTGCCATCTACTGTCACTTGGTCTAACTTGGCCTAGGATGAAATGTATCTTCGCCGCTATTCCACAAATCGCCATCACATCCTACCTTACCTGCCATAGTAGATAAATAATTGACATCAAGTCCTGACGACTGTCCGTCTACCAAGTCAACAGCATCCCATCCATACCACTTGTGAATGGCTAAGTCTTAGACCTGACTGGGGGAAAAATGTTTATCATGAAACTGCAGTGGATGTCACACATGATCAAAAACATTGGCAAAAAGTCCTAAAAAAAAGACAAAACATCATAAAAAGTCCTAAAAAAAGACAAAAACATGGCAAAAAGTCCTGAAAAAAGACCTAAAAATCATAAAATGTCCTGAACAAAACCAAACAAAGCATCGGACTGCTCGAAGCACACAAGCGTAGTGTTATCTCTTGTCAAAATCAATCAATCAGTCCATGTCATTGTCCGAACTACGTTGTCTCTGCGCATTTGCTACGTAGGCAAGACTCATACTTGAGTCCCCGAGACATTAGGTCAGTCCTTTAAGGTTTGTCAAAATAAAATCATGACGCAATCTTGGATCATCAAGACAAAGTCATTGGTCATGTCGAACTACGAGGTCTCTGAGTGTATGACGTAGGCAAGGCCATCTATCGATGAGCCCCCGAGGCCGCACTAGGTCAGTCCATTAGGGTTCATGGCGCTACGCTGGCACACACGTCAAAAGTCTTCAATCATTTCTCCACATGGGGAAAACTCCTAAAACAGAGTAAAACAATCATTCTATTCGGCATGACGATCTTATCAGTGCATCACTCATGTCATCAGGGCAATATCGGCATATAGTCAAACACAAGTCAAAATCGGTCAAAGCAAGTCAAATCATTATAAACTGGTCAAACCGTCAAATTTTGGTTAAATCTTCAGATGAGTCCTTCTGAACGATAACCTCTATCATTTACGCCTTAGGATGTGTCCTTCCTAGGCGTCGTCATCGTCATTTCGGCATTTCGAGTGATCCTCTTGACATTTAAACGATCACTCTTCCTGACATCAGTACTCTTCAGATGAGTCCTTCTGAAGAACCAACTCGGTCATTTATGCCTTAGGATGTGTCCTTCCTAGGCATCATCATTATCTCGAGGGACCCCTTACGACCACTAGGGATCAAATTCTCTTGACATCGGCATCATTCAGGATGTGTCCTTCCTGAATGCACCAAGTCTCGACATTTTTCAAGGTCATCAAAACTTTAAACATTCGAACATCTCGACATTATCAAACATGGCATCTTGGCATCAGAACAATGGATATCCAGACGCACTTGGCAAACACTTGACAATTATCTTTTCATCTTTTATCATGTTATTAGTTTTTCAGCGAGATCCCACTAAGTAGGATTGAGAGAAGCAGCGACATAGCATGACAATTGACACGCATGACTACTAGCTTCTCAGCGAGGTCCTGATCCTAGGATTTAGAAAAGCAACGACATATCATGATAGAGACTTTATTTTTGTAGTTTGACAATCATGTCACTAGTTTCTCAAGGATGTCCTGGAAACCGGATTTAGAGAAGCAACGACGTTTCATGATCTGTCCTTGTATTTTTCTGCTTGTGGGTGATTATGACAAAAGGACTGGGGCAATCACGCTCTTAGTATGAGTCATGATCATCCTTGTCGATGACTGTTTTGTCTTAGGTAATGGTACGACCTTGCACACCTTGATCTATGTCATATCATGGTGTTTTTTGACCATTACAACAGTTTGCCCAATGATGATTAAGAGCAATAAATATTAAAAGTCCTACAGTAAAGTTTTGAAGGATTTGGTCTAGGAATTAACATGCATTTTCATAGGGCTCATGTCTTCTCTTCTTCGATCTGGTCATCTTCTCTCATCAGTCTCGTCATCTTCTCTCGTCCATCCCACGATGATATCCTGTGACATCCAAAAACATAAGTGCATACATGCTCATATACATTGCATTAGGTCCATACATACATCATCCATGGCATTAAATCATATACATAAGCACAAACATTGCATTAACATAATCTTGCATCTTTTACATAAATACATCATACACATCATTAACATAAGCATATAAATAAGCAGTGCATCATCATGACATCAAAGATTACAAGTAGGCATCATAGGACATACATAGCATCATAAATCATACATCATACATGTCATAGTACATAAAGCATAGAAAATCACATAACACATGTAGGCCGCATCAAAACTGCATCATCATATAATATCATCTCAAAAATATACAATGTCACAGGATAGAGTCAACGGATATCCCAAAAATGGAGCTCGCAGGCTCAAATAATATAGTGTGTCACAATACAAATATGCCCTAGGGAAGGCTCTCATCATCTCCTCGGGGAGAAGAATGTGGCGGAGGCAACTCTTTCACGGGCGTTGAAACAAGGGATGGTCCTGTAGTGGCCTGTGTCTGTGATGATGAGGGAATTGCAAGTGAAGGCATCATCGTGACAGTATAGCGCACCTGTGAGGTCACTGTGGCTGGACTCTGAGAGATAGAAGGATCTATAACTGGTGGTTGTACCTGTCCTGACCTCTGTGCTAACCCAGTCGACCCATGGCTGTGACCCGGAGTATGTCTGCGCGAATGATGTGACCTGTGCCCGGACGTGTGACCTGTCGAGGTAGACCCTCCGACACTGGTATGGCTCCTGATACCACCGCCACTACCTGACCTATGCCCACTGCCTGACCTCGTCTGTGACCGGGACAAGGTAGGATCCCGTCGCTCTAGCAGCACTGCCTGCTAATAAAGGGTCATGTACTGCCCCAATCTGGTGCTCACGTTGGCAAGCTCCCGAGCCATGTCTCCCATCGGTCCTGTACATAAGGCCGCGAACTCTGTGCACCACTGGGCCGCATCCTGCTGGCGAATGATTGCCTGATCCCGCTCTACACGGGCTACCTCCAGAGCTGACTGTAAAGACCTAACCTGTGCCAAGCTGGCGTCTAATCTCTGCTGAAGGTCGGCCACTCTCTGATCAGCTGTAGCATCTGACGGCAACCCCGAAGTGGATGGTATCTCCTCCTCCCCCTCCACCATCTGCCATCTGAGAAGTCTCTCGGCCTCACCTATGGCATCATCCTCCTCGTCATCATCATCATCCCGCCTTGTCACCTCCTCCTCCTACCCTGCCACCTCCGACTCCTCCTCCCCTACCACCTCCATCTCCACCTCCGGTGCCCTGACGTCCACATCCTTCTCCTATCTCTCCCCCTCCGCCTCCTCCTGTCCCCTCATCTCTAGCTCTCCCTCATGTCTGGGCTGCTCCTCACCCTCTCCCTCCTCACCAACCTCTGGGATGGCATCTAATGCCGCTCTCACCACTCGTGGGCGTACCCTCCAGACCTATCTCTGCCCAGCTCACTGTCGCCTCCACCCATCTCTGCCATCATCTCCTCCCCTGCCTCCATCCCTGCCTCCATCTCCACCTCTGCCTCCATCATCTCCTCCCCTGCCTCCATCCCTACCTCCATCTCCGCCTCTGCCTCCATCATCCCCACCCCTCCCTCCGTCTCCGCCCCTCCCTCCATCTTCATCCCTGCCTCTACCTCTGCCTCTGCCTCCATCCCTGCCTCTGCCACCTCGTCTGACCCGTGGCACCCGTGGAATAACTGACTACCTGTCAACCGGTGCCGGACCATCAGGATCTGTCAAGGGCACTGGTCGGCGTGCCTGCCACCATAGATCATATGCCAGCGTCGTACCCGGATCTGCTGCTCCTCCTCTCCAACCCCAAGCCTGGGCTACTAACCCATCTATCTGCTGAGTCACAAAGGCCACTGGAATGGCCGGGCCCCATGCATACTCTCTGGACGACCTGGCATACTCTGTCGTCCCCATAGGCACATCCTGCTGCTCGCCAAACTATCTCAACACACGCTGCGGCAGGTACATCTCAATGATCAAGGACGTCTGCACTGTCCTGCCAATAAGGTATCTGTACTGTCTGCAGAAGCTCAGATGCTCATCCTCATCATCCCATGCCTCACAATCCCTGTAGGGCCTCCAGATGAACATCACCATGGTATCGATCTGATGCCGCCACCACCCTGTCTCGCCCATGTGGGTCTGCTGTAATGCGCCGGCATAATAATAAGAATAGGGCATCCCCTCGGCTAGCTGTGGTCTGTCGATGGGAGGGCGGAATATAGCAATGTGCTCCCATGCCCAGATCATCATAAGTGTGGTCCCGCAGGAGATACTCTCTCCTCTCCTGTACATGACATCGTGAAGCTGATGATAAAGCATCCCTAGCAGGCAAGGACCCCAAGCGTACACTGTCCTGTCCCGTCTCATGCCGACTAAGACGTCTCCCCAACCTATCGGAAAGCCATGTCCTCGCCGATCAGGAATCAGGATACCCACAATCATCATCGCCAAGAATGCATCGAAGCACCCATAGTGCTCTGCTAGGAAATCCCAATGGATCTCATAACCTTGAATGCCGAGTCCAGCACCCTGATCCTGGTAATACGCACGAAAGGTCTGCTCGCCATGACGTGGATCATACACAATCCGCTCCCCTCGAATGGGAATCCGGAGAATACGGTAGACGTCCTCCAAGGTAATGGTAGCCTCACCTGTCGGCAGGTGGAAGGAACAGGTCTCGGAATGCCATCGCTCGCACAGCGCAGTCAACAAACCCCTGTTCGCCCGAATGGCGGGCATGAACGCAGCATAAAATAGACCCAGTCGCATCAATCGCCGTCGCTCTCGCGGGCCCAGCTGATCAGCAAACCGAAAGGTGGTCGGTCTGCTCTCTCTCGTGTAGATAGGGGCAAGCTGCCTCTGCAAAAAGATGAACACTACATTAGCACCTTTTTGGACAACTGTAATCATCAGGAAGGCATCTAAGGTCACGCAAACATCAAAACAAGTTTTATTAAGACAATAGGCAAGTGCGTCGCAAATAAGCAATTGCGTCGCGAAAATACAACTGCGTCGTTCGAAATATCAAATGCGTCAGGACAAGTCAATTGCGTCTCTATATGACAATTACGTCACGAAATTGTGCGGTTGTGTCTCAACATTACGAATGTGGCACAAAATTACAATTGCGACATTCAAATAAGCAGTTACGTCGCGAAATGACGATTGCGACACTTGAGTGGTCAAATGCGACTCGGTAAGTCACTTGCTTTGCACGAATTCTCAAATGCGGCGCAAACCGCCGGTGCGGCTCGTTTATTCTTTGCGATTGCGTTGCGACGCATCAAATGCGTCGAACGCGAAAGCAATTGCGGCTTACGCGAACGCATATACGTCACGGCGCATTCGTTGACTACCCTAGAAAGCATTAAATAGCACGTAAAACGGTAAAATGACAAAGTAAGTTTAGGGTACATACCGCCGGCTCTGAGCCCTCTGGCCGTCTGAAGGTCCTCATGATCTCTCCGCGGTGCTCTGACACTGGAATCACCATCCTCGCTGCTGCGCCTTTTGCTCTGAGCTCTCAAGTTTCACAAAGTGAATAGTAAAAGTGAATTGACTTTAACCCCTTTGTCAACCTATTTATAAGGTCAAAATGGCATTTTTCAACCAAAGTCAATACTGGAGGCTCATTTGAACACCTTTGACTTCCTCGTAAGTTGCTTTAAACATGTCAGAATTCGAAACCGACTGCGCCGTTGCTTTTATGATCATCGAATTGATTTATCGGGACTCTTTGCAAATTTTTCTAGCGCCGGCCCAAAATTTGAAAATTTCCCGAGGGGGCAAGGATACCCCGTACCTATGCTGGGGCATATTCTTGACTTATTTTTCTTTGTCACAATGCGACAAGCGACATTATGACAAAGAGGGGCAAAATGTAGACACCTAAAAATGACCTAGGCCTGCAAGCTTCATTTTTACCACTTTCGTCCTAGCATAATTAAGTCATTTAATTGTGTCCTTGGTCCACATTCGACTATTGATTAAATAAGTCATAATTATTTAATTAATTCACGTCGTTTATTCTTCATGATTATTAAATAAATAAATTTTAATTTATTTATTAAATACGTCGTTAATTGTCTAAAGTCTTCCTTTAATTAAATAAATTTCTTAATTTATTTAATTTCCCTTTGTCATTTATTTTCCTCTTGATTAATTAAATAAATCTTATTTATTCAATTACGTCACTAATTAAGTCCCCTTCTTTCTAAAATTAAATAAATTCCAATTTATCTAATTTTTGTCCACTTTCCTCTATAATTATTTTAATTATTTAATTATTCATTAGCCTCTTCTCTCATTAAATTAAATAAATTTTATATATTTAATTTAGTCCACTCTCTTGAATTTTGAATTAAATATCATTTAATTCAAAATAATTCTTATGGTCACATTCCTCTATAATTAAATAATATCTTTATTATTTAATTATTCATTGGTCACCTAAATTAAATAATTTTATTATTTAATTTCTCCAGCAACCTCTTTGTCTATGCCAATCTTATCTTCCAAATCAAATCTTATCTCTTGACATCTCATTTAATTTCAGCCCTTGATTGAATTATTTTATAATTCAATCTCAACCCTTCATCTTTATCATTGCCCTAATTTTGACCTAACCCTATTTCACACTGCAACATTTAATCTTGACCATGGATTCTAGGGTATTTGTCATCTTCTCATCCTGGCCACTCATTCAAAATTGCAGTTTTTATAAAATGGAAATTTTGTCCTTATTTTGGGAGCTCATGCTCATTCTGTCAACTTAGATTCTGGTCATGGTCATTTGTAGTCATTGTCATTTTAGTCTTTTGTGAGGTCATTTCTTTTATACAAATCCTTCAACACTTGCATAGGGCTTTGTCATTAGTCTAGGTGCTCATTTGAAATCCAAGGGCATCTCTATTTGCTGCAAGCTAGGAGGTGTAACAAAGGTGAAGCATGGAAAATGAAGACTTAGGGTAACTTTGTTCCTTTTTGTTTTCACATTTATTTCCTTTGTACTTTGTTACTTCAATGGATTTTTAATGTTATTGTGCTAACCCCTTTAACAAAACTCTGATTTTCCCTTGATTACACCAAGAGCCTAATCCAAAGCATGCCAACATATCCCCTTCTCCAGATCAAGATCCTACCATCCCATCTAGTCCACCTCAAGATCATAGTCCCCCATCCATTCCATTCCACGATCCCTTTGTCATTAAAGATTCCACCGCTCCATCTCCATCTCCATCGCATGAGCCCTCTACCACAAATCTAGATCCTATCATATCCCCTAATCCCTCTCCTAATACCACCCATCCAAATGCTGCTATCCCATTATCTCCCTCTCATGATCCCCCATCATCACCTAAAACTGCTATCCCCACACCACTTGCATATCCCCTTGGTACTCTCACATTCTTCCATGGTGGCCTCCTCGCAGAAGAAAAAAACAACGCATATACCACCCATCATCCTCCCCCTAATAATGGACTTGTATCATGTTTTCAAAATAAGAAAAATCCTATCATGGATTGCATGCTCAAGAACATGAACTATCAAGGAAAATGTTTAGGCCTTCATGAGCAAGGTATTTTAGAGCCCATCTAGGTCAAATAAAAAATTTGTATGCAAGGTCTTGGACCTATTTCCCAAGACTCACAATCTAAATATGTTGGTACAACCTCTAAACGTCCTCAATGAGCCTCTTCCAAAAGAAATATAGGCTCTTCCCATCACTCCACCAGATCATATGCTTCCATCCCTCCTCCATCATATCACCTCAAAACAACTGTCCATATTCCTCCTTCATTTGCTCCATCCATTTTGGGTCCTTACATCCCTCCATCCACCATTTCCCATCCTTCATATACTCCATCCATCTTGGGTTCTTATGTCCCTCCACCCAATCCATCTGCTTTGGGTCCATATATCCCAAAATCACCTCCTCCATCTCATCCTTTCATCCATCCAACACCTATCCATGCCATCCATAATAAACATCCCTCTCACATATCCCCGAATCAGGATCAACAAAGACACATACCTACACATTCTCCATCTACACGTAATCCTCATAATTTTACCTCCATTGCTCTCCGTCATCCATATCCTTGCACCCATCCCATTGCTACTAAAAGCACTTTGGATGCTAAAGTAAAAATACATAAATCCAAACATCCACATGAATCTAAAGCTCCCCATGTCCCCTCTAAAAGACATGGTGAAGAGAAGAAAAATATAAATCCAAATCAAATCCGTAGGCCACAAAGGCCCACCAAAGCAAAGATCAAAACCATGTGGATCCCAAAGAAAAAAGATGCAATGCCTTCAAATGAAAAATTTGTAACAACATCCAACATTGCTCATCCAAAAGCTAATCATTTTCATCCACCCTATCCTAAATTTTTTTTGGGTCCCTATGTCCTAAAATTCACTATTCCATCTCCTCCATTATCCCCACATTCTCCATCCATTAATACTCTTATCTTTTCACATCCACCACCACATGTGCCAATGTTGGTCTTGAACACATATCCCCATCACATATCCAACCCATCATTCCATCCATACACTTTCCAACATCCCACCCATTATCCCACATATCTCCCCTATCAAATCCCTCTAATTCATCCTCTTGCATAATCCATTTCTCCTAATAAGGTTGTACCAACATCCAACAGTCAGTTCAAACATGGGCTCTTAATACCTCATATAGAACTTGATGCTTGATTCCTTCATCCATATCCTTATCACATGTCTTCTAAATCCACCTATTCGCCTCCCTATCCTTATCCATCTCCTTCCGAATGCTATCCAAAAAGTCAAAAAATGCAAAAAAGTCCAAAAATCTAAAAAAGTCACCAAAAAAAAATAGTAAAGAGAAATAATTTGTCCAATGGTGAAAAATTGGAAAACAAGCACCTTGGATAGGTACCATGATGAAAACCTGGCAAACAGGTGTCATACATAAATCCCCATCTGCACTTGGGGGCAGTTTCCTGATATGCATTCCCTCCATCCGATATGCTTCCTGCTATGCTTCCAGCTATGCACCCATCTTCTTGCTATACGTCATTTTCATTCATCCCCTCTATCCTACCTATCTTACACATCCTGCTTGGCATATCTCATTTATCCCAATCCTTCCATCCTCCTTGTGATCTTGATAATGATAGGGGAAAACATATAAACATGCTTTGGACACCTCTTAGCATACATTCCCCTCATCTGCACACTATCCTATTCCTCATTCACACTCGTCTACCTTCCTTATCCACCCGTCATGCTACCCTCAATCTCCCTTCCTTATCCATGCATCCTATCTCCATACATCTCACTCCTTTATTTTCCTATCCTTCTCTATTGCATCCTTCATGCCTCCTCGCACATGACATATCTAGAGTGAGGGCATCTATCTTCCTTTGTGATATAGTCCTTGGAGACATCATTCATTCCATTAGAGCAATCCCTTCCCTTTCCCTATCCTCATCTCCTTATCATTATATCCATCTCCCCATCCTTATATTTTATCCCTCCAAACAATCCTTATATCCATCTCCCCATCCTTATCTTCCTATCCTTCCATCATAGCATCCCTTTTCATCTATCCATCTGGTCACCTTTTCCTCATCCAAATCCTTATCTTCCTATCCATCAATCCAACCAATCCTTTTCATCTCCCCATCCTCCTCTCCTTGTCCTAATCCCATCTTATAATCCCTTGTCATTGGTCTCTAGCTATAGGCTACTCCCCATGCAACCCAATTCCATCTACTTCATCATCATCACTTCTGCTTCTTTTACACATCTTTTCAATCTCCTATCCTTTCTCATCATTCATCTACCCATCTTGTCGTCCTCCCACTTCATCTTTGGTAATTTGGATAATTATCCCATCCCCGAGCTTTGTGTAGTCACCATCCTCCAATCCAATCTAACAAGTCTATCCTATCCCATCATGTCGGTCCAATCATTTTATCCCCTTATCTAGGGTTATCTCATCATCCTTTATCCATCGTTTGTATTTCGTCCTCTCGTCAAACTATGTTGCCCCTACATTTTCACGTAGGCAAGGTCAATCATTTGATCCTCCCTCGGGGATCCTTTATCATCTATCATCGGTCTTTCTTCTTTTTACATCTTGTCATCCATCGAAGTCTCCATCATGGTCTGTCGTCAACCTTTTATCGAACTATGAGGGTTCTGCGCTTTCACGTAGGCAAGGCTAATCTTTGATCGGCCCCGAGCCCCTAGGTCACTAGGATGTGTCAGTATCCTATCTTATGTCATGTCTCTGGTGTCATGTCATCGAGCTATGCCCTTATCTAGCTGGTTCTTAATAAACAAGATCCACTTGTATCAGCAGATCCAATCGGTTTTTAATATCTTACTTCATATCGATCTTTTATTTTAGTATCCATCATCGGTCTCAATAGAATACATCCTTCCTAACAGACTTCATCAATCCCATCCATCCCCTTGATCCTATGGAAAAGAACATTTGAAATTGATTGTGATCTTTTGTTGCTTTTGGATTTTGTTTATCATTTGAGCTCCCTATCATCACTTGTCATAGTCACCTTGATCCATCATATCATGGTGTGCTTTGACTAGTCAACATAGGGGCGTATCTTGATCTTTTCTTTGTTTTTGTTTTCTCGGTTGTCCCACGTAGTACCCACCAAGATCCCTAAGGTCTTGTGTTACGCTGGGGCATCCTTGTGTGCTTGTGGTTATCCCAATACCTAGCTCGACCAAGGTCATTGCGACTTTGGGGTGTTGGGATAGCCTTCTTATTTGATGTGTTTGTTTTATGCATTAGACACTAATCTTCCTTGGTCCTTTAAACCTTGGTGTATCATTTCTTCTGCTATAGCAAAACTCAGTGCTCCTAAAGATGGAAAATTGCATGTGTATTGCATTTCATCTCTATCCTCTCATCTATCAAAATCCCCCCCATCCATTCATCCTTCATCACTCTCCCCTCCCAATCTCCTGCCGCCTTTTCATCCTTTCTTCCCATCACTTTGCATCATCTTCCTCATATACCCTTTGCATCATCTTCCTCATATACCCCTTGCATCATCTTCTCCATTTCAAGAGCACACTCGTGTTCTCTTGAACCCACATGTCCTCTCAAGGGGGCATCCTTCATCCCTAATTTTCATCATTTTTTCCCTTCTTAGTCACTCCTTTGAATGACTGGGGCATCTTTCCCAATCTAACCATCTTCTTCTAAGTTTTATGTTTTAATATTCTTTGAAATGCTACTTCGTAACACCATCTCAAAGAGGGGAAAAATGTAGACACCTAAATTTGGACACTTAATTTATCCAAATTTATCCCCTTTCATCTAAGCATCTCCTTATTTTCATTAATTAAGTAATATCACTATTATTTAATTAATATCCTTAATTCTGCCAAATCCCTAAGGTATTTAATTAATAAATAAATACCTTATCTCTTTAATCCTCCTTTTCATCAAATAAATTAAATAAATATGACAATTATTTAATTCCTCACATGTCACATCCCTTAATCCTAATTATTCTCCTAATCTCATCATCAGGGATGTGCACATGCCTAATCCTTGATTAGGATGTGTCACATCCTCCAACTTTTTCAAGTTGGCCTCTAATCTCTCTTAACAATCTAACCCTCTTCTAATCATAATTAATTTATGGTTAGGATGTACACACCCCTAATCATCATTAGGGTCACATCCTCCATAATCTCCCACTTGCCTCTAATATGTCATTAATTTGTCTAATCAGGTACTTGCACAACCTTAATCACTTAATTAGGTCAACCTAATCTCCATGTCATTTATGGAATGTGTCCTAAATCAACCCTATTAAATGCTTTCTCCTTTTGGAGAAGGCACCCCTTTTGCCATGTGAATTTTTAATTAATTCACATTTAATCCCCCAATGCATTTCAAAGAATTTTAAATTCTTTCTCTCATTCCCATGTGGATATTTGAGGAATTTTTAATTCCTCACATGTCCTCTCACCCACATGTGGACAATGACCTCCTTTATGAGGAGATCTTGTCCAAATCCCAAGGTACTATGTAGTACCTCCATGTCGTGTCCACATCATCTTTTTCAAGCCACTTCACATGCCACATGTCAAGATGTGAGGGCTTGTGAGTTCTCAACTCACCATATCCCTACATCTTGGCCTTGTTGGTTTAATCTCAACTGTCCATTTCTCTAGAGAATTCAAAATTCTCTATAAACACCCCCTCTTTTCTCTCATTTTGGGAGGAGATAATTGTGCTAGCCAAACTCTCGCAAATTTTTCACTTGAGCCATACTTAGCCAAATACTTGCACTTGCATCCATTCTCACCTACTTTCCATCCATATTGCATCTCAATTATACATATTTTTCCATCAAGAGGAGCATATATCACGTCGACAATCGAAGGGCCAACCAAAAGAACAACTCAATGAGGTAAAATGTTCCATTTTGTTTTGTTAAGCTAATCATTTTCTTTGAGGTGTTAGGTGTTTAGGTGGTTCCTTACATGTTTTGTGTTGCTTCTCATTTCTCTTGATCACAGTAGTAACACTCGCAATTGCTCAATGCCATAAATACAAGGTGGTTACAATTGACTATCATGGGGAATCTGTTGTCGTCGTCCTTCAGTTGACTCCTTTGAATGATTCCCCTGCATGACCATCTGTCGGTTTCCTTTGTCAACTTAGCATCCACAAATTGTGTCCTGCATAGCAATGTCAGTATGCATAATAATTGCACATCTGTAATCACCTTAAAGAACATTCATCAACCATACGCAAAATCAATATAGATAATCCACATAATATGCCAATGTCATTAAAAATTCACAGAGATAGGATTAAACCCAATGTCAATGGTTTGAGGGAAACATTATGCAAATATTAGCATTTAACTACTCAAGTTCATGACACTACCAGCAAATGGACTATAGATCTACCCAAAATTTGACCAAAAACTAGGCTCATCAGGGGCATTTAATGGTAAAGATGATCGTTTATTACCTAGGCTATTGCCCTTTACCTTCTTGGCGAAAGAGGGCCCTACCCGATCGTTGTCATCAACCAAGGGATAAATTACAATATCCTATTGAAAGTAGAACTAATGGAAGAAAAATCTTTGCAGAGCCGAAATCATAGAAGCCCAACTTTGATGACTATCCAAGGGTCACCAATCAAACCACTACCAAGTTTTGAGGAAGAGCTAATGTCCGACGAATCCACTTTTTGATTTTGTGATCTCTTTTAGCTTTGTTGTGCCTATGAGGATTTGACATCACCTTGAACCTTGTCAGTTTCAAGTGTATTTGGTAGCCCTTTCCAACTCTTCGGTACATTTGAGTATATTATTCCCATATTTTGTTCTATACTTGATTTGGATAGGATGTCTTCCACCTCGTTTTCCTCCCTAAAGATATGTGTTAAATTGAAATCAACCAATTGGTCTAGCAAAGAATTGATCTCGGTTACCCATAGGTTTAATCTCTAGTTTGGGGATTGCTTTGAGACAACCACCCTTATAACTATCTGCAAATCACCTTCAATATCTAGATGCCCTAACTTATTGTCTACATAGAATTTCAAGCCCTCATATAAAGTTGAGCACTCTGCCTCCATATTCATGCCCCATGGTAATTTTATAGAAGTTGCCCAAAGTAGTTTACTCGTTTATCCTTGATGATGAAGTCGGCTCTAGAGGGCCCTAAGTTACCCTTCGAGGCCCCGTCAAAATTAATTTTTAATCTTCCTTGAGGTGGAAAAACCCATTTAGGTTTGCTCTTGCTTTTTTTATTCCTCATTAGATTACCTTTTGGAGCATCAATTAGAGGCTAGTTTCTAATCATTTTTTTATCCCAAACAAATACAAACTTATTAAACTTACCTCAGGCCAAAGCATTAAAGTGTTCATAGATAGCATGCTCCATTTTTTCCAAGATACCTTCCAAATGGGTTTGTTTATTGTTAAAATTTCTTGCATTTCTGTCTCTCCAAAGCTGCCAAGTTACCATGGCTAGGATTCCTTCCATAGTTTCATGATCCATTCAAGCATTCAAAGCATTATATCAATTCAATATCTAAGGTTCAAGATCTACATCCATTGAAGCCATTTCATGCAAGTTGCAGATTTACATTCCAAGGTTCATTCAAGGGTTTAGTGAGTTGTGACATTGAGTTGTTCATTCATCATCCCTTTCATGCTATTTTATTTCATTTCAAGGTTTGATTACCAAAACGGGGTTTGACCAAGGAAAACCACCATTCACCAAAAATAAAACATTTTTCCCTCTTGATTTGTGCAAATTTAGGTGGAAGAAATCTTGAAGATATCTTGAAGAGAAAAATTGGAGAAGTTGTCAAAGTTGCAAAAGTTGTCATCTCACGAAAACTCACTTGCAGAATTTATTTTTGGCTTTTTGAACCTGAAACTTGGGGAAAATGAAGGATTCATATCTGTAGCGGAGGCTCCTAAAATTTGCAGACTAACCCTAACTCAAAACCCATTTGCCCCTAGGTGAATGAGTCCCAGATCAGCTTCAACAACTAACTTTTGGTGACTAGTAAACATCATCTTACCTCTCTTTGATCTGTGATTTGATTTCTGGTTCCATCAGTATTGAGATTAATCTATTAGATCCAAGTTGTAGATTACATTTTGGAGTTAGTTTACTATTTTTAGTTTTTCTCCCCAAAGTGTTGTTTAATCAAGACCCCCATCCTTACAAAAAAAAGGGAAATTTGAAGATTCCTCCATAGAGTTGACTCTCCTAAGGGTAGTAAGTCAATTCTTTATTGGGATTTAATTTCCTAATGAATTGAAGAAGAATAGGTCCTTAAGTGGTTCATACCCCTATTTTAATCACACCCTTCCACATTTTTGTTCATTTCAAATAGTATTCTCCTTCTGTTCAATTCCTTGTAAATAATTGATTTTTGGTCTCCACTCAAGCACTGGATCTCCTTCTAGGAGCATTCAATTCTACCATTCTCATTCTGCAAGTTGACATAATTACTAATATGTGACTTGTATCATTTTATGGCAACCTGAATTGAGTCTTTCGGTATAGGAAGTTTGTCAAGGGGCTTGAAACCATTCCATGAATCTTTCCAAAAGGATGCTTTGTTACCATCTTGCACCATCCATGTCAAATGATCAGTGATGATCAATCAACATCTAAGCACGAAGTTCTAGAGGGCCGATCCTCTCTTCGGGTTTTCTATAGTCAGAATTCTCACATCCTCCTGGGAATCAATGTATTTGGATTTTAGCACTTTACACCATAAAGCATCCAAGGATTTATACATTCTCCACAAAATCTTTGCCCCTAGCACCAGATTTTGAAGAGTCGGGTCTTTTATACCTGCACCACCACGATCCTTCAATTTCACCACCACCCCCCAACTAACCAATGTGATTTTATTAAATTCTCATGATCCATGTCCCAAAGCAATTTACATTGAATCCCAACCAACTGCTATGCCACCTTCTTTGGTAACTTTAAGCATGAAAGCATGTAAATTAGGATGGTGACTACGATGGCTTTGATCATGGTCATTCTCCCTGCTAGCGTGAGCCACCTTCCCCTCCAACCTTCAATCTTGTTTTTTCATTTACCCAAGGTATCCTTCCACATTGAATAATTCCCCTACCCATGAAATAAAGGAACCTCAAGATATTTGGAGGGGAAGCTACCAATGTTGAAGCCTAGTTTGCTTGCAATCCATCATTGTACCCATTTGGTTAATGTTGAAGAAAAATATGAAAGATTTTTCTTTATTTACAATTTTTCCTACCTTTGCTCTAATCGTGTCAATGGCCTTGATTGAATCTATTTCCTCCATGGTTGCATAGCCAAATAAGATGGTGTCATCAACGAAGAGTTGATGCAAAATTGGTGAAATAGAATTTGCCAACTTTATACCTCTCCATAACCATTTGCTTCATTGCTTGGAAATATGACAACTTAGAGCTTCTGTGATAATCACAAAAAGGAAAGGGGACAACGGGTCCCCTTGCTTGATCCCCCTTGCACAATTGAAAAAACCACATGGGGACCCATTGATTAAAATTGAGTATCTTGGTGATGATATTTAGGTGAAAAACCATTTTAGCCATTGCTCCCCAAAGCCCATCTTCTTCATTACTTTTATCAAGAACCGCCACCTTACCTTATCATAAGATTTACTCAACTCCAACTTTATTATCATGCCTTTGGTGTTCATTTTCTTGAGTGTGTGGTAGACTTCGTGAGTTATTATAATCCCATCCATGATGTTTCTCTTTGGCACAAAACCTGTTTGCTCATTGGATATTATATCTAGAAGGATTGATTTTAGTCTATTTGACATCACTTTCATTATAATCTTGTATATAGTGTTGCACAAGGATATGGGCCTAAAGTCAGAGAAGGATTCACAACTTTCTTTCTTCAGGATTAAGGCAATGTTTGTATTGTTCAAGTCCCTTAGTACATTCGCCTTTCTTCTTAATTTTTTGACCACGTCCAATAGATCCACCCCTATGAAGTCCCAACATACTTGGTAAAAAGAGCATTGAAACTGTTTGGGTTGAGAGATTTTTTTGGTTTCATTTGGAAAGTCATCTCTCTCACTTCCTCCAATGTTATCACTACCATTAGTTTTGCATTTGCTTCTTCATATATGATCTTCTCAACATCCTCTACTAGGCTACATTCAAGCCATTCTATCTCACTGTTGTCACCAAGAAGGTTTTCAAAATATTCCACCCCCGCCTTCTGGATTCCTAACTTGTCGCTTCAAACTGGACCGCAGATGTCTATGATTTGAACAATCTAGTTCCAACTTCTTTTGATCCTTGTTGAATTATGGAAAATTTTTGTGTTCAAGTCCCCTTCTTGAAGCCAAATCTCCTTGGACTCTATTTTCCAATAAATTTCTTCCCTTAACATGATTTTTTTGTGCTCTAACATTAGCTTCTTCTCACTCTCCTATTCCACATTTGTCATTCCTTGCTCTATTAATTTCTCACTCAATCCTTCCAATTCTTTCTCTAGGTGACTCTTCTCATCAAAAATGTTCTTGAAGATAAAAATTTTCCAGGTTTTCAGCCTTTCCTTCATCCAAATTAATTTCTTATGAAATACAAACATCTTCAAATCAGTGAAGTTAATTGTGTCCGTCCACCAAATTCTAAGAATCTCAACCAATCCTTCACTCTGTAGCCACATCTTTTTGAACCTGAACTGTCCCTTTGCTAGTACTATCTTTTCTATGATCACAAGTTCGACAGGGTAATAATCTAATATTGTTGATGGGCATATGGAAGCCTTTGGTACAATTTCCTCTTGTAACCAATCTTCTGAGACTAGGAATCTTTTTAGTCTCTTTGCAATTTATGTAAAATATTTCCTCTTGTTGTTCCACATATAAACCCATTTCCCGCCTTGATTTCTATCAATTTATTCCTATCAACAAATCGATAGAAATCTCTTTGTGATTGGGTTATCCTTCACACTTCACCCTTATTTTCAGATAGATCCATTATTGTATTGAAATTTCCACCCAAAACTATCTTCATATGCTTTAATTCTTGTGCTATGGCATTCCACAACTGCTTTTTTTCTCTACCTGCACGAGACCATATATTGAAAGCATAAAATTTATAACCAAAGAGCAACAATTTTACCTCTGATTAGATCTAGGATCGGTGCTTTGAGATTATTGTTACATCGACTTTAGAATCCACCCACAATATTCCTAGACCACCCGTAGAACTTTTCGCATCCATGAATTCTCCCTTCCATTTCTTGTAGTAGTTTAGGAATGACATTGTTTTAGGATCTGTCAACTTTGTTTCTTGCAACAAGATGATTTCAACATTTATACAATCCATTGAAATTTAGCCAGTCGCCTTCTATTAGGGACGTTGAGTCCCCTAACATTCCATGTTAGAAATTTCATCTTCCCCCAAGGGAGAGGCAACCTCCCTTGGACCTTGTCATGTAGGTTTTAATTGATGCTTGGTCACCCTTTAGTGCTTCTTCCTCTCTTTTTTGTCCATTTTTTTTCCTCCCTAATCTTGGTGCTGATATGACCTTTGTACTTTGTGAAATGTTCTTTGGATCTGGAATGTCAATATTGTCCAAAGGTCTATGTATCCTTCACTCATAAACTGAGATTCTATCTCAAATCATTCTCCATTCTAGAGAAGGGAAAACTTGGGCATTGGTTCTTCTTGATTCGCCCCCATCTCCCCTTCCTCTATTTGATTTGGATTTTTGGGTTGTATTGATGCAATTGGTTTTGCCAACACTAACACCCATTCATTATCCTTTCTGGTTTTATTTTATTCTTTGAAGAAATTTTCTTTATCACCATCCTTCTTTTGCTCCTTCACTTTCCACACTTCTTTGAATGCTTTTGTCTTCCTTCTACAGTAGAAAAAATTTGGGGATTCAATTTCAACCGATTGTCTCCATTCCACATTTTTTGAAGCCAAAATTATTTCTCCCAAAATGTCCTTGATAGCCAATAATTGGATCCTGGCATATATTAATGTTTCTTCATTTCTTATGTCTACTTCTATTTCCAACCCCTTTGAGTCGCCAATCTTTTTTAGACATTGCTTAGACCAATATCCAAATAGTAAGTTATATAGCCGAATCCAAGTTGGTCTATTTTTGGGATTGCAATTGAGTGGCTTGAAGTCTCTTTCCCATATATGCAGATAGAGGAAAGAATTTCCACTTTCCATCTATCATTCTCCAACACTTTTTCCCTCATCTCTTCACTCCCCATATGGTGTAGAAGCACCTAAACCTTATTGTCAAAATTTGATCATTTAAAGGATGATAAGTTGGCTAGTAGTTGAGTCAGGGGTAATATAGGGTGTTTTGAGTCTATTTATGCTAAATAAGGTCTAAAATACCATTTATTATGTAAATGGATGGATATTGAGTCTTAGGTGTGAAATTAGAAAAAGTTACAAAAAGATGTAATTGTTGTCAAGCAAAAATTGTAAAAATGCAACTTTTAGGGAATATGAAGGGTCATAGAATTTGAAAAAAAGTTATAGGCATTTGTCAATTATATTTTGGTATGAATATGTATAAAAATCCTCAAAATGCTCAAAGATAGTCAGTTGATTGATGTATTGAAGAATTTCAAACATAATACAACGCTTTTTCTGTAAAATTCTTTGTTTTTTGAACTTTCCTTGTACTATACGGACCCATACACACTGTAGATGCTCTAAAAATTGTTGTATTGTGTGGATACATGAATTACCTTTCTTTTCCATCAAGTTTGAGAGTCTAAAATTCAATTTTGTGGAAGATCTCTTTAAATTTCTAAAGCAGCCTTGTTAACACAGATTTAAGGGTGGATTGCCTTCTAAAATGTCAAATTGACCCATTCCACTTTATGTACCCATTTTTTCTCATGGAATGGGTCCAATACTCTCTAATTTATGTGTTTCCATGTTTTTGTAGGAAATGGAGTTGAGTTGTGAGTTTTGGGATGTTGCCCCAAGGTAAAATTGTGAGTTTTCCATGTGAGAATGGTGAATTAGTGAAGGGTTTTGATGAATTGTTGTTGGAACTGACCAAGTGAGTGTATATTGAGTTTTTGCAAGGTGATTTTGAAGTGTTGGAGGAATTTTTTGGGTCTGATAAGCCCAGGTAAATAGATTTTCAATAAACCCTAGTGTTTTTGCATGAAAATGGAGGGTTTGGTGGATCAGTAGTTTAGAAGTCTTGAACCTAAGAATTGATGGTGTATTTTTTTGTTTTGTATCAAAATTTATGATTTTCCATTGAGTTTGAGTGGTTATGGGGTGTTTAGGAAATACTTCCTTTGTTAAATAGGGCTAATTGAGTAGCCTAAAACAAGGGTATTGTACTGGATCTCAATATTGTTGCAAAGAAGTCACTTGTAACATTTTGGGGATGTTGTTTTGGTTTTGGGGCGAGTCTAAATTGGTGTTTTTTAGGCCTTTGTATGGCCTTCTCTAAAAGATATTGTGAAGAGTTGGTTTTGAGGGCTACAAGCCTTAGTGTGGGTGTTTGAGATAAGTTGAGTGAATTGAGTTGCAAAGGTTGATTCCTTGTTAAGGTTTGATCAATTTGAGTCTGATTATGAGTCATCACCACCTTGCTTAAATCACCATAATAGTTATGAAAAAGGCTTTTGGTAAAAAAATTACTATGATATTTCCTACCAAATTTTTGGACACCCAATTTTCAATTTCTTTTCTAGTGAAATGTTTTCCCAGGAATCTCCCAATTACCGTTATTTTTTTCAAATAGAAGTGCATCTTCCTCCATGATTTTAGATACATCAACCTTGATTGTTGCCTTATTTCTTTCTACAATATTTCTTAGGTCTTCACCACCCGTTGGGGAATCACTTGCCTTTCCATTTGCAAGATTCCCTCCACCATTTAACTTTTATTTTTCTTTGGTTTCTCCAACACCATTGAAACCATCTGCATCATTCCCCCTTCACTTCTCCAGCGTCGTCACCACCTCAACTAGATCAAATTTCTTGTTCACTATTAAACTACCATGATTTATTCTTATATCATATTCTAATACATTCTTAATTTTTATCATGACCTCTCATCTCACATCCAACATTTATAACTCTTCTATGATGTCCATAAGGGCATCGTGCTACCTATCATTACTTGTGATTTTAGGATCGTATCTCTTACCCCTCTTTTATGATATTACATGATATTACCTTTATAATATTATGTCATCATTAAAATCTAGATGATTTATCTCATATTATCTACTCTCCTACCAGATAATTACACTATTGACATACAATCACTTAGAGGGGCATACAATATTGCTAACACTATTCTTTCATGCTTGGTCATAGTTACTATCACATGCAATTGTTTATTTTTTATCGACTAAGTGTAGTGCCACATTAAGCATTGAATATAATGTCTAGCTATCAAGTATAATATCACATTAGGTGTCCATGCAACATCTAGTTTTTGAGTACCTTATCTAGTTTCCAAGTGTATTATCTAGTTGCTTATTGAGTACCATGTCAAATACATGTGTATTATCTATCTATTGAGAGGTAGTATCATTTAGTTTTTCTATAGATAGATAGTATTCAAGTGTTCATTTTTTTTTTATGCTACTTATTTAGATTTTATTTATTCTTATAGGTTTTTAGGTAGGACTACTAAGAGAACATTTACTAGAATGATGTCTACTTCCATATTTTTATCCTTTTTGGATGTTTAAATAGATTTAATTTCATATTGGTTGTGTTTGCTTTTACTTCAAGACATGCATTCTCATGGTAGTTCACATGCAAGTCAAAGTGGGAGGAAAATATAATGTCAAAATTTGCATACCTTGCACTTTCTCCCTTCATTTTGGACTCATTTTGACTTGTTTATCCTTAAATAAATAATACATAAAAATAATAATTTCATGTGAAATTTGGTATATAACTTGATATTCAATGTTATTGCCATTTGGAGTCATTTCTAAGGTTTAGATCTAATCCTCAATTTACCCATCTTTTTACCCTTGGTTAGATCCATAGTCATAAAAATGATCAAAACATTTTTTTCACCAACAAAAATGATCCCGTTGTTTCAAAAATAAAATTAAAAAGTTGGGTCTATTTTTCCCCCCTCTAATTGACCATTATAGGTAAAATTGAAGAGTAAATAAAATATCAATTCATTTCAAGCATTTATCAAACATGTATTAATTGAACACATTTTAGTATATATCATGAGCCTAAAAAGAATATAGTGATATCAATGTGACATCAATATTCTAGGACAAACATACACAACTTCTTATCCTTGATCTTGTTTAAAATCTATTTGATTCAACATCTCTTAGATAGGTTGACATAAGGAAGTGATTATCCCTACCACATGCAAACCAAGAAGTGTAAGAATCATTTTTTGTGGGAATTGACTAATACTTTGAGGCAAGCCAAACATGAAATTAAAAAAAAATAGCAAAGACTAAATCCACATGTATAGACTAGATTTAAATATTTAGTTAAGATCCACATCGTGGAATATTTTTTACAATTACAAAAACATGACAAGAGAACATAGATTTTATAGGTTCTAATTTATTTATCTAGTTGACCCTTATTTTCTACAAGAGTGACAAATTGCTTTAGGACAATTAAAAAAATTACATTCTACATTAAGCCTAGAACTAAGTATTTGCATTTACTTATTTAAATTTCATGTAATTAATTACAAGACATATATCATTCCAAAATATTGTTCTTAAATATTTGATGTTAATAATAATCATGTTGAGAGACATAACCTACACAACAAGGAGTGGAGTGTAATGACATGAACATGTTTATATGTATATGTATATGTATATATATAGATGTATATATATACATATATATATATATATATGTATAAATATACATATATATATATATACATATATATATGTATATATATACATATATATATGTATCTTTGGGACATTTTAATGCTCATTTGGGTCTTTCTTTTGGATGTTGGCCTTTTTTTGCCTAGATTTAATGTTTTAATGTGGTCAACACATTCACATTAGGTCTTGGATCCTTGTAAATCAATAAGAACTTTATGATGCCTTGTAAAAGTGTTGTAACACATTTTCACACTTTTCTAGGACCTTTTTAATATAAAACACTTAAATAACCTCTTTTTATCACTTACCAAGTCTTATTTCAAAGTGTTGTAAAGTGTTGTAACAAACTTTCACGCTTTTCTAGGCTTGTCATCAATAATTTGACCCTTTCTTATGTGTAAATGGACCCTTTATACACTTACATGCCCTACTTAAGTGTATTTTAGAGAATAATCCTGTTAAACATCATTTAATACACTTTAATTTTTGACACCCACTTAAAATGCTTAAATGGGACCAAGTCGCCAATAGGGGTAACTTAGTGGTGACTTAGTCCCACTTGGCTCAAAAATCAAAATTATTTCAAAATTCTGGTGGGATATTATTTTCTAAACCTTGAGGTCAGCCTGTGATGCGGTATTTTCAAGAAATTATGTATAATCATGTATAAATATAGGGTTTTCCACTCATTTTTCATCTCCTTAATCTCATTCACTTTCTAATTCATTTAAGTAATTATCAAGCACTCACTTAAGCACTCTAGGCATTCTTAAGCATACATCCATTGGAGCTTCTACTTGCATATCTTCAAATTTCTACTTCAAGGGCTTGGTGAGTTGTAGCATTACATGTTGTTCATTCATCATTCTCTTTTCATTTCATTTCATTTCATTTTCAAGGGTTTAATTATGAAACCAAGGTTTAACCAAGGCAAACCCCTATTCACTAACCCTTAACACTTTTTCCCCTCTTTGCATGTCTTTTGTAGGTCTTGTATGTAGATTTATCAAAGAGCAAGGTGAGAAAAGGTGTCAACAATTCATCAAAGTCAACAAAACCCTAAGAGAAGCTTGGAGATCACCTACAAACTTGATTTTGCAGATTCAGATTCAAATACCTGGAAGAATAGAAAGTGCAGACCGAGAGCTTCCATTTCCACCTTTGAATTTCCTAAAATTTGGAGGTGGACTAAGTCACCATCAGTGGCGAATTAGTCCCACTACCAGGCCTGAAAAGTGTTTTCTGCAGTTTTGGATACCCTTTTGGCTAAAAGTTGTTTCGACAAAATTTCTCTAAAACAAGACTAAGTTGCCCAACTTGGTGTGTCCCAGTTGGCTTCAATAGTGAATTCTACAGGATTACAAAGCCTCTTTGCATCACTTTCCAGTTTCTAGGTGCACCTCTTTAGTCTCATTAATTTCTATTACAATTTACTTGCATTTTTAGTTCATTTTGCATATCACATTGTGTTTTCAAACAAAGTGCATTTTCTTAGTTTTGCATTAGTATTTAATCTCTTTTATCAGTTCTTTGCATTTAGGTCATTCTATTTAGACATATTTCAATCATATTTGCATTAGTCTTGAGTGAGCCATCTAGGTTTTTGGGATTTCTTTCTCCTTTTAGGTGCAAAACCCTAGAAGTGTAAGAGAGCTCCTATCCCAAAAATCTACAGTTCATTTTGGTGAACCTGACTTTAGAAAATTCTATTTCTAATTTACAGTGCATTTACATCCTAGGAATAGCTTACATTAACATTGCATTGTATTTTTCATTGTTTAAATTGCATTCTAGGGTTTTAAAATTTGCATTAGTGAAAAGCTCATCTAGCTTGCATTTTTGCATTACATTTCATTAAAAAATGTCAAAATTCTACATACTCACATTATATCTACATCTGAAAATCCAAAAAGCATAAAACCCAATTTAATTTTTTTGAAAATCTTCAAAAAATTCACTACCTGGACTAATTCACCACCTTGGGCAATGTAGTCTAGTTTCACATTTTGCACTGTAATTTATGTCATTTCTAGTTCATTTTCTGCATTTCTATTTTTTGTTATTATATTTATGTTACTGTTTCCATATTTGTTGTTTTATTCTATTTCTTGCACTTAGTTTGTTTTTATTCATTTGCATCATGGATATGTGTCTTAATAAGCTTTGGATGTCATTAAAATCCTTAGTTGACATGTCAAGTTGTGCCTTTGGAACTGATCCTAATGGCATTAAACTTCCTCATGCTCCTTCAAATACTCATGAATGTCCTCATGATGTTGACATCATTGGAGAAGATGATGACAACATGAATAAGTTCCTAAATGAATGCCTTGACAACCTTGAAGCTAATGCATCCTTTTATCCATCCATGAAACAACAAGACCTTCCTATAGTACCACCTCTTGATATGTTTGGTTATTTACATCTTGAAACAAACGTAGAACCTAAGTTCTCTACGAAAGGTGAACCTAGTTGTTCTAAACAAACAACCACTCAACCATTCTATGATAATAAAGTAACAAGTACTCCAATCATCCTTGAAGAAACCTATGGAAAATGTTTTACCATTTTAAGAAAAGAAGGATGTGACACAACAACTGAACATGACATTCATCAACTCTTAGAGAAAAATCCAAAAGATGAAAACACAACAGGATTAGGATATCAAGATCCTCCTCATAACAACAAGCCTCCTAGAGAATATCTAAGGATCTTCGTGATGATGGCATGGTGATATTTGATTCCCCTCCTGATTTGAATGTCCTCCTCCCTAGAGAGAAACACACGATTGATAACAATGACAAGGATGAGAGGATCACTTTGGGTCCTCCTCCTTCAATTCAAGAAAAGGGCGAATCTAGCAAACACAAGAGGCCTTACAAGTTACAAAAATTAAAGTTTCCTCTCCATCCACCACCTGAATGTGAAAGGAAATTGCAAATTCTTAAAAAAAAAGGACTCATACTATTACCACCTATGAATAGGTTGGTGATATATCCTAAAGATGTTAACGTTCCACATTGAGCATATCATCGCATTCTTGGACATAGAAGTGATGAGTGTCTTCAATTGAAAGAAATACTAAGCAAGTATCATTTCGATGGTGATAATTGCTATCCAATAATTCCATAAAATACTCCCCCATTCCTTGTCATGTCATAGTTTTAGAACATTCCCTTCTCATTATAACATGACCCTTTCCCATCACCTACCTCAGCTCATTCTTTCCTTGCACCCAGTGGGGGCAAGAAGTTGCTAGCCTTGTCCTAGTAATGCATTTGTCGCTGTCCCTTAGTTGTGTTGTTCACCTTTTGTTTATACCGAATGAGATTGGGAGGCAAATGACTTGCTTGATGATTGACTCGCATTTTCCTTACTAGTCTTTTGCATTTTCTTTTTCTTTTGTGTGTTTGCATGTGTGTAATGTGATCCCCCGTGGTGTTCTATTTGATTTTCTCTCTTTTTGTGACATTTCTCTATTCGTGCCTTCATTATTCTCTATGTCGTACATTGCTTTTTTCTTTTCTTTTGTATTTTTTGTGTTTTCCTTTTGGGTATGACGCAAGGCATTGAGACATTCATGTCTCTTTCATGTTGACCCAAAAGACCTTTTTCTTTTTCTTTCTCTTTTCTTTTTTTTTTCGTTTTGGGGATGATGTTTTCCTTTTGGGGATGACACAAAGTGTCGTAACAACCTATGTCTCTTCCATGTTGACCCAAAATGTTCTCTTTTTTTTTCACTCTCTTTGTGTCATTCTTCTAGTTCTATGTATTTGGGGAATGATGATAGTTTCGAGCTCTCTAAACAACATTGTAGCAAAGAACATATTGACCCCAAATCCATAGATCCCTTATGTGTTTGGTGTTTTCATTTTGGGGGCAATCCCTTTCTTTTCTTTTTCCTTTCCTTCACATGATGCACAACCTTACTCAGAAACATATGACTTGGCAAAAGGGATTTCCAAGTTGGATCTCATGTCTTCTTTCTTTTTGCATTGTTCATTTGCTACTTTAAAGTAATTTCTCATAGTACAATGTGTAGCAATTCCTTTAAAGTGGGGGCATACATTGACATTATTCTTTTGCATTTTTCCTTTTTCTTGGTTCCTAGTGCAACCTTCTTATTTCATACAATGCGTTTGTCACTTTGTGGATGACATTGGGTGTGATGTCCTTCATGATCGTGATCTATCTTAGCATATTACATTCCTCTTAGTGGCTTGATGTGACGCACTGCATCCCCTAAGTTGCAAATTTTCTATTCTTTGATTGGTCCTCTCTTGGAGACATTAGATACAATGTTCCCTAAGTTAAATACCTTGCATGAACTAAGTAAGACTCCTTTGAACATCCCTTGCATGTTGTACTTTGCATTTGTTATATGGCCACATTGCATAACACAACTTGCATGCCTGTGGTGCCATCACGTTTGTTCATGAGCTCCAAGCATACAAAGTTTTGCTTGTCTCGTGAAGCTCAAAAAGTCATTTTTCTTTTATGGCACCTTATTAAAGTTATTAGGAGGTATAAATTTGATATGGTTGAGCGGGAAGCCCATTCTGAGGCATGACTTTCCTATAGCCACCTGTGTGTGTGTGAGTGCATACTAGCCATGAGTGTATGTTTCTCACTTTTTTGGGCCTTCTCACCTGATAGAAAGCCATGAGTTCCGTTGCCTTAGAGTGAGTATATGTTTTTTGGACAAACAACCTAGATCTGATCCACAATGAGATGGAGATGGAAAAATGATTGAAGCTTGATCTGACTCTCTTTTTTCCTTCTCCTTCTCTTCCTTTCATTCTTTTACATCATCTTCATGTGCGTTCCTTTGTATTTATGTTTGATTTTCCATGGGATCTTGATCCTAGGGGCTTGATTATCCCTCTTGATTGTTGTTTTCTCATCTTGCCAACATGGGTGCATTTGGATCCCTCTTGATGTGCATTTTTGGCTACTTTAGTGTGAGTTTGAAGTAGGTTCATCCTCTCACTAAAGTGGGGCTAAATGTAGTGTAAAAAATTGTATCTTTGGAAATTTTCATGCTCATTTGGGTCTTTCTTTTGGATGTTGGCCTTATTTTTCCTAGATTTAATGTTCTAATGTGGTCAACACATTCACATTAGGTCTTGGATCCTTGTAAATCAATAAGAGCTTTATGATGCCTTGTAAAAGTGTTGTGAAGTGTTGTAACACATTTTCACACTTTTCTAGGACCTTTTTAATATAAATCACTTAAATAACCCCTTTTTATCACTTACCAAGCCTTATTTCAAAGTGTTGTAAAGTGTTGTAACAAACTTTCATGCTTTTCTAGGCTTGTCATCAATAATTTAACCCTTTCTTATGTGTAAATGGACCCTTTATACACTTACATGTCCTACTTAAGTGTATTTTAGAGAATAATCCCATTAAACATCATTTAATACACTTTAATTCCCGAGACCCACTTAAAATTCTTAAGTGAGACCAAGTCACCAATAGGGGAAACTTAGTCCCACTTGGCTCAAAAGTCAAAATTATTTCAAAATTCTGGCGGGATATTATTTTCTAAACCTGAAGGTTGGCCTGTGATGTGGTATTTTCAGGAAATTATGTATAATCATATATAAATATAGGGTTTTCCTCTCATTTTTCATCTCCTTAATCTCATTCACTTTCAAATTCATTCAAGTAATTATCAAGCATTCACTTAAGCACTCTAGGCATTCTTAAGCATACATCCATTAGAGCTCCTACTTACATATCTTCAGATTTCTACTTCAAGGGTTTGGTGAGTTGTAGCATTGCATGAACATTGTTCATTCATCATTCTCTTTTCATTTCATTTCATATTTTCAAGGGTTTAATTACCAAACCTGGGTTTGACCAAGGCAAACCCCTATTCACTAACCCTTAACACTTTCCCCCCTCTTTGCATGTGTTTTGTAGGTCTTGCATGTAGATTTATCAAAGAGAAAGGTGTGAAAAGGTGTCAACAATTCATCAAAGTCATTCAAAGTCAACAAAAACCTAAGAGAAGCTTGAAGATCACCTACAAACCTGATTTTGTAGATTTAGATTCAGATACTTGGAAGAACAGAAAGTGCAGACCGAGAGCTTCTGTTTCCACCTTTGAATTTCTTGAAATCTGGAGGTGGACTAAGTCTCCATCAGTGGCGAATTAGTCCCACTAACAAGCCTGAAAAGTGTTTTCTATAGTTTTGGATACCCTTTTGGCTAAAACCTGTTTCGATAGAATTTCCCCAAAACAAGACTAAGTTGCCCAACTTGGCATAAGTGTCCCAGTTGGCTTCAATAGTGAATTCTGTAGGATTCTTGAGCCTCTCTGCATCACTTTCCAGTTTCTAGGTGCACCTCTTCAGTCTCATTAATTTTGTTACAGTTTACTTGCATTTTTAGTTCATTTTGCATATCACATTGTGCTTTCAAACAAAGCGCATTTTCTTAGTTTTGCATTAGTATTTAATCTCTTTTATCAGTTCTTTGCATTTAGGTCATTCTATTTAGACATATTTGCATTAGTCTTGAGTGAGCCATCTAGGTTTTTGGGATTCCTTTCTCCTTTTAGGTGCAAAACCCTAGAAGTGTAAGAGAGCCCCTATCCCAAAAATCTACGGTTCACATATATGTATGTATATATATAACCAAAAGAAACTTTAAATAAAAATAAAGTAATCAATGTAAATAAACTAAAATAAATAATGTAACTATTTTATTTAGTTAGAAGTTATTTTATTCATCTCTAGAACTCTTTCATTTATTACATACATATATGAACACATAAAAATTAATTTTTAATTAAGAATTATTTTAAATAAAAGTTAAAATTCATATGTCCATATGCAGATGGAATGAATAAAATAGTTTAGAACTAAAATAGAATCTCATAGATAAATAAAACAATTATGTCTTTTTTATCTACTTGCTTATTTATTTATGTACTTGTACTAGTTTAAATAGATATTAAAATTTAACATCCTTAGAAAAATAAATTAGCTCTCCAAGTAAGGATTAAAGTAATAATTTATTCTCATTAAACTATAAATAAAATAATAAGTAAAATTATTGAAATAATTTATTTTCATTTAATTTTTTAAACAAAATTACACTAAGCAAATATATGCTCTAATATCATGTTGTTGATGAAGGTCTAAGCTAATAAATTGGCTCTCGAAGTTTCCCATTTGCAAACATTCATAGAGCATTAGGCCAATGCTCCTTGTACTATTGCTCATGTGTCACCTTTTCTTGCTAGCTAAGATGCTTTTAGTTGACATGGATGTCATCATGGCCATAGTCATAACTCTAGTCATGACTCTCATGGGTCATAGGGTTTTCCCTATCATCAAAATCATGGTTGGTCTCCCTTGCCATGTGACTAGTCTTCTACCTCCCAACACAATCATGAACATTATGGTTAGCTTAATAGTGGTTTGTTTTATTGCTTAGTCCTCACTATCTCTCTTGTTCATGTAGATCCTAATCAAGAAGAATAAAAATATAATGATGACACCATCATGGGTTGGGAGCTTATTTGTAATTGCTTGGATATTCTAGATGGTTGGGGCCCACCCCTTGATAAGGATCCTCCTCTTACTCATATAGCCTCGGTGGCTTAGTGGTGTGGTTTGCTTGTTATTGATGTTTTTTACTTCTAGGTTTGGCTTTTGAGGTGTGATGCTATTCCACCCATTTTTTATGTGAACGACGTCTTATATATTTTTATTTAATATAATGTTTAACACTATTTATAATAAAAATACAAATAAAATTTGACACTATTAAAATAACTACTAGCTAATTTATATTCTTGTCATTTTGATTCTCATTTCTTAGATGCATTCTCTTAATCTTTATATTTTTAATAATAAGTTAACATATGAAGTGAATAATATATTTTGTTTTCATTTAATCTTCTCAAAATTAAAAATTTTAAAAACGATATATTTTAGCAAATAAAATAACATATAAAATTATTGAAATAATTTATTTTTACAATTTTTTACATTATTTAAATAGTTATATATTTAAAGTATGGAGTAAATAATTTATAAAAAAATATAGATAAACTAGTACCAATATTTTAAATGCATCTATCTAGAAAGATGTTGAGAGATGTTAATGTTGAGGTATCTATCTAACCTATACCATACCTTTAACTACTTTGAAACTAATATCTCTTGATTTCTTTTATATATATATACTATTTAATTAATTTATACTAAAAAAAAATGTAAAAAGATAAATAATTTTTTCATACTTATAGATTAAGTATTTATTTATTTTTATTAAAATCTAAATAACAATAATTTTAAATTTTTAATAAAAATAAACAATCAAGTGAAATTGATTATTTTTAAAAAAATAGAGGTGGTCCATTAATTTTTATGGGTAGATAGGTGACCTATTAATTTCTTGTAGATTTTAAAGATAAATTTACTTTATATGATTAGTTTTTAGAGGTTTACAAATAATTTTTGTGATAATATTAAATAATTTGTAAGTAGTAAATACATTTAATATTTTAAAGTAGGAATTTATAAAATAATTAATTTAACAAATTATATTATAATTTATATTTGTAAAAATGATTTTAATAAGAGAATATATATTTTATAGATTCTAATTAATTTTTTAATATAAAATGACAAATCATTTTATGACACTTGATAAATTATATTCTACATTCATTTATTTAAATTTTACACAATTAATTACAACACATTTATCATTCTAAATTCTTGTTCTTAAATATTTGATATTAATAATAATAATATTGAGAGACAACCTACAATGACACCAAGGGGTGACGAAATGTTTACAAAAACTATTTAGAACTATCATTTATTTTTAAATACAAAGACATCAACATATATTATTTACCATACTTTTTAAAGCAATACTAAAATAAAGAGAAATAATGAATTGCGACTTTTATAAAAGTAAAACAAAAAACTATACATAAATATAAAATATATATTATATATTTTTATATTACCAAATAAATAACTATTCAAATTAAAAAATAAAGTAAATGATAATGATAAAATAAAATAAAATAAAGTAAATAATGTAGCTATTTAATTATTTAAGAGTTATTTAATTTAGCTTTTATGGACACATACATTTTCATTTTTAATTAAAAATTATTTTAAATAAATTTTAGAATTCATGTGCCCATATGTATATGGAGTAAATAAAACAATATTGAAATAAAATAAAATATTTTAGATAAATAAAAAACTTTTTTTTTTTTTTTTGGGTATATTTGTTTATTTGTTTATGTGCTTGTAGTAATTTGAATAGATATTAAAATATAATATTCATATTAAAAAATAATTCTTCATGTGAAACTTAAAGTAATAATTTATTTTTATTAAACTATAAATTAAATAATAAACTAAATTTATTGAAATAATTTGTTTTCATTTTATTTTTTGAATTTTTGACACTAAAGTAATTATATGCTCCATCCAAGTTTAAAGTGATCTTGAAATTTTTCCATGTGTAGACATTCATAGAGGACTAGGCCAATGCCCCTTGTACTAATACTCGTGTGCCACCTTTTCTTGCTTGCCAAGATGTTTTTAGTTGGTGTGGGTGTCATTGTGGTCATAGTCATAACTTTAGATATGACCCTCATAGTTCATAGATTTGTCCCCATCATTAACACCATGGTTGGTCTCCCTTGCTGTGTGATTAGTCTTTTAGCTCTCAACTTGATCATGGAAAGTTTAGTTAGCCTAATAGTGGGAAGTTCCCCGGATAAGGCCTTGCTATCACTCTTGTTTGTGTAGATCATAGGAGAGAGGACCTAGTAGTTGAGCACCCTAACTTCACATTTCTCAAAATCCTACGTGGAAATTTCAAAAAATTCTCAATTTTTTTATAGTAGCTTGCTTGGCAATGCCCTTGCTTATAACTAAAGTTTCAGGCCATATCATCAAATATGATGCCACATCAACATGTTTTTGGTCGAGGTGTCCAAAAAGGTCCAAAAACAAAGTGAGACCGATACTTGTGCACTAAATCATGTTTTATTGGTGCACTGATGTGGCATCACATGATTTGTTGCTTTTTAGATCAAAGGAATACATATTATTCAATTATTGGTGGTTATCATCAACACTAACAACTTTAAAGTCACAACTATTGGTTCAATATTGTTAAAAATATTGGGCAATAAATCAACAAATGCTATAATAACTATTGAAAAATGCTTAACTACTGGGTCCTTTCCCCTAATCAATAAGAATAAAAAGATAATGGTGATGCCATCATGTGTTGAGAGCCCATTCTTAATGGATAGGATCTCTTAAATGGTTGACCCGCCCCTTGCTAAAGATCCCCCTCCTCTTGCTCATATAATATATTCCTAGTAGCTTAGTGGTGTAGCTATGCATTATTGTTGTTTTTGTCGCTTTTTAGTTCTAACTTTGACTTTTAGGGTATGATGCCATTCCACCCATTTTTATATGAACAATGTATTAATTTTTTATTTAATATAATGTTTAACAATCTTCATAATAAAAGGCTTAAATACAACTTGACACTATTAAAATAACTACCACCTAATTTGAGTTCAAATTTTGATTCCCTTTTCTTAGATGTACTCTTAATCTTTGTATTTTTAATAATAAATTACATTGAAGTATATAATATATTATGTTTTCATTTAGTCTTTTAAAATTATAGAAAAAATAAACTAATAAAACTATATATATAACACTAGTTGAAATAAAATAACATTGAAATAATTTATATTCATAAAATTTTGGTACTATTTACAAAATTGAAAATAAACTAGTACCAACATTTTAAATACATCTATTTAAGAGATGTGGAGAAATGTCAATATCAAGGTATCTATCTAACCTATACAATACTTTAAGTACTTCAAAACTAATATGTCTTGGCATCTTGTAAATAAATATATTTAAGATATCTAAACTACTTAATTAATTTATACTAAAAAAAAATCAAGAGATAAGCTAATTTTTTTATACTTATAATTAACTATTTCCAAAAACACTTTTACAATCACATGAAATAAGGTTTTAAGTTCCCTTGTAATTCTTGGTTACTTTGGGTTTGAGGTCCCTGTCAAAACCTTATATTTCGAGTAGATCTAGGTAGTCATGTTGTTTCTCTTTTGATTTGTTGTTGGTTCGCTATTGATTCCTTGTGCAGCCTGTTCTTCTTTGTGTGAGTTTCCGGTCCCTGTCAAACCTTGTTTGTAAATGATTTCGGGGTCCATTCAAAACAATCACATGAAATAAGGTGATGCATATATAGATGGTCTATTAATTTCTTTTATATTTAAAAGAAAAATTAAATAAAATTACTTTTATATGAAACTTAAAAGTTAATAAGTAACCAATGTATTCATAACATAAAAATAAGTTTAACTTCATTGGGTGAAGACAAAGTCATTATATGACAGGGACTGTTAATACTACATTTTGTACATTGTTTTTAGTTAAGAAAAGAGAAACACATGCCAAATTTGTACCAGAGGTTGATTTCACATAATACCTACTAACTTCCTCTACCAATGCCTTAAAACTGGGATCTTACCAACAAGTAGGTGAGAGCTTTGGCTTGTTTGTGACTCCAGGCCTAACAGATTTGCATATTCCTTAGCCTTAAAGATAAGTCAAAGTATATCAAAAACACAAACGACATTTTTAAAAAATGGATGATTTTCCAGTACCAAACTGTTAGTTGAATTGTCTCCGACATCACAATCATAAGAATTTATGGGCTAAAACAACAGGAAACTATTCAAAAAAAAGGGAAAAACAGAGCGGACTCTTGTGAGATAAAACGCTCGTGAAGTAACACGAGGAAAAAGGATATCTGGGAAGAGAAGGGCAGCCTGCAGCAACCAGATTATCTTAAAATCCCGAAACAGCGCAAGAAAAATATGGGGCAGGAGAAGCATTTGATTCCTGTGGGTATGACAGAAACCACAATTTCACTTGGCTACCTACCAGATTCATATTGTTTCATGTAATGTGCTGGAGTATTGCTTCTCAACGCCTATGTTCTGTTGAGAGAAGCTTCTGAGAACATAAACTGGAGCTGTTCTGCTGACAGTAATGCTTTAATTTATATTTTTTTGAGTTTGATAGCATACTTTGAGGACTTGATCGAATATGAATTTAGTATCTAAGAGAAACAATCCAGTCTAGCATTTTCTTGATCTTGTCTGTGAAATCATGTTGTTGCATTGAATCTGGCGGATTTTGTCCTAAATTAAGCACCTGCTTGTGTTTTGAAGATCTGTGAAATTTTTCAAATGGGGACATCATCCAAGAAAAAAGTACAGGTATGGAAGAGGGCATTGCTTCATTTTCTTCTATGTTTTCTTGTGGGTGTACTCACTGGGCTTACACCCTTTAATGCAATGATATTTTCTACAAATCCCTCTTACAACAAACCCAAAACAAGGCGGGAATTAGCATTTGAAGTAAAGAGCATACCCACAAATGCCCAACAGGATTTTAGTCAAGTTGGGAACAGAGGAAGGTTGATTGAAACAATTAGGATTGAGGGTTCTGAAGCTAGAATGGAGTCAGAGGAGAGAGAAAGTGAAAGGAATTCAACTGAAACAGACCCCTTTAGCGTTTTTTTAAGGAGTGCTAGGCCCTTGGATTTTGTCCCAAGAAAGCTGTTGATAATTGTTACTCCGACTTACAATCATCCTTTTCAGGCTCTATATTTAAATCGCCTGGCACATACTCTAGGGCTTGTGCCACCGCCTCTGTTATGGATTGTAGTGGAAATGCCAACTCAGTCAATGGAAACTGCTCAAATTTTGAGAAAAACAGGAGTCATGTACAGACACCTTGTTTGTGATAAAAATCTTACTGAAGTGAAAGATCGGAGTGCTCATCAACGGAATGTAGCTCTTGGCCACATTGAACAGCATCAACTTGATGGCATAGTGTACTTTGCAGACGACAATAATGTTTACTCCCTGGAGTTATTTGAGCAGCTAAGAGAAATCAAGTGTGCTCTCTACTCTTTTCTTCATGTTTTATCTGTAGTTTTACTGTCGCCTACAATAATTGGTTGCAATATTTTGAGAAGGCTTTGCATGTTTTTTGCAATTGGGAATTAGGTGTTGCATTTGTCAATTTTACAGAACAGTCTTAGATCAAATGAGATGTTTATCCTATGTCTTAGAATGCTTACATTTGAATAGTGCTCAGTTTATTTCTTGTAGGATCACTGCTTAAGTTAAAAAAGGAATTTTCTGATTTTATCAGCTTACCTAAAGAACATTTTTTATGCTAGATAATTTAAGGCATTCTGTATCAGCATGTTCTTGGGCCTTGATTATGCATGTTTATTGTAGCATACAGGATGCTTTGTTTAAATGTTTTTTATTTTATTTTGATTTGGTGTAGTAAATATTCTTTTCTGTTTTACTCTCTAACACTCTTTTGGGGAAGCTGTTGACGGTTTCTAGTTCTTACGCAATTTCAACCTAATCCTTGGGCTCTTTGTTAGATTCGACATCAAGCACATCACAAAGTTGAAAGTTGAAACAGTGGTTTTCATCAAGAAATTACTTTATGTAATACAAGTATGATCGGTTCCCACCTAAATAGAGCATTAGAAAGATGCAAAGAATTATGCAATGCTCAGGGGTGACCAATAAGTGATCAATGCGACTGTAAATACATCTTGTGTAGTATCTCAAAGAAAAAACCTAAGACCTTATCAAGCTAAATAGAAAAAAGTATAAATGATGAGCTTATAAAGCATAAACAGGGCAATAACATAAAAAGCCAGAGAAAAGATGCCATCAAAAGAGAATATGTCTGCTGCAAGTTACGAGTACCATCCTTAATTACTAAACTTTGTCCAAAAACCTGCATATTTGTCTCCTGGGGTAGAGTTGGAAATCATAGTTTGTCTGGTCAATTCCTGGGAGGAAGTAGCTAGTCCTCATCTTTAAGGTAAGCAAGGTGTGGGATGAGTAGTGGACCTTGTTTAGAAGTCATAACTTGTATAGATTCTTCCTTAAGGCATCTGAAGTTTCCAATTCATGTTAAAGTATCTTGAATACAGTCCAGTTGTTAGAGTTTCAACTCTGCTAATCTAACATTGGTCCATGTTTTTGTAGGTTAGATTTACTGACTCGTATTCTGATTACATCCCAGATAATGAGTAGTACTTATGATTGAGCACTACACACACACACACACACTCTAATACGACAGTATACAACAAAGAATAGTTGGGTAAATACAATAGAAAAATAAAAATGGAATAGCTTATGCATTTATTGTTTTTTGAAATTTAATGTGTTTTTTCTACTTTTGAAACTGCAAAACATTAAATTTATTTGCTATGTTGCTGCAGTCCATGTTTGGGCCTCTGCAATATTGAAATATTAGAAAGAAAAATTATAAATGAGACCCTATAAGGTAGTTGTCTTCTGGGAGAAAGAATGGAAATTGCACAGTGTCTGCCTTTAGTTGCTGACACATGCTATATTGGCATCACCCTGAGAATTCTCTGAACTGGCTACATTTAAGCATTGCGATTAAGTAGAGTTTGCTTGCAAAGAGATGACAAGGCATCTGATTTGGATTTGTAAGCAACTGTATCAATCAATTGGGTTGTTAAGGAATGCTGTTCATGGGGTTAGTATGGAAGCTGTTCTATGAATAGTTTCTTATCGAGTATAGGGTGGAGCTCTTTGATGACCATTTTGCCATATTCTTGGAAACCAAGGGTTTTCAACACTTTTTGACTCTCTCATGCAGCTGCAACTATTGTGCTACTATGCATTGAAAACTGATGTTGCATGGAGAACAATCTGGAGGGCTGGGATCAAGTCAAGTTTTTGAATTTTTTGTGTAACCATATAATGACACCAAGGATCTTCTTGTGGCAGAACCTATCTTTATCATGTCATAGAATCTGAGTCCGACTGAGCTACAGATAGATCCTTGAAAATCACTTCCATCCAACTGTTTATGAACATTCATGTGTAAGATAACATTGCAACATTGCTTACTGAAGCCGTGTTAGATATAGTTATTGCCCTGTTACTAATGCAAAAATTGGTACAAGGGCACATGCTTTGAACATCAGGAAAATGCCAGCTGATTTAAAAAAATGATTAAGCCATTGATTATACTTACCGTGTTATTTGCTTTTAACTAATTTTTATGTGTACTAGGGTTAAATCCTTACCTAATTTTTATCAGTCTCTAGTTGTTTGTTCCACATAAGGTAACATCACTTGGTGGAAATACAAATCGTAGATTGGTATCTCAGTTGTTGTACAAGAATCTTCATAGTCATATGGCTGCCATGGAAATCAGGTGGAAAGACAAACTTTACACCACCTTAGCATGCAAATTTGAATATTTTGTGCTTGAGTCAGTGGGCAACAACTAGTTGGAGGCAAGTCAGATTGGCCCCATGATTAAATTTGATTTTGGAAATTGGGGGTTAAGGCCACATGTGTGTTCTAAACCAAGTTTAGGGCTGCACGTATGGTCTTGAACCAAGATTGAAAACAATGTATTTGAGGGTTGGGTTTGGACCACCATGGAACAAGGATTCAGGTTTTGATTAGGTATAGGCTGAATGCCAACAAAATATGCCTTTTGGACACTAGAGTATTGCATTAGGGACAATGTGGAAAAGTGTGAGTGATGCACTTTTCACCTCTAAAAAAATATGTCTAAATATTTTTTTTAATGAACAAATATAAGTTGCTACCTTGGGGGTCGCTCCCGATATATTAAAATTAGAAAACCAAAATTCACATGCTTTCATAGGGGAGAGAATCAGATCATTGTATGCCTAGTTATTGTTATGTAGAATGAAGAGTAGACCATCTTTAAGTTCCTGCAGATGCACTTTCCTTTTTGGAGATAACAGCGAGGGATTGTTAACCATAAATTTACTAAAATTCTCGAAGTTGCAGAGCAACAGACTTTCTCTGAACAGCTGTAAACATACCTTCAAAATGTTGTTCTCCTTGAGCTCCACGTGATTGAAAACTTCATTGATGTTTGTGGTCAATCCCTCCTATTGTAGTTGGAGATAGCCACCAATGCAAAGCTGCATCACTGTTCTTGGAAGAAGTTGGCCACGGACTAGTTACCCACATTTTCCTGTCCAAAATGTCAATCACATTGGTGAGCATGGCTTCCATTTAGCATTGAACATGTATGTGCCATGCAGCTAGCCTCCTTGACCCTGTTGCAATGGTTGCACTCTTTGCAGCCGGCACATGAAGAATAAATAGTTGTCAGAGTTGCAGCAAAAATTCCTCCATTGTGCATATGCACTGTGCACCACAAATGGATATTACACTAGCTATCTTCCTATACTTACCTTCAATCAAAAGGGTTTACTGCTGAGAGGGGCCATATCTATCTATCTATCACCAATGGTGTCCTAGGTTTCCTTACACAACCTTTTCGCTTCCAATTTCCTTCCTCTTTGCTTCTTCTTAGGAGAGGAGGTGGGAAACACCTCCTACATTGCTGGAGAAAGGTTACCCAAGTAATTCACATGTACCTCTGCCTAACAAATAGTTGTTTCCACAAACTCCTTCATACCTTCAACCCCAGACAAAACTTGAGAGCTCTCTTTAGGAATTTTTTTCAACAGAAGTGATTACCAATAGCAATATCCTCCATCATCTTCTCTTTTGTAGGCCTACACCCTTGCTATCTTTTGGGGCCTACAATTAGCTTTTGTTTTTTGCCTTTCCAATTCGGAGATGGTTGAAATGTTTGTAGACAATAAATATTCTTTCTCATCCTCCCTACAATCTTGAGAGGCCAAATTGACAAACCTCAATTAGCATATTCCTCTAAGTTGCATGCCGACAAGATCATTGTCCTTTCCTACAACAATGACAGCAGACAGGTCTCCCAATGGAGCTGAAAGAGGAACTGTTCACAACTTCTGCCTAATTTGTCATGAATTGACCATTGGTCCTCCAAATGAACTCCTTGTCTAACTTTTCAGCTTTTGGAGCCCACCTCTACAAAGGAACTGGAAGAGAACCAAGAGATTTGAAGGACTTGAACTTAACAATCTTATGCCCGAGTTTATCACCACAAAAGTGTCTGAAAGGAAGACCTGCATAGTTCACAAATTGAATCCATCAACCGCAATCTACGAAAATGTGAATGGAATGATGCAAAGGTTTGGAGATATCCAAAAAGATACAAACCCTTACATACCTGCTCTAGACACCATCCTATTGGCAATCAATGCTCATGAAGCTGCCAATTTGTTCAAGCATCTTCTTGATCAAAATTGAAGACTTAGATCCAAAGGGAGCCTGTACAAACAAATCTAGAAAGAGACCTTGGAAATAGTTTCAACCTTTGCATCTAAATAGGGCTTCCAAGGGCACATTTAAACACCAACCTTGCCAATGAACCAAGGTCCATTAAGCCAAAGAAAATTATGATCCTCTTTTGACTGAACTATTTTGAAAGAAACCTCTGTGCAACAAAGAAAGTGAAGGGCATTCTAGCTTGCTTCAAGTATTCTTAATCCTGTGAGTGAGTTCATCAGTCAACAAACTTCTTCTTAGAAATATAAAGATGAGGGATCTATATTTTAAGTTCCCTGCAACCTAATCAGTATTAACCCGGCAAATTGAAAAATGCTGAAATATTTGTAAAAGTACAGAAAAAATACTGGTGTTGTTATTTCATGCCAAATACAGTGTGTAGAAAGAGAAACAAACATAAGGCATAAATAAAGAATTTGTTCAATTTGCCAATTACTTCCAAATTTTCAATCAAGTTAAAAACTCCAGGTTTTAAATAACATAATGAGGTGTACATGAAAAAACCAGAGTTCAAAGGCAAAGGGGAACAACCCAGTTTGGTGTAAAAACAGGCCAGCTGGTTCAAACCAGAACAGCCCTGGCCCCAAGCCATGATTAAATTGCAGGTTTTCCCTGAGTAAATGCTACCATGTGCCAATGGATGTCCCTTATCATATCTTTAAATATAGCACACCAGTTTTTCAAATAGTCATTGATACTATCAAATGCTAAAAACTATAGAATTATGTTGCAGGAAAAAGAACAGAAAGTAAGGCTAAAACCTAGTTTGGGGAGCACCTGTCCAAAGAATTGCAGTGCAAGAGAGTGAGAGAGGTCTAAATCTCCATGCCGCAATAAAATGACTCATAACTTAAAGGATGTGCCATGAAGATTGTAGAGTATAGAAATATGTGGTGAATTTGTGGAGCATTGAAAATAGGACATTTTTGTAGTGTATGACCCACGTTCAACCCCACTCAATGAGGCAGCCTACAATGTCACATCTATATTGGAATAAGGTGACCATGATTCTTGATGCCAAACCTTGAGCAATAAAAAAGTTAAGGGAGCACCTGTTCTCCTATATTGATATTATTGAATGCACCTATGATTTCCAATAAGTTGAAGGAAGACTTACTCCAAAAATGTAGCAACGAAGCAGCAATATTTTCTATATTGATACTGAGATTCTAGTATATGGTGGGGAAAATTCCTATACAGAATTTTTGGGGAAGAAACTATAATCATACAAATATTCTACTTAAGGTCTCATCAGGTATATCTACTTTTATAACATTAAAACATTTTTCACCTGGTGAACTAGTCAAACATTTTTTATAAAATGTTTTGTAACTTGTTATATCAATATTCATCTGTATAATAGTTAATTATATAACAAATGGTGTTCTGTGTGGGTACACTAGGAAAACATTTTTATAACATGTTTTGAAACTTGTTATATCAATATTCGTCTGTATAATAGTTAATTATATAACAAATGGCGTTGTGTATAGGTACTCTAGGTGACTTGTTATATCAATATTTGTCTGTATAATAGTTAATTATATAACAATTGGTGTTGTGTATGGGTACACGAAATGTCCTTCCCCTTGGGAAGCTTTGCTCCTAAAGCTAGAGGAAAGTAATAGGTGAACCGTGAAATAATGGTGCAATCGTGAAGTGTTCAAATAATTCATCTCCAAACCATATGGTGTAATAGCTTAGTAAAATTATAAATTTTGGAATGTGTTTCCCAACATTTTGCTTCTCAGAAATGCATGAAGTATGGTGTAGAAACTAGCCTTGCAAAAATCAGATGCAAATTGTGTTGGAGTCAGGAGTGAGTTTTGGGTGTTCCAATTCAAATCTTTATCCCAATACACCCCTATGATCTCATGACACCAAGTCGATGGAAATGCTATATTGAGATAGGATAGAATGGGTTTGTTAACTTGCTGCTGCTCTCACATCTCACTGAATCACAGGAAAGGGAAGGTCAGTGGACCCATAGAGCACCCTCTGGAAAAACTGCACCAGACAAATGCACACCAGAAACAAAAATTGTTTAGAATAGGAGTTGCCTTTGTTTAATTAATAGATCATTATAAGATTGAATTCATGCAAACTAACTTGAAATCATCAAGATGGCTCAGTCACAAGGCTTGCAAGTGCCACAAGAAAGTTTGGCAGACACTGATCCAATTTCCATTTCTTGATATATCCCTATCCCTTAGAATATATGAATTACTTGATTAACTAAGAAAGTTCTACAAATCATTGTCTTGCATATTATTAAATTGTATTATGTAGCATTGCATTTTACACAAAATAAGGCCTTTAGGAGAACTAGATATCCAATGGAGCAATGGCAAAGCAAATAATATGCAAACAGGGTGTGTTTTGTTGTAGAAAGATTTTCATAAATCTTTGGATGGTAATGTTGTTCGTAGTCCCAAAATAATTTATTGTGCTCCTTAACATTGCTTTCTATCCTTTCATGGTTGTTTCTGTTTTCACTTTTCTCACTATCTGTTGCATCTACATATATAACCATATAAGATCCTCAACTTAACTAGAAGTGAGGCATAATAAGCCTGAGGTGGACCACCAATATAAAGAAAAATGCCAGAATATCTCATCGAGATTTCCCAAGGAACCATCATATTCTGGCATGCCAGTACAACGGTAGGAAGATTTAATAACTTATGTTTTAAGACTAGAACTTATGCACCTCTATTATTTATTAAGGTGTATTGTTGTGATGTTTCTTCTTTTCAGCTGTTGAGGCTTATAGCTCAAATGTTAACTCATGCTTATTAGGGTGCTTGAGTTCAAAGTTCTGTGAGAAATTCTCAAAAAAGGGGTATGGTTGCTGGAGGCCAAGTGGTTCTTTTAACCCAGGAATAAACCCTAATTGCATGAGAATTGAGAAGTCATCCCATCCTTGCAAAAGGTAAAAGTTCAATGGACTCACATTTGAGTACCTGGCAATAAGGTTTTCTCTACCCAATTGCAGCTCTAAAATTGCCATGTCTCTTGCCACAATATTCTAGATTGAAATCTGTTCCTAGTTATTGTACACTCTTGGTTTTATTTTTCTCACTTGAAATTATGATTGATTATATAAATGGATGCGAAACCAACAAAATTTTAAAAAGGGGTGTTTGTGAGAGGCTGTGTCATACATTTGAATTCCATTTCAAAAAGTATGATACTTGCACTTATTTTGAAGTTTCAATTCTAATTACATATCTTTAATATTAGCTGTTCTGTATAGGGTTGCATTTTTTATGTACTGTTTAACTTGGAAAGATCACGATATTTGACAATGGGACTTAGGGGTAGACTTCCTCTGTTCTATTGTGTATGAGTTAAATATGAACTTAAGATGAATCAAATGCTTCCAAAGAAGAAAAACCATCTTATTTTCCCAGAAGTCTAATTTGAGATACAATCTAACTTGGTCTGACAAATCTGTAATCTCTTATCTGTTATTTGAAAAAGAACATTGAAATTACACTGATGCTCTTGACCAAGTGAAATCAGTCAACAGGAGAAAGTCACATCAAAAGGTAAAATATAAATAAGCAAATGTTTCTACACTAATTAACTTAGCAAAGAAAGCAACAAGAGATGAAATGAATTGGAGTACACTACCAGATGAGCTATGTGAAGCCCACAGCTGTCTTAAAACATCTTGAAATGTTGAAAGAGCTTAACATTGATATTAAACTGCCTCTAAGAGGGCAAACCACTGTGTATTGTTTTGACACCTCGACAATGTCACAGCATCTATCAAATTACCATGGAAAGCTGCAGCTGTGTAACTCTTCAACACTTTTAGAAGCAAAGCAATAGCCTTAAGGTAATTTTCAAAAGACATATAGAAACCAATAAGAAATACCTAAGAAATATCCAAAAATTTTAATAAATTCTTCAGAAAAAAATTCAGAAGCTATTGAGTAGAAATAATAAATGAACATGCCTTGAAACATGTGCCTGAGGCATTTTTCTTTTCTTTCATTTTTGTTATGAGAAATCATTTTGAAGTTATGCATCTTGAAACTTGAAACAGAATGAGGTTGTGAATGGTGAGACACTGTGCTAGTGAAAAATAGCAAAACCCTTGCTGGAAGGTTCACTTTTTGAGAGGAAAAAGTTAATCCTTTGTTTTCTGTCTAAAAAAGCACCCTTTGTGTTAAGTATTTTTTCTTCTTGACGAAGTTCTAAGATTTTTGGAAAAGCCAGCTGTATTGATTTAGAATGCCAGGATAACCCTGTGGATCACATAACAAAATGTCATTTGTCATCCCCTTAGTTTGATCATCAGTACTTATTTTATTGTTTATATTATATAACAAGGACATTCAACACAAGCAAAGGGAAAGATACAATAGCAGAACAAATAAATCTAGTGAACTTCCAACTAGGAATCAGTAGAACCACATGGTGGTGGACTTTTAAGCAAATGAAAGTTGAAACCTATAGAAGTCTATGATAACTATATTTCATAGTAGTAAAATTGAGGATAGACGGGTCCCTTCTCTGGTCACAGTTATATAGCACATGAATCTATTTCTCCTAGTCAAATATTTGACTATTTTTCTGTTGGTCTGTTATATGCATAACCGCATTGTTGTATTAGATTATGTTGTATCCCATTCTTTGTCATTTCTGTGAATTTAGAATTGGGATACCTTATACAATCCTATAGTTTATGCATCTGATTCACTGCTTTTTATAACAACTGACTATTGATATAAATTGATTCTTTTCTTGCTAATCAGCAGTTTGCAGGTTGCAGATAACTCAAACAAAATTTAAAATCTTGCTTGCCATTTATTTTGGTTATATGTACACGTGACTTATAGAATCTAACATCCTATAATGTTTAACAAATCAAATTTTCCAGTGAGTCGATTTCATTGACTAGATTTTGTTGGTGAAAGACAATTAATATTTGTTTAAAGTGCAGGCGCTTTGGTACATGGCCAGTTAGTTCGATTGATCACAATAAAAATAAGGCTGTTCTGGAAGGTCCAGTTTGTAATTCAACTAAAGTAATTGGTTGGTACACAAATGGAAGGAGTAAGAGACTTTGCAGATTCCACCTTAGTATGTCAGGGTTTGCCTTCAATAGCACTATCCTCTGGGAACCCCAGAAATGGGGACGACCTACTGTGGAACACATTCGGCAGTTAGATAATGGCACAGATGGAGTTCAGGTCAGTAGCACTGTCATTGTTGCATCACTGTATATGTGAGCATCCTTTATTGACTTTCTTTCATTTTTGCTGTAGCTGCATGGTTGCAAATCTGGTTTGGATATTAATAGTTTTGTAGGTTTGCTTGCTCAATTCTCTTTTGCACATTATTTGCTATCTTATCTCATGCTTATGCATGCAATCTAAAGCGTCAGGCAAATTTTGGGTGATGTATATTGCTGATTTTTCCACAGTGCTATAGATGCTTGAACTTTGCATGTCTAGGCATCATGTTCCTTCCTCATGACAAAATTGATGGAAAAGACTGACTTATGCACTCCTTTCAGGAAACAAAAATTGTAGAGCAAGTGGTTGCAGATGAGAGCCAGATGGAAGGGTTGGCAGATGGTTGTTCAAAAATTATGGTTTGGAATTTGCATTTGGAAGCTTCTGGGCTTGAATATCCTTCAGGATGGATTGTCGAGAAGTTGGATGCTATTTTTCCCTTAAAGAAGCACAAATAAATTCTTTTCATTTACTTCTTGAGGTTTCTCAGGTCTATTCTGAAAAGTATGTTAATTATTAATAATATTCTTTCTTATTCATTTCATTCTAATTGCTATCTTGAAACTAAATGAACTGTATTGGTTTCCAAACTTTTTGCCTATACTATTTATTTTCACCAAGCCACTTTGTCTGTTTTTTGTTATAGATCTTCAGGTTGCCTTCTGCGAAGCAGTCCATTGGTCTCTCATTTGCTGGTCAGAGTCTAGTCTGCAGGAGATCAGTAAATCAGGATTCTGAAATTGATAATTCTGTAATTCTCAGATGAGGCACAAGAAATTGCTTTTGGAATTTCATCCTTGGTTATTATTATCAGATTTATTTGTATCATGTAAAGTAAGTGTAGTATATTTGGCTGTTTCAATGTGCTTTAGTCAAATGCAGCTTATAATGGCTTGCTAAATTGAATTCTGGTGCAGAAAATTGGGGATTATCTATTTGCATGTGCAATTTTGTTGAAGTAATTTTAGTGACAGGGCTACTGTATTTAAGATGGGCAGAGAAAGAGTTATTGCTCATTCTTCATGTAAAGCAGAAGAATCCATTTATTTGAAATTTAGATTGTTTACCTCCCCATATCGTCTTCCCCCAATTATTGGCTAAATGATGATTCCCGTGGCAATCTGATGTTTAGGTGTATATATGCCTTTGTGGGAGAGCCTTAAAAATCAACAGGGCCCCCAAAGTGTATAGGGAATTACTCAAAGAGATCAGTAAAGGTCATTCTGTTAAAACTTGTTACAAAACAGTCATTTGACATTGCTTTATTCTGCAGTGAAGTTAACATGCCAAAATATGATGAGAATATACTGCACAGGGCACGATAACTAAAGATAACAATTTGTTCTATCAACTAGAAAATAGAAACAATAATCATGCCAGTTTTCGCAAACTGATCCACCATTTAAATGGGAAATAACCTACTTAGTACCACATTCATATGTTACTTTAATGGCAGGTTGTCTACAACAATTGAATTAACTTGAGATTCCTTACGTTGGGAGACTTCAAAAACTTACGTCCAAATGCTGACATCTTTACGCTTGAGATTGTATTTAAATGCTTTGTAGATGGCCGTGATTTCAAATTAAAATTGAATATAATCCTTATGACAAGGATCATGAAAACTCAATCCGAGAAGATAGATCTGTATTACAAGTCAGTAATAAAGTGTAACCTTCATTTACATCTGATTGGCATTTTTGCATTTGTGATTTTCTGTATTCAAATGCTTTGCAGATTTTCTTTTAAGAGTTTTGAGTAGACCTCTAATATGACAAACAATCATGAGAATACAAATGGGCAAATAAGAATTAAACCACACAATTTGAAACGTTGGACTGGTAATTAAGAATTCTCTAGAAGTAAAGTTATAACAAGGAATACAATCCTTAGCTTAATCAATTTATCCTATTGTGGATGCAACAAAATTGCCTAGTGGATAATTTAGGAGGGGGGAGGTGGGTGGCTGGGGGTTAGGCTGAACGGTATTCACTAAGAGGAGAATAATGTTCATTAATATTGCAGGTTTTTAAATAAGAAAAATAAAATCAAAGTATCTCTAAGTATTTAGGGGTGGAGGGGTTATTCTAAATTATAGATGTTAATATTATAATGGTGAAAATTGTATACCTTGAATTTTTCTCTTTCATTTTGTTTTCAATTTGACCTGATTATTGACTAATAAAAAGAGTACAAATGGCACAATTTTAGCTGAAAGTGGGGATACAATTCAAACCTAACTTGTTTTAATCTTCACTCACTCTAGCGAATTAGTCTTGATTCCTAGATTCACCCATTTACTACCTTGGGTCCAATCCATAGTTGAGTAAATGACTTGGGTCAAATATGTAGAAATGACCTTCAAACCTTTAAAATTCAGATTCAAATTTGGAGCTAACTTTACCCTTCCCACTTGATCATTGTGTGTTTACTCGATGCATGAACATTTCATTTATGACCTTAGTGTTGTATTTAAAAGGGTAATTGTAGTTCATTTAGTGATATCTTGGATCTAGATCTAGAACTTAGCTCTCATTCTTACTTGTACAATGGTAGAGGAGCATTTTTCTCATAGTACTTGCTTTGCATCATCTAAGGCATTTGTTGTATGTTTTACTATCGTCTTTGATCACTCTAAGTTGTTGATTTGGTATCCATACAAGAATTGACACAAGTGAGTAATTATCCTTGTCACGTGCAAATTCTTGATGACACAAACATGTTTTTATGCAAAGATTGAGCATCTAAAAAATGAATAAGCTAACTGTAGACACCTAAAATCTGACTTTATCCAACCACACATAATTTTAGTCTATCCTAAGCTATTAAATTAAATAAATAATTAATTTTATTTTATTAAGCTATTTATTTAATTAATCAATTTATCCATTGCTCTTATCCTCCCCACTTTAATTAAATAAGTCTAGCATTATCCCAAAACCCTCCAACTAAATTAATTAATTAATTTCTAATTAATTATTTAATTTAGGCTAATGAATCCTCATTACCTTTTCCTATATTATTTAATTTCACTTTATCCCTCAATCTTTGTCCATTTAATCCTAACCATTGAATCCATTCACATGGATTACAATCTAAACTCATCATCATGTGACAAGTGTCTCTTTCACATGTCTAACCAAGACCTTGTCTAGATTCATTGAACCTAGACACTTCCCCAAAGTCAAACTAAATTTTCGTCTCATCCATTCATTTCATCACACCTCTTAATCTTAGCTATTCACATAAGGATGTTGCCCTAATGCACATCCTAAACCTAGCCCTTATCCCTCATTTGACAGTCACATGACTACAACTTTTGATCCAAACCCTAATCCTCCTTCAATCCTAGCCATCCATCAACTAATCCATCTTGGCCCTTGATTTCTTTCATATAATTTCTATAAATGAGAGGCCTCTCGTCACATTTGATAAATCTTCCATATCCATTAGGTTGCCCAAATTTCTAAGAATCTCTTCTCATCCTATTATTATGTGACTAAATTTCTATCTACTCCCATTTTCTATCTAATCTTCCATCATCATATCCACAACTATCTATTTGATCTCTCATCATACTAATCTTATCATCATGTTGTTGGTTTGATAAGCAACCACAATCCTCCATCAACACATCAAAAGAGAAAATCAAGTGGAGCTACGGTGCTCTTTATTTCAGCTCTATCTAAGGAGAAAGAAGGGTTCTAGGTGAAGATACTATGTGTGTATTGCATTATCTTCTATGTTTATTTCACTTCATATCATTTTCTTACCCTCACTAACATGGCAAGATTGATGATGATTGACATCCTAACAAGGCTTAAGAATGACATTAACTAAATTAAGTTTTGACAACTATCACATATGTCCATGGTGCGACCCCACTTGTTAATATTCTATTTCTAGTTTTTCCTTGCATTTGTCTTTGTTTTCCGTGTTGTTTGTCCAAGTATTTTTTTCTCTCCATTTTGAGGAATTTGCTAGTGTCAAATACATGCTTGCCATAGTAAGTTTGGGTTTACTATGGTATTTTCTCATTTTCCAATGCTTTTCCTATATTTGTTGTGACTATTAGTCTGTTTTCTATGGTGATCTACCATTTACCATGGTAATAAAACATTTTCCTAACAAATTATTTACTGATAAAGCGACTTAATTCATGTGGAAGTAGTGAATTCATCCAATTTGTTCATATGTATGATTTATTTTTGAAACATGAGTTTCTCTTAAGTTTTTCATCCAATTAGCTCTAATCAGGATCCAAAATTCCCATAAATGAGTGTTTCAACCCTTTTCTTACAAAATATTGAAGCTAACTCATATAGAGGGTACTTGAATTAGGAAATTTGGTGTTAATAATATGCAACGTTTATTTTGCTCAACCATTTGCCATTTATTCAACCATTGCATACAAACACCATTGTTCAACTCTCTTTGACCTTTGTTTGCATCCCCTTCAGATATTGAATCACAAATGATTGTTTAGAAGGAAGGGAAGCAAACAAGGGATCACCAAGGACTCAATTGCCAGCTTCAAAATTCACTTTATACTTCAAACAACCTAGCTCCAACTATGAAATTTCATTGGTTTGATTAGATTTTGATTTTACTATAGTAGTTTAGGAATGATTTAAAAACAAAAGATGGTTTAGTTAGTTGTAGATTTATTTATTAATATAAGATCTATTAAGTAGGAAAGATTAGGATATGATTTATAGCTTTATTTTTCATTCAATTATTTGGTTCTTTGGTTCTTTATTTTCTAGCAATTAAAGGATCATTAAAATAAATTCTTTTAAACAAATGTTTTAATATGAAAGAAAGACTCATTTTTATTTATTATATTAAAAAAGAGTATTTTAAATATCGCATGAAGAATTTTCTCATAACATTTATTTTTGGAAATCTATGAAGATCTTTAGTGGATTCCATTATTGGAAGACACTTCTTTCAATTTGATAAACAAACCAACCAATCAGTCCTTTAAAGAAGCTTGCTAATTATTTGTAATTGCTTGGAAATATTAGTTTGCTTTCAATTATTTGTACTTGTCTAAAAACTATTGTTTTTGCATTTAATTTCCTACAAAATTCTTTTTCTAGAAAGAAACAATTTCTATAAAAAAGTTGCTGATTTCCTATGTTTTTCCAAAAAGATTAGATTATATTTTATTTAATTAAATACATTGAAACAATTAAATTCATTTAATTAATTTGATATATTTAGTTGATTATTTATTTTTAATTAGTTAAACATTTGTAATTTATTGAACTAAAGGGAAAATACAAAAATAAATGAAGTAATAGTTGCATGTCATTTAGATTAATTTAATTTGTTCCTTTTTGGTTAACTTAATTCATTTCAAATACACAACAATTACATGAACAATATATAACTAGAAAATAAATCAAAAATACATTCTAATCAACAAGGGTTCTAAGTATCAAATATTTGTAAACATTTTCAAACATCGAATAAGAAAACAACTCAAATAAAGACAAAAAAATGATTTAAAAATTAGAATTTCTAAGCATGATTAGACCTTGTGAGAGAGCTATGGGAAGAGGTTTCATGTTCCCCTTCCTCTTTTCCTTGAATAATGTATTCTAGAATGTTAATTAGCAAATATAGTCATTCCAATAATCTTTAGAATTTTTCTTCAACAAACACCTCAACCACCTATACATTTACTACTACCATGGCCATAAGAAGACAAAAATCAAATAAACCATCTAGTCATCCACCCACTAGGGCCACCACTTCATCTACGTTTACTTGGACCCCAATATTAGATGCCTATTCATTTGACCATGAGAATGCTTCCAAGTGTATTGATTTTCATGGATACCAAGACAAACAAAAAATCATGAGAAGTTGAAAGTGAACACTCAAGGATTTTTTTGGGTCAAATATGTGCATAAATATCAAATATGCACTTGTGAGATGAATTATGTAGCTGTGGAGTGGCATGCAATGACAAATGATAAGTTTATATATTCCAAAGCATTTGTCTTGAGCATCATTGGATTTTCTACATACAAACAAACTATTTCTAGCCATTTGTCACAACATATCTATATCAAATTTCCAACTAAGTATTGAATTATTTATTCATTTAAGTTTTTGAAGCATTTAATTCAACACATTTATAAAATTCCTAGCTCTTTTACCAAGGGAAGATTTAAAATGTTTTTATTTACCCGAGATTTATGTAAAAATGATTGTATTCTCCTTTTCGTTTTGGTGAACCCTTTTGGACTTGCACTTGAGGATTTTCCTTGTTTGGGTTTGTCTGATTTGTATTGTTGATTTGTTAATCTAAAATGTATTATATTTTTAGATTCACATTTTTAGATACCCTTTAAATATCATTAATTTTATTTCTAGGGTTAGCTAATGTGAAGAGCTACTCAATACCTTAATTTACCTTTGGGAAGGAGTGCATGCTTAAATGCTCATATAGTTTCTCAATGCACTAAATGGAAAATTCCCACTAAGGCTAATCATAACAAGCAATTCTATTTTTTTGTGATACACATGAATATATAGGATCCATCTCTCACTAGACAATTACTTTTTCAATAGGGTGCTTATGTCATTTTTCCTTAAGAATTAACAACATCTCTTCACAATGTATTGCTTGATGCACCCTTTGCTACTAAGATTCTTTATGGTATTAGTTCTCTAATTTATCACTTCACCTCTTTGTACAATGAATCTCCCCCTTATCAACCCACCCTTCCTCTTCTGTAGATCCTTAATCCTCCAATATTTTTGTATATCCCCTAGTAGTATCTACCTCCCATCTTTTCAATTCTAGTGTGATCCATACCTCTTATGTTCCTATCTCTAGGGTTATGAGCACAACTTCTTTAGCTAGCATACCACTTTTACAATATCACAAGCTTCATCACTTCTTATCTATCTACAAGTGACACATCTACATGCCTAATACTAGTGCTATTCCTTCATCCAATGTTGTTGGTATTAAAATTTTGGCTTATAGCGAGGCCTCTCCTATATTTTTTGTTGGTTCCCCAACTTGTATTCTAGTAACTCCTAAAGATTTACCTAATATTATACTCGAAGCTTTCCAAGTTGATTTATCTTTCTACAAATATCTTTCCACTTTATTTCTTGATGCTATCATCCATGTTTGATGTTATAAATGCAATCTCACCGATTAACCTTTAATAGAGTCGCTACCCTAAGAAGGGAAAGCCAAATAATAGATCTATAGCATTATTGGCAATACATTAGATGCAGACAATTCAAAATTTGACCTACGATAGACTACTGAACTCCCTAGTAGAGTTGCTAATTTGTTGGTTCCCCAACTTGTATTCTAGTAACTCCTAAAGATTCACCTAATCTTACACTCAAAGTTGGAAGTTAGGCCAACAAACATGAAACACTTTCAATTGGTTTTTCCTCTCCACTTCAGGCTCTGTAGATCCTAGGTGGGTTTTCATTTATGACACTAATTGTAAATATGTTGCAGATCTATGACTCAACACCTAGTAGATTAACTCTCATATACTTATGGAAAGGATTTGTGTATTATATCTTAAAACATGTAAGTTCCTTGTGATCAATTTGTTTCAGTTATGAGGATTTCAAACAAATACAAAAATATAAAATGGTTGATTTGAGATTTTATCATTTTAAGATCAATTCTAAGGCTATGAGAGAAACTTGATTGATTGGTGCCTATTTAGGGTAACAAAGTTAATACAACATACATATTCATTCATAACAACCAATATACTCCAATGGTCAATCTAGAATTATCAACTTGTAATAATTCAATCTGCAAAGGGTGAACCGTGTGATTCTACTTCAAAATCCATTATGAGACATTAGTATTATTTATTATCATTAATGAGAAATTACAATGTTGATTGAACAAGACTAACAATAAAAATAACATAGGTGCAACAAATATGCACTAATGAACATCACAATACTTGATTATTTTTCTCAAAAGAATACTAGATGACAAAATAAAGATGATGCACATTGAGAGCATGTATTCATATATGCTCACATCAAAGTATGTATAGTTATTATAGAAAATTGTAGTCATTGATTGTGTACCCAGAAAAATAAGACAAAAAAAGTCAAGTTGCTTCTCAAAGTCTTCTCAGATTCCTCATAACTTTTTTTCTAGAACCCTTGAATGATAAAAAATCTCCCTTTTTAAAAGGCCAAAGATAACCTCGCAAGTCATGACAAAAATAAGTGTGCCTTGAGTCTAACAAACCATGTATTGAGTGTAACTTGTGAGAACTTGGAGTCTCTATTAGCAACAACATGCCACTACTCATTTCTACAGTAAAACTTGGAGATATATGTTGTTAATCCTCTCATACATGGGCTAGTTCCAGCTTATGGTGTGAAATCGTGTGTTACATGCCTCAAAGTGTAGTTCTAAAGTGTTATCACCACTTGTCAACAACAAAAAATATGTCCTTTGAAAAAAATATGGAAATATGTGCCCTTTTGCACCATTGCAAAAAATTCATGACATTTAGAATTACATAAATCTTAGGGTCACTTAGATATTGTAGATTTTTGGGGGTAACATGGATGTTGTGGGGATTTTAGGATGAAATGGATGTTGTGGATATTTTTGGGTGAAGTGGATGTATCCCTAATAAGAAAGTTTCACAATAGGATGTCTTGGTGGAAAAAGTCAGGGAAAAAGGAAACATCAGAGCTTTATGGACCTATAGGATATATCATTGATGGGGTTGCAATTCCACAATAGAAGATACTAGAAGAAAAAAATGAAGGGAAGATGACATAGCAGAGACTTGATGGGCTTAGGGACATTGTGAAATTTTACAGACCTATAGGATATATCCAGAGTAGGGTCAAAATTCCACATTAGGGGAAATGGGAGAGTATGGATAGAAAATGGGGGTGAGGTGGAGGTTTGCAAGAATTAAGACATATATAGATCATGCATGAAATCCCACAACACCAAAACATCCCGATGCACATGAAAATTCCACAGTTGAATAACTTTTAGAGATTTTCTCAAAACTTCTTCAAACTTGAAACACGACATCCTAGATACTAGGAAAATCTTGCAATTTCATGACTCACAATTTTGGTTGAATTTTCCTCAAATTTGAAACACATCCCTGACACTAGGAAAATCCCATAATTGCATAAATTTTGTAATTTTGGTCAGATCTTCCTCACATTTGAAATAGAGATACCCAATTGGGTGTTCTAAAAGATGGAATTCTTGATGAGCTTCACACTTGGAAAAAAAATTGGATTTTCAATTTGGATACTTAGGTTGGAATGGGGGTATGCGTATAATGACTAAAACACCACCTAAACATCACAAACCCATGAAAAATTTCTTAGACCAATTATACAAGATGGGAAATGAGATGGGGATATGAAAACCCGCAAGACCTAATAGTGGTTCTTATTCGAGGATGCATGCTTTAGTGAAGCATGGTGAGGATTCAAAAACTTTGGGATTCAAAACACACAAACACAAACATAGGCACACCAAACTAGAAAGGAAAAACACTTCATTGTGAGCTACAGGCAATCACAATTGCACAAGGCTGAACAAAGGAAAATACTAAACTAATGTGCATGAAAAAGTGAGAAAATATCAAGAGAAGTAATGCTTCAAGAATTTTCTATACACTAGAAACTCTTGAAATTATCCATTCATATTATCCAAAAAATAACAATTTCCCCATGAGTGTTAATGACAACATAAGGCCCCAACCACAAATGATCAAATTTTCCATGTTTACCTTTGTCTTGAGCCCTTGCATTCCACACTAGAGCTAGATCACTAAACTCAAATTTCCTAGCACATGCTTTTCTTCAAAAAAATATTTGACTTGATGTTTGCTTCCTCAGGTTGATTTCCTAAGCTTGTCTTCTTGACTCATACAACTTTGTCAACTTATTGATCTTGCAAGACATTGCATCTTCAACATCTTCATCATATTCATAGATAAATTTATAAATAGACAACAAGTTTTTTATAGGCATTACAACATCCATACCTAGACCAACTCATAGGGTCATTTTCCTGTGGATTTTTTCAATGTAACCCTATCAACTCATAGAGCTAACCTTAGTTTTGAATCCCATTATTTATTATTCTTTCCTATCATCCTCTTTGTGATCTTCATCAAAAATTTATTGTTGGACTTTGTCTATCCATTCCCTCATGGATGGTAGGGAGATGAGTATGATAAGTTAATCCCATACACAGAGAAAAATCAACAAAATCTTCATACTTGAAACACATTGCATTGTCTGTGATTATATTTCTTGGGACTTCAACCCTTATAATTATGTGTTCTAGTACAAAATCCACAACCACTTTTTTGGTTGCTCTCTTGGTTGGGATAGCTTCAATCCATTTTTTAAAATAGTTAGTGGCTACAAGGATCCACTTGAATCCACCAATGGACTTCTCTGTGATATCACCAATGAATTCTATTCCCAAATGTTGGAATGGGGTTTCCAGAGTCACAAGTCTCAAAGGGAATTCTCTAGAATGTTTCAATTTTTTATAAAATCTTTTAACAAGAATTTCATTTTCTCACCATCTTCTATGTATCAGTAATGGTCCTCATACAAGCATCTTAGAAGGACACCATATCTATTTATCCAATATAGATTACCATCTATGATAACATACTTGATAGTCTGAAGTTTTAAAGTCCTTTTCTAGTTTTTGTAAAGTTTTTAGGATAATTCATGTATTGGAAGTATTATATTACATTTCTATACCATGGGGAAGTTTTTAGATTACATTCCTTCAGAGGATTCTCCTTTTCAATATAATTAACTTGGGAAACCTCTAGATTAGCTTTGGTCATGAGTTTATCCAATCCTTTTCCTCTTACTAACTTGTTAATCTAAATATCAATATTAAATTCTTGTATCTTATTGATCCATTTGTACCTCCTTCTAGTAACTTCCTATTGTGTAAATATGTCCATCATAGTTACATGAGGAACATATGCAATAATCTTGGCTCCAACCAAATATGACCTAAAATTCTTTACTTCTTTTACTAATGCATATTCCTTCTTTTCCATGGCATCATATTTTAATTATACCACTTGAAGTGACTTGTTGAAGAAAGAAACAAGATGCTCACATCCTTCATCATTTTTTTGTAGGAAGACAACAACTATGTGGAAGGATGCAAAATAAAACAACTAAAATGACTTGGAAAATTTTGGTGATTTTAACATGAGTCTACTTAATTACTTCTTTAATGCTTTAGAAAGCCTTAGTTGAATCCTCAATCCAAGCTACAGTTTCCGTCTTTTTTAACATCTTTGATATGGATTTAGTTTTTTCTACAAAATTTGGAACAAACCTTCTGACAAAGTTGACCTAACCAAAGAATGATTGTATACCTTTGACTATCTTTGGTTGTGGGATTATCTCAATCGTAGCTACTCTTTTAGGGTCAATCCTTACACCTTCCTTAGAGACTATATGACCCAAAAAATTCCCTTATGTTACCCCAAACATGCATTTCTTTGGGTTTGAGGAGATTCTATATTCCAAAGCTTTGGTAAAGATCTTGTCCAAGTGCAGACAATGATCTTTTTTTTGAAAAAGTAATTAGATCATCCTAATAGACAACCATGATAACATCAATCAAATATGAGAATGCTACATCCATGGCTCTCTGAAAAAGTGGCACCAACATTAGTTAAGCCAAAAGGAATCCTTACATAAACATGTGTGCCCCAACATGTAGTGAAAGAAGTCTTATAGTTTTTTGATTCTTTAACCTTCACTTGGTTGTATCTTGAAGACACATCCATCATGGAAAAAAATCGCAACCAATAAAATTTTGTAGCATAGCTTCCATATTTGGTAAATGATAACTATCTTGTAGTGATGACACATTCAAGTTTCAGAAATCCACACATAGTCTAATGTCTCAATTCTTCTTTCTTACTTGGACTAGATTACAAACCTAGGTAGAATGTCTGATTGGCTTTATTATTCCACCATCCTTAAGCTTTTCCAGCTCTTGCTGCATTTTTGGATCCAAGGTTGGGTTTATAGACCTCTGCTTCTGCCTATTTTTTTTTGCATCAAGCTTCAAAGGGATCTCATGTTGAAATAAGTCTTCCCTATAAGGAGGCTCAAAGTCATCATATGACCAAGAATAAAAACCTTATAATTTATTAGCAAGGAAATAAGCATGCTTTTGATATTAGGATTTGATTTATTACCTAAAAACACTTTCTTTGGTGATGTAGTTGTACCAAGATTGATCTCCTCTAGATCATATTCATGCACAGGGGTTAATTTGGTCATATGTCTGTCAACAACATCACAAGCTCTCTCTAATACCACTAATCTCTTTGGAATCTTATTTTTCTTTAGTTGGATGACTTTATTTCCAAAAATAGTCTCATTTCTATCAATCACTTCAACAAAATTTTGAAAGTCAATTTCTTGCCTATGGTATTTCTCAACATAGTGCAGGAACTTGAGAAAATCCCAATCATCATGGAAAATATGATAGTGAAAAATGTTTTTAGGAATGGACGGTTTGGTTAGCACAAGGTGATATCATCAGGTCTAATATCAATGTTCGCTGAAAAGTTAGCTATCACATTCTTCTCCCTATCCATCCAATCAATTTAAAATGCATCAAACAATTCGGTTGTATCCTACACAATAACCTTATATTGTTTATTATTTTGTTTTTATGTACTCGGCTCTGACTTGTGAGACAACTAACTTTGAGCCTCATATAATATTGATTTTCTTTATTCCGTGTTTGACAACCTATTCAAACCCAATAGAAAAGATTCATACTCAACTATCTTGTTTGTGCAACTGAAAGAAAAGATGAAGTCCAATGCTTAAATGACTTACCAATAGGTGAAATGAGGACTACCTCTACTCCTAAGCCCTCTTTTGAACATGCAAGATCAAAGTCCATTAACCAAATAACATTATCATCAGGAACTCCATAAGCTTCTTGCTAAAGTAATGTTTCTTTATCTTGAACATGTTCATTTGTCTCAACCTTGAAGTTGTCTATGTTTATGTCAATGAAACACACTTCTTCATTAGGCTCAAGATCTTCAATAATGGTATGAGATCTTGTTTCTCTATCTGAATTCACATTTCTTCCATTGATAGCACCGAGAGCATAAGATGAATCCATTTGGATGCTTCCCCCTACTATTGTATACCATATTCTAGATAGTAACATCCCATACCAAGGAGGGATGCCAACTATTATGATAGTCATAATTTATTTTTTTGGGAATGCAACCAGTTTTAACTCCACATCCTTCATAATTCCAATGACATGCACCTCCCTTGAGTCAATAGAAAAATATTTTCCATACGATCTGTTCACCTGAAGACCAAGTTGATTCATGATTGAAAGAGGCATGATATTGGTTGATTCCCCAATCAATAATGTAATTCTTTACTAATTTACCATTCATCAACACGGTCACATAAAATGGATCCACCTAGGATGGAAATTTATTCATTGTAGTTCCTAAATAAACTTCAACAATCTCACAAATTGCATCATTTTTGTCAACATTATTTACATACTTATTGTTCTTTATGGGTTGTCTGGCATCATTTGTTGCAAGAATGATGATGTTTTCATTGATGTCAACATGAAGTCTATTGACTGGTGTTGTCATTGATGTCAACTATGGGATGAAGATGTTGAGGATATTGAGAAATTTGTGAAAAAAGGAAAACAGGTCGTGCATGTGTAGTTGAGACCTTGAGGAAGTGTTGTGAGTACATGAAGCTATTATTTTGTTGTAGAGTTTGAAAATGTGTTGGAATGAAGTAATGAGCTAAACTTGGTTTCCAAGTGCTTTTGAGAAAATTTAATAAACAAAGTAAATTGTGTTGTGCAAATGTTCATAGTGTGATTTGGTATTGTTCTCTGTGTTCTTTCTGTGTTGATGCTATGCTTGTGCGGATCTTACAAGTTATTCAAGGTTGACATAGGTTGCTATATTTAGAATTTGGGTTTCTGGATCATTGTACAGTGCAAGATATTTTCACCAGTGTGTGAACCAGTTGTTTAGTAATGTTTTCTATGGTTTGGGAGAAATGAATTTGGTTTGCGTTTCTTCGCTATATGGATTTAGGTTGTGAAAATTTGGGTAGTTGTTTATAATTTTTTTATTTTTCTGTATGATTTGGTGCAGTAGAGTGTAAGTTTTATTTATCAGTATGCAAACAAGGGTTATCAGTTGTCCTGAGTTGAAGTAGTTGTTGATGCAAAGCTTGGTTGAAGTATTTGATGAATCTTAAGTAGTTCGTGGATTGTTCTAGATTGAGTTCAAGTAAATTATGTTGTCTAAAACTTTCAGCTTGATCTAAGGAAGCGTGTACTTAATGTCTATGGTGTTTTGCATGGGTGTTTTCCGACCTTGTGTTTAACACTACATGTGACGCTTGAAGAAGCGTGTTGAAGTGTGTTGTGATCTATTTGGTTCCTAATTAAGGATTTATGTAGGTCACCTTTCGTTCCTATCCACCACAGGAATGTTTGGGTATTGACCAATTTCAAATTTGAATGTATAACAACTAGTGGTTGACATTGAACAAATTTTTTGAAGTAGACGTTGATATAAATATGTGTGGTATTGATGCAAGAGGGTGTGCGAAAGAGTAAGAAGCAAGATATATGCAATATTTTTGTGAGTGAAGTGTAAAGAGATGTGAATTCGAGCAGAGCAATGCAAATTTCATGTTAGGGTTTTGAAGGGAGTGAGCTGAAGGCATCCGATATCTTTCATGTGAGGCTACAAAAGTGTGTTAGAAATTATGGTGGAATCCTTGTTGTATTGAGAAGTGTTTCTCTACATAGCATTCTTCTTCTATCTTCTTGTATTCTTTATGTGGCTGTGAGCCCTGGCTGTGAGCCTTTTTGGATAGTGTGTCCTATTTTGGAAGGAGCCCCTTTATATCGGGTTTTCTATTACTTATATTGTGAGCTAATCCTCACCGTGGTTTTTCCCTCATTGGGTTTTCGACGTAAATATGTTGTTCTCATGTGTATGGCATTATGATTTCATTTTATGGTATCTACATTTCATGTTTAATCAATCTAACTGAATAAGGTCTTAATGTATGCTTGAGGAACTGTTTGCTGTTGAGGGTTTTTGAAGGTTTAATTTGCTACAAATGATTCACCCCCCTCTCAGTTTTCTTGTTCATTTCGACAATTGGTATCAGAGCCAGGTTCCTTGAAGAAGAACTTAACTGCTTGAGGTAGATCCAAAATGGCGAACAAGATTCCTTTGGAATATCCTAGATTTAATGGCCTATATTATGCCTTTTGGAAGATAAATATGGAAGGATATTTGTATGCTTAGGGATATGAGATTGAGAGGGCTTATCAGAATGCATATACTCCTCCTTTGAATGGTCCAAGTACAAGTGCATAAATCAAGGTGCATGAGATCAATGCTAGGGAAAGATTTATTATTGTGAATAGTCTTTCCAAAATTGAATTAGTTAAAGTTATGAGTTTGAAGACTACTAAAGAAGTTTGGGGTAAGTTAGAAATCATTTATGAAGGAGATATGAAGGTCAAGCAAGCAAAGTTGCAGAAAAATTGAAGGCATAGTTTGAAATGATGCATATGTCTGAGGATGAAACAATTAAAGGCTACATTTAGAGAATTGATGAATTGGTGAGTGATATGAAAGGTCTTGGTGCAATAGTTAAAGAATCTAAAGTGGTGAATAAAATTATTAGATCTCTTTTGGATTGTTATAGTGAAAAGGTATTTTCTATTGAGGAAATAGTTGATTTTGATAAATATTCCAGAGATCAGTTGATTGGTACTTTGACTGCATTTGAAATGAGAAAAATGAAGAAAGGAACAAAAGTAGAGATGAATTTCAAGGTAGAGAAATCAGAGAAAGTTGAAGATTCAGGTGAAGAAGATCTAGATGATCTGGAAGCTAACTTCACGGGGAAGATGAAAAAGGGCAGCAGTAAGTATCAACGTAAATTACCTTTCAAATTTTTTAGTTGTAGTGGTATAGGTCATTATGCTTCTAGATGTCCAAAGAGAGCTTTAAACAATAAGAACAAAGAAAATAAAGGAAGATGATTAAGAAAGCTTACTATGTGAAAGAAGATGCTGGTATTTTTGATGATGAATCTGATTATGGATATTTTGATGATAATGAATGTTTGTTCTTGGCTATAAAAGAAGAATCTGGTTCTACTAACCCTAAAAGTTGTGTGAAGGAAAGTATTCCGAAGAAGGATAAGGTTGAAGGTACTTTGGTATCTACTTTTCATGTCAAAGAAGACAAGAATTACTGGGTTTTCTATAGTGGTTGTTCTAATCATATGACCAAAGACAAAATTAAGTTTGTTAAACTTGAAAATTATGATGAGGGATTAGTTAAATTTGGAGATGATTCAAGAGCTAAGATTTGTGGAATAGGTTCAATCAGTTTTGATGCCAAGCATAACACTAAAAATGTTTACTATGTTAAGGGTTTAATACATAATCTCTTGAGTGTTGGACAAATTTGTAGCAAAGGGTACAATTTCATGTTTAAGGATGAAGCTTGTGAGATCCGAAAAGGATCTAGAATTGTGATTACTGTAGGTAAGAGAACAAATGGAAACATCTATTAGCTTAAGGGTGTTGATGGTCATTGCTTTATGTCACAGATTAATGATAGTTGATTATGGCATCAAAGGATGTGCCACATGAATTTTGATAATTTGGCAAGAATTAGTTCAATTCATGCTATGAGAGATTTACTCAGGATCACAAAATCTATCAATGCTATTTGCAAAATTCGTCAATTTGAAAAACAAACAAGGAGTAGCTTTAAGGGAAAGGAATAATCTACTATCGGACTGTTGGAATTAGTGCATACAGATCTTTGCGGTCCTACAAGGGTGAGAAGTCTACAAGGTGACATGTACTTTATGCTTTTGATTGATGATTACTCTAGAATGACATGGGTTACTTTTCTTAGAGAGAAATCTGATGCATTAGATAAATTCAAAACATTTAAAGCCATGGTTGAGAATGAAATGGATTTGAAAATAAAATTATTAAGGTCTGATAGAGGTGGTGAATTCACCTCCAATGAGTTTAACATATTTTGTGAAGTTCATGGGATAAAGAGGCATTTGTCTTCCCGTAGAACTCCTCAGTATAATGGAGTTGTTGAAAGGAAAAAAAGAACTATTCAAGAAGCTGCAAGGACTATGATGAGAGAGGAAAAAATACTGCAATTCTATTGGAGAGAAGCTATTCATACTATTGTTTACATACTTAACAAAGTTCAAGAAAAAACTAATAGCATAAAGACTCTTTATGAGCTATGGTATGGAAAGATTCCTACTGTGAAGTACTTTAGAGTGTTTGGAAGCAAATGCTATATCAAAAGAGATGAAGAGGACTTAGGAAATTTTGATGCAAGGTCTGATGAAGGTATCTTCCTTGGATATTCTATTAACAACAAAGCTTATAGATATTACAAAAAAAGGTTGAGAAAGATAGTTGAAAGTGCAAATGTTAAAGTTGATGAAAACTTGTAGATTCTACTGCAGTAGATGGATATGTGTTAGATGAACCTAATTGCAAAGAAGTAGAAGGAATAATTGATGAACAAGAAGATCATAATGAAGAGGAAGAAGCTCTAGAGAAGACCCCTAAAACTCCTAAGTACGTGTAAAAGAATCATTCCAAAGATCATATTATTGGAGATAAGAGGAAAGGTGTATTGACAAGAAGCAAAGTTGTTGAAGTTGAGGTAAATTTGTGTTTACTTTCTAAAGTTGAACCTAAATTAGTGAGTGAAGCATGCAAGGATGAACATTGGATGAAGGAAATGGAAGAACTTATGCAAATAGAGAAGAATCAGACTTGGGAATTGGTCCCTAGATCAAAAAACAAGAACATAATTGGAACTAAATGGGTATTCAAGAACAAGTTGGGTGAAAATGGAGTAGTTAGGAACGAAAGACTTGTGTGTAAGGGTTACTCACAAGTAGAAGGTATAGATTTCGATGAGACTTTTTCTCCTGTGGCTAGGATGGAAGCTATCAGAATGTTTTTGGCATTTACAACACATAAATATTTTAAGGTCTATCAAATGGATGTGAAGTCTACTTTTTTGAATGGAGAATTGGAAGAAGAGGCTTACATGGAACAACTGAAAGGTTTTCAATTTTCAGATCAAATGGAAATGGTATGTAAATTGAATAAGACACTATATGGTTTGAATCAAGCTCCTAGATCTTGGTATGCAAGGTTGGATAGATACTTGATACAACAAGGTTTCAACAAAGGCTTCACAAATAGTAATCTTTACTTTAAGATTGAGGAAAGTAAAATCTTGATAGTAGTTGTATATGTGGATGATATTATCTTTGGTGGAAATGAGGCTATGTGCAAGAATTTTTTTGAAGAAATACATAAATAATTTGAGATGTCAATGTTTGGGGAGATGAATTTCTTTCTTGGGCTACATATCAATTAAACTGATAAAGGGATTTTCATTTCATAGTCTAAGTATTTCAAATAAATGTTGAAGAAGTTTGGAATGGATGACTCCAAAATGGTATGTACTCCTATGGTGATTGGTTGTGAATTAAGAAAAGATTATGATTCACCTAAGGCTGATCAAAGCAAGTATAGATCAATGATTGGTGGACTGCTATATTTAACTGTTACTAGATCGGATATCATGCATGTAGTTTGTCTTGTTGCTAGATTTCAAGAATATTCTAAAGAAACACATATTGCAGTAGTGAAGAGAATATTCATATATTTAAGAGGCACACTGAATTATGACCTGTGGTATCCTAAGGATACTAATTTTACATTAAATTCCTATACAAATGTAGATTGGGCTCGTTGTGTTGATGACAGGAAAAGTACAAGTGGTGGTGCATTCTTTCTTGGATGTAGGTTGGTATCATGGATGAGTAAGAAACAAGATTCAGTTTCCTTATCCATTGTAGAGGTTGAGTATATTGTAGCAACATCATGTTGTACACATGTATTATGGATGAGACAAACATTGAAGGATATCAAATTTGTATTTGAAAAACATATATATATCTTCTGTGATAATACAAGTGTAATAAATATTTCAAAGAATCCAGTGATGCATTCAAGGAAAAAAAAAATCTATCAGATATCACTTTTTGAGAGAGAAGGTTATGGAGAATGAAGTGAAGCTTGAGTATGTTCCTACAAAGGATCGGATTGTTGACATATTTACTAAGGCTCTTCCTAAGGATACTTTTGAGTATCTTCGAGAGAAGTTGAGGGTTATTTCCCCTCCTTTATTGAACTATATGCATATAGATGTGCATCATTCCAGTGGATCTGTCTCTTTTCTGGACTGGTTTTAGTGGCTACCTCTCAGGGAGAGTAGGTAGTATCATGTGTTTCATTGTGTTGTTGATTTAGTTGGGTGTACTCCTAAGGGGGAGTATTCAGAGTAGGTAATTTTGGTTTAGTGTCAAAGAGGGAGGACAATAAAAATAATTTTATCCTTTTCCATTGATGTCAAAGGGGGAGAGAGAATCATGTGAAAAAAAGAACTTATCCACTCAGGGGGAGAGGATCAAGAGAAAAAGAGAGAGAGTGTTCAAAACCGTTGTGTGGTCTTTGGTGGCTTTTCACATCTTGTGTTTCCACCAATGACAAAGGGGGAGATTGTTGCGTGAATTATGGTGTTGTCATTTATGTCAATAGGAAGTCTACTAACTGGTGTTTTCATTGATGTCAACTATGGGATGAAGATGTTGAGGATATTGAGAAAATTGTGAAAAGAGGAAAACAGGTTGTGCATGTGTAGTCGAGACCTCGAGGAAGTGTTGTGAGTACAAGAAGCTATTATTTTGTTGTGGAGTCTGAAGATGAGTTGGAATTAAGTAATAAGATGAAATGATGGTTCTGATACTTGGTTTCCAAGTGCTTTTGAGAAAATTTAATAAACAGTGAAAACTGTGTTGTGCAAATGTTCATAGTGTGCTCCAGTATTGTGCTTCGTTTTATTTTTGTGTTGATTTTATGCTTGTGAAGATCTTACAGGTTATTCAAGGTTGACAGAGGTTGCTATATTTAGAATTTTGGTTTTTGGATCATTGTACAGTGCAAGATATTTTCACCAGTGTGTGAACCAGTTGTTTAGTAATGTTTTCTGTGGTCTGGGAGAAATGTATTTACTCTGTGTTTCTCTACTAATTGGATTTAGGTTGTGCAAATTTGGGAAGTTGTTTATAATGATTTTATCTTTATGTATTCAATTTTTTACTTGATTTGGTGCAATACAGTGTAAGTTTCATTTATTAGTATGCAAACAAGGGTTATCAGTTGTCCTAAGTTGAAGTAGTTATTGATGCGAAGCTTGGTTGAAGTATTTGATGAATCTTAAGTAGTTTGTGGATTATTCTGGATTTATTTCAAGTAAATTATGTTGTCTAAAACTTTGAACTTGATCTAAGGAAGCGTGTACTTAATGTCTATGGTGTTTTGCATGGGTGTTGGCCGACCTTGTGTTTAAGACTACATGTGAGGCTTGTAGAAGCATGTTGAAGTGTGTTGGGATCTATTTAGGTCATAATTAAGGATTTATGTAGGTCCCCTTTCATTCATATCCATCACGAAAATGTTTGGGTGCTAACCTATTTCAAATTTGAATGTATAATGGCTAGTGGCTGACATTGGAGAAAGTTTTTGAAGTAGAGGTTGATATAAATATATATGGTGTTGATGCAAGAGGGTGTGCGAAAGAGTAAGAATCAAGATAGATGTGATATTGTTGCAAGTGAAGTGTAATGAGATGTGAATTTGAGAAGAGCATGCAAATTTCATGTCAGGGTTCCGAAGGCAGTGAGCTAAGGGAATCCAATATCTTTCATGTGAAGCTGTGAAAGTGTGCAAGCAATTGTGGTGGACTCCTTGTTGCATTAAGAAGTGTTTCTCTATGTATCATTCTTCTTCTATCTTCTTGTATTCTGTCTGTGGAAGTGATCCTTTGTGGACAATGTGTCCTATTCTGGCAGTGAGCCCCTTTGTACCGATTTTTCTATTACTTATATTGTGAGCTAATCCTCACCATGGTTTTTCCCTCATTGGGTTTTCCACGTAAATCTGATGTTCTCGTGTGTATGGTGTTGTGATTTCATTTTCTGTTATCTGCATTTCATGTTTAATCAATCTAATAGAATAAGGTATTAATGTATGCTTGAGGATCTATTTACTATTGAGGGTTTTTGAAGGTTTAATTTTCTACAATTGATTCACTTCCCTCTTAGTTGTCTTGTTCATTTCAACATGATTTACACTATTTCAAGCCAAGGGTCTAATCAAATTGTGCTTGGTAGAGTTTGTTTTAAACAATTTCCATAAAGAGACCTTTGCACAAAAATTACGAAAGAAGCTTGGTGAGATGTATCAAGCAAAATATTTAGTGAATAAGATTTTCTTGAGGAATGAATTATATTTATTGAGAACGGAAGAGGGTGGATGAATTAAAAACCACCTAGAATCATTCAATATGTTGGTGGCTCATTTGGAATCAGTTGGTGTCAAAATGGATGAGGAGGAGGAATGTCAATTTTTTTTGTTCTTTTCTTGATTCACAAGATTCTCTTGTTATGGCTATTGGGATTACTTCTATTATATTGAAGATTGAAGATGTGGTGGGTTCTTTTATTTCTAAAGAGATGAGGATGAAGGTGTCCATAAATCCAAAGGAGACCCTAAATGTTCATGGGAGACCTAAGGAAAAAGGAAAGAAGAATGAGAAACGTGATAAATCCAAGTCCAAGGGGAGATCCCAATATCTTGGAAAGTCCAAAGTTATTTGTCGGAACTGAGGTAAGCTTGAACACTTCAATAAGGAATGCAAAGAAGAAAAGAAGAGAAACAAGAAAATTGATTTTGATTCTATGTTCAAGAAGGAAGATGGTGATGCATTCAATGCATCTTTGACAACTCGTAAAGGTAATGATGCATGGTTAATTGAGTCAGGTGCATCTTTCCATATGACCTTTGATAGAGATTGGTTTTTGGAATATGAAGAATTTGATGGAGGTGGGGTGTACTTGGGTGATGATTCTTGTTTAAATATTAATAGTTGTGGTAAAGTTAGAATCATGCTTCCTGATGGTAGAATAAAAAATATTAATAGTGTGTTACATATCCTTAGATTAGCATGAAATTTTTTATCTATGAGAAAACTAATAGATGTGAGTTTGCTGGAAGTCGTTTCTAATACAAGATGCAAGATGGTTATAGGTGCTATGGTGATTGTTTGAGGTGTTTGTTGGAATTAAGGTGTCTCAACCTTAGTGAGTCCCATGATTAATTATTTAATTATTTTCCCCTAAGCTTTTGATTTAATCTATTAAATGCAATAATAATTATTTCTAAATTTCTAAGTCACTTTGTGGGACCCAATGGGGAGTTGGCATCCTACATGCAAGGTGTGAGAAAGAATATTTGTGACACATGTCACATGGGTGCTCCATTGGGAACAAGGCAATCATTTCTACCTCTAAAATGGGCACCATGTTGACATGTGGTAGTTTTTTTTTAAGCATGCATTTGCGGGGTCCACTTGTGTGAGTGTTTATCCCTTCAAAAAAATGGAGGCAAGGAAAGGTGACACATGTCACCTAAGCACTCATTTGAGCATTGAAAATTGTAAAATCCTCAAGGAAGAGTGCCCTTATTCCATGTGGCATGTTGTTGACTTTTTGACTAAAGCTTGAAGAGGAAACTTGCTTAACAAAGACTAAGTTGTCACTCAGAGTGACTAGGAGTTGTGGGTGAGTTCTATTTTGGAAGAAAATGTGATTTTCTCTTTGGGACACCTAGCATGTGAGGTTGTTCGATTTTTGGAGCTATAAGTCTTGCATGTTGTTGCATGCACATGTATGTTTGACGGGTTGCTAATCGGGTCACCTGGGACTCTTGCATGTTGTCAATTTTAGTTTACATGCATGCAAAGATTGAGAGATTGACACATGGAATTGTTGTACACCCATGCATGAGAAGTATATGTTAATTCCTTAGTGCATTTATTGATTGCAATGTGATTGTAATATATGTATTTCATTATGCTACCAAATTCACTCTATAATTTGTATCACGGTGAATCAACACCTACAAGAGCATAAACCTTGAATATTGTATGTAATAGCCTTGTTACTATAATATGATTGATCTATGCTTTGGTGTGTGGGATTTTTCCCAAAAGGGTTTTCCCATGTAAATTATGTGTTGTGTGGTTTAATGTTTAAGTACATGAAAATAACTAATTGCATGTGCAATCTTAAGTGAAAATGTAAAATTTTAAGGATTTGAAATAAATTTTTGTAACCTCTCTTGATTGATTTGTATTAGGGAAGTGTTTCTGCACTCATCTTTATTTTCATTTGGTATTAGAACCTTGCCAATGTTGTTATCCTTGTTGGGTTTGGAGGTTGTTTTGTGTGTATCTAGATTCAGTGGGAGTTTAGTAGAGAGAGCTTTGTAATCATGTTTGTAGTTTTAAGATGGTAAGCACATTTGGAAGAATAGAGATGGAGAAATTCAATGACAAAAAAATTGAGTTTTGAAAACTCAAAATGGAGGATATGCTCATAGTTCTTATAAATATTTTGGGGTTTTGGATTATATGCATTCTGATGTGTTTGGTCTTGTTGATTTTCCTTCGTTGTCTAGATCTGTGTATTTTGTCTCATTCGTAGATGACTATTCTAGAAGGACATTTGTGTACTTCCTCAAAAGTAAATCTAAATTTTTTATTTAGTTTAAGGAATTCAAATATTTGGTTGAAAACCAAATTGGTAGAAAAATCAAGTGCTTGAGGATTGATAACGGTGGTGAGTTTTGTTCCTCATAATTCAACAAGTTTTATAAGGACCATGGGATTGGGAGACTCAAGAAAAATTCATACACCCCACAACTAAATGGAGTTGCAAAGAGGATGGATGGAACATTGATGGAGAGGGCTAGGAGTATGCTGAGTGGTGTTGGCCTTGAACAAAATTTCAATGCTAAAGTTGTAGCTATTGCATGTTACTCGACTAATAGGTCTTTTACTTTAGCTCTTGTTGGAAAGACACCCATTGAGGCATGGTCTAGCAAGAATCCCTCAATGAGACATATAAAATTCTTTGGTTAGAGGAATATGCTCATGTGCCTTATGTGAAGAGATCTAAGTTGGAGAACAAGGTAGTGAAGTGTATCTTCATCAGTTATGGTGTTGGTGTGAAAGGGTACAAGCTTTGGGATCCAGCTGTAGAGAAGATGCTCTATAGTAGAAGTGTTATCTTTTGTGGCTTGAAACCTTTCATAGTAGATCTACAACTAGAGAAGGAAGAGAAGAAGAAGGAGGTAGTTCAAATTCCACCTAATTTTGAGATAGATGAGCTACATACTCTTGATGGACCTGATGACGAGGAGAGATCTAGCAGCTCTGATAGCTCTAAAGAAGAGAAAGAATCTCAACCTTAGTCATTGAGGAGGTCTACATGAGAAAGATGACAAATGGAAAGGTTTGGGTATTCTATGTTGGATTCCAGTTGCATATTCACTTTGATTGCTAACATTGATGAGCTTAGGACTATTAGAGAGGCTATGGGTATGCATGATGGAGATTCCTGGATGGAAGCCATGAATGAAGAGATGGTTGCATTGAAAAATAATGCTACATGGGATTTGGCACCTTTTCTTGAAGGACGAAAACTTGTTGGATGCAAATGGGTGTTCAAGAAGATGGGTTGTAATGGTAGTGTTGAGAAGCATAAGGAAAGGTTGGTTGTGAATGGAATGGATTATGGGGATATTTTCTCTCCTGTAGCTAACCTGGCATCCATTCAATTCTTGTTGTCACTTGCAACAATTTATGACTTTGAAGTTGATCAAATGGATGTGAAGATAACTTTCCTTCATGGTTATCTAGAGGATGAAATTTATATGTCATAGCTAGAGCATTTCGTTGTGAAAGGTAAAGATAATCTGGTGTGCAAGTTGAGAAAAGCTTTGTATGGTTTGAAACAATCTCCAAGGATGTGGTACCAAAATTTTGACACCTATGTGTTGTCCTTGGGATTTCTGAGATCCAAATCTAACCATTGTGTCTATTACAAGGTTGATAATGGTGGCATTCTCATTATTGTCATGTATGTGGATGATATGTTGTTCATTGGGAATGGAAAAAGCATGATTTCAGATTTGAAGTCTCAATTGTCAGCACAGTTTGAGATGAAAGATATAGGTGCAACAAGGTATGTTTTGGGGATTAAGATCGGAAGAGATAGAGTGAACATAAAGCTTTGGCTTATCCAGAGAAAGTATGTGAACTTTGTGTTGGAGAGATTCAGTAAGACTACTTGTAGAGAGATGGTTGTTCTAGTTGTTCAAGAGACAAAGCTTTTTGTGGAGGATTGTCCAAAATCTCCTACCAAGATGGAGGACATGACCAAAGTTCCTTATGTGAGTGTTATTGGTAGCTTGATGTATGCTATGGTCTATACGAGGCTAAACATTTCCCAAGTAGTGAGAGTTCTTAGTCGATTTATGGTTAATCCTATATGGGTGCACTAAGGTGCAGTAAAGAGAGCGTGCAGGTACTTGCGAGGTACTATCAAGTATGCCCTATATTTTCATGGTTATTCTACTAGACCTTGAAATTCAAAGAGCATCCATGGATATGTGGATTTAGTGACATCAGGAAATCCACCAATAGATATGTGTTCACAATGTTTGGTGGTGCTATTAGTTTGATGAGTAAGCAACAAGTTGTAGTCTGTTTGTCCACTACTGAAGATGAGTACATGATATCTACGCATGCTTGTAAAGAGGCCATTTGGCTTAAGAGACTGTGTTTAGATGTAGGTTTTGATGCAGGATATATTACTATATGTTGTGACAGCTAGAGTGTTATATGCTTAGTGAAAAATACTACTTTCCATGCCAGAACAATGCACATTGACGTGCAATTTCATTTTGTTTGAAATATGGTGGAAGATGGAAATGTTAACTTGGAAAAGGTGGACACTTTAGTGAATATAGTGGATGCATTGATGAAGCTAGTGAGCACCGAGATGTTCAGATGGTGTGTCGATTCTATGGGCCTTGTGGCATGAGTAGTGATACATAGACTCCTGAAGGTCTTCGACAAGTGGGAGAATGTTGGGATTAATGTGTTTCAACGTTAGCAAGTCCTATGGTCAATTATTTAATTATTTACTTCTAAGTTGTTGATTTAATTTATTAAATGTAATAATAATTATTTCCAAATTGTTAAGTCACTTTGTGGGATCCAATGGGGAGTTGGCATCTTGCATGCAAGGTGTGAGAAGGAAAAATTGTGACACATGGTCACTCCATTGGGAAAAGTCAATTTTTTCTACGTCTAAAATGGGTGCCATGTGGCAATTTGTTTTGGAAGCATGCATTGGTGGGGTCCACTTGTGTGAGTGTTTATCTCTTCAAAAAAATGAAGGTGAGGAAAGGTGACACTTGTCACCTAGACACTCATTTGAGCATTGGAAATTATAAAAATATCAAGGAGGAGCACCCTTATGCCATGTGGCATGCTATTGACTTGTTGATTGAAGCTTGAAGAGGAAACTTGCTTAATGGAGACTGAGTTGTCACTCAGAGTGACTAAGAGTTGTGGGTGAATTCTTTTTTGGCAGAAAAATTGTTTTTCTCTATGGGACGACTAGTATGTGAGGTTGCTTATTTTTAGAGCTTCAAGTCTTGCATGTGCTTGCATGTTGTTACATATTGGTGCATGTGTGTGCATGTTTTACAAGTTTCTAATCGGGTCACTTTGGACTTGTGCATGTTGTCAGTTTTAGTTTGCATGCATGTGAGACTAAGAGATTGACACATGGTAGTGTTGGACGCCCATGTATGAGAAGTATATATTAATGTATTAGTGCATTTGTTGATTCTAATGTGATTGCAATATTTGTATGTCGTTATGCTACTGGATTCACTCTATAATTTGTATCAAAGTGAATCAACACCTGCAAGAGTGTAGACTTTGAATATTGTATGTAATAGCCTTTTTACTATAATACAATTAATCTGTGCTTTGGTGTGTGGGTTTTTCTCCGAAAGGGTTTTCCCATGTAAATTTTGCGTTGTGTGGTTTAATGTTTAAATCTGAAAATAACTATTTACATGTGCAACATTAAGTTAAAATGTAAAAGTTTAAGGATTTGAAGCAAAGTTTTGCAACCCTCTCCTAATTGATTTGCATCAGAGAAGTGTTTCCACACTCAAATTTCTTTTCAGTGTCAAATATGACATGATGTATAAGATTGATGCTTGCATTGTTGAGTGCAATAGTACTTCTATGAATTTTTTTTTGTGGCTACTTCATTGGAAGAGGTGAGGGTTTCATCTTCAACAGATGGTCATAACTTTTGGATACCGAAGGGTGCCCTTTCTTCTAAATCAAAGTTACTTGCAGACAAGACTATGTTATGGCACCAAAGACTTAGTGAAATTGGAGAAAAGGGTATAAGGACCTTGAAAACTAAAAACCTTGTTGAAGGGTTGTCTAATTATAATCTTGAATTTGGTTTCTGCGAGCTTTGCATTTATTGAAACAAAACTGTATTTAGTTTTACTCAAGTTCTCATAAATCTTGTGGTTTATTGGATCTTATTCATTCTAATGTGCTTGTTCATGTAGATGTTCTTTCGATTGGAAAATTCACATATTATGTTTCATTTATTGATGATTATAGTAGGAAATGAGTATATTTTCTAAAGAGTAAATATGAAGTTTTTAGTCAATTTAAATAATTTGAAGAAATGGTTGAGTTGTAGATTGAAAAGAAAATAAAAATTTTGAGGACTGATAATGGTGGTGAATTTTATTCTAATGATTTTAATAGAGTTGCAAAAAGAATGAATAGGACATTGACATGGAGAAAGCTACACGTATGCAAGTGGTGCTAGTCTAGAACAAAGGTTTTGGGCTGAAGTTGTTGCCACTGCTTGTTACCTAATTAATAGGTCTTCTACATCAACTATTGTTGATAAGACTCTTATAGATGCACGGTCAAGTCCCAAGCCTTCACTAATACATATTAGAGTTTTTGGTTGCAAGGCATATGCACATTTGCCAAAGGAGAAGCGAACAAAGTTGGAGAACAATGTTGTGAAATGTATCTTTATCTGATATAGTTATGGTGTGAAAGGATACAAGCTTTGGGATCTTTTTGTGTAGAAGGAAATATATAGTAGAAGTGTTTTTTTAGAGAAACTAAGCCTTCTTCTGTTACATTACAGCTAGAAAAAACTGAATAGGAAGATATAATTCAACTTCCCTCTACATTTAAAAAAGTTGAATTGAGATCCCTAGATAGACAAGAATTTGAGGAGATCTCATCTAGCTTTGAATCTTTAGAAGAGGAGGAAGAACCTCCAACTTAGCTTGTTCATAGGTCTACAAGGAATAGAAAACCACTTGAAAGGTATTCACCTCAAGATTGGAGATGTATTTTTGCTTTGAATAATAATTTGGATGAACCCATATTTGTAGAAGAGGTATTAGGTATGAATGATGCATAATCTTGGAAGATTGTTATGGATGAACAAATTGAAGCTTTAAAAAAATGATACATGGAATCTTGTACCATTTTATGAAAGACAAAAACCTATTGGTTGCAAATGGGTTTTTAAGAAAAATATGGGACCAAATGGAGGTATTGAGAAGTACAAAGCATGGTTAGTTGCAAAAGGCTACTCTCAGGTTGAAGATGTTGATTATGGTGAGATATTTTCTCCTGTTACAAAAAGGACATCCATTAGATTTTGTCTTTTTATTGATGATGTTTATGATCTAGAGGTTGAGCAAATGGATGTGAAAATGACTTTCCTTCATGGTGATTTGGAGGAGAATATTTATATGACATAGCCAGAGCACTATGTGGTGAAAAGTAAAAATAATTTGCTCTATAAATTAAAGAAATCTTTGTATGGTCTCAAACAGAATCTTAAAATGTGGTACCGAAAATTTGATACATATGTGTTGAGTCTAGAATTTGAGTGTTCTAAATCAAATCGATATGTTTATTATAAATTTTATGGTGATCATTTCTTGTTTATTGCATTGTATGTTGATGATATGTTATTTATTGGTAAAGGGAAATGAATGATTTCAGAACTTAAGTCTCAACTTGTAGCTAAATTTGAAATGAAAGATCTTGGTGTAGCTAAACACATTCTTGGGATGGAAATTAGAAGAGATATAGTGAACAAAAAGCTATGGTTTGACCAAGGTAAGTATGCCAATTCAGTTTTATAAAGGTTTAGCATGCAAGATTGTAGTCCATTGTGTGTTTTATTTACAACTGGAACAAAGTTATATGTTTCAGATTATCCAACATCCACATCGGAGATGGAAGACATGAGTAGAGTACCTTAGTAGAGTATAGTTGGAAGTTTGATATATGCTATAGTTTGCACTAGACCAAACATTGCCCAAGCAATGGGAGTTTTTTCTAGATATATGTCTAATCCTAGTAGAGTTCATTGGGATGCAGTTAAAAGAGTCTTCAAATATTTGCAGGGTACCTCAAAGTATTCCTTGTGTTATCATGGTAATTTGATAGAAGATGTTATTTCCCTTGATATTCATGGTCATATGGATTTAGACTAGGTAGGTGATGTTGATAATAGAAGATCCACCAGTGCTTATATGTTTACTTTATTTGGTGGTGTGATTAGTTGGATGAGTAAGTGATAGGTTGTGATTGCTTTGTCCACTATTGAAGTTGAGTATATGACAACTACTCATGCTTGTAAAGAATCCATTTCACTAATGAGGCTATGTTCAAATGTAGGAATAAAACAAAGTGCAATGATAATGTATTGTGATTGTCAGATTGCAATTTTCCTAGCTAAGAACTCGACATTTCAAGCTAGGACCAAACACATTAATGGACAATATGATTTTGTCAGATATATGATTGAGGATGGCAGGGTGAAGCTTGTTAAGATAGAGACTTCAATGAATGTTTTAAATTCTTTAACTAAGCCTATGAGCACAGAGAAGTTCATATAGTGTTCAAATTCTATGGGCCTCTTAGCCCCTAGCAATTAAATCATGGTATTGATCCTCTTGTTACTCTTGCAAGTTGTTCAACAAGTGGGAGAATGTTAAGAAAAATGGTGTCTCAACCTTGCAATTATAATAGATTAATATATTGAGCGTAGGGGTTTGCAAGGGTGGGGGTACCCCTTACGAGATTTAGAGGGGATGACCCCCCCAATAGGGGATCTAGGGGCCGCACACTCCAATGGGTGTTCAAGGGCAACACCCTTGAAAGCCACATTTTATGTATATTTATTTATTGTAAATCTAGATTATTCATCATTAAATCTCAGATCTGATAGTAGATATTTTGTTCGCTTGTATTGGCCTAGAAGGCAACCCTAGATTTTATGAGGGCATTGTATTATGATGGTGCATTGTGATGTATTTTGAGCGTTTGATAATTGTTGTGTTACCTTTGGATCTTTGACTAATGATACTCCTGTGAGAAGCTTGCTCTGCAAGTATATTATAATCTTCATGATTTTTGAATAATATATTGGGTGGCTTTTGGAGTGTGGGGTTTTTCTCCTGAAAGGGTTTTCCCCATGTAGATCACTATATTGTGGTACATGCATGATATTTATGTTTATTTATATTTAAGTTTTTGTAATTGTTGTAAAGATCCATAAATTTTTGCATTACCCTCCTCTCAAAATTAGTGTAAGAAATTGTTCCACTACCTTAGCTTCCTTACAAGAAGGGGAGTGGTGGTGAGAAATTTTAGAAAATTGATGATCCCATGATTTATTTCTATAATAACTAATGTTAAAGTTGAATTATTATTTTTTCAAATAGTTAATGTTAAAAATTGTAGATGCATGGTATGGTAGAAAAAATCCTCTAGTTTATTTTCAACCCTACCTTATGACATTGCTTAGAAATTTAGAGCTCCTATTTTGAAGAACAAAATCTCAATTTCTCTCCTGATAGACATTTTTCATCTCACGAGATCTCTCATTCTATAAAAATAGATCTTGAAATTCCTAACATAAAAATCCATAAAGAAATAAATGAAACTAAAGATATTATTTACTGCCTTTTCTTAGTCTTTACTCTTTTGGATCAAAAACTGTTTGCAGATCCCTTTTAGCCAGGGATTTAACATTTGTAGTTTTCCATGTGCAGTACATCTATAGCCTGCTAGGTTGAGACCATTAAAATTATAGATAGCTATTTGATTTGAGATGATATCAATAGTTATATAAAAATATATAATAGTATCTAGTTTGATAGATATGTTTTTCAATCAAAATATAAGATAATAATACTATTTTATATCTATTTCAATATTATTTTCTTATTAGTTCTTATAAGGTAGGAATACTAATACATCTATTCTATTCATTTATTTTTATTAGTTTAGTCAATGAACATATAGAATTAAAAAATTTAATCAACAATCTTATAGTCTACAATTAATTTTTTATTTTAAATAATGAATAGAAAAAATTAAAAGATTTTTAATGTTTGTGAGGTCAAAAACAGATTAATTGATTCAATCATTTTAACTTTTTATTTGATGTGAAACTCTCCTATTTTTTCAACCTTACTGTCCCTAAAAAAATAAAAATATGAGACCATAAAAATGAAATACTTTTCTAATAATTATAATAGCCACCAAAGGGTAGATTGCACATGGAGAATCTAGGTAACTCATTGATGCACATGTGCAGCAGATATTTAATGGAAGCTTGAAGCCAGGCTAGGTCGTGCAGGAAGCCAATCAAGTTGCAGGAATAAAAAACAATAGATTGTATAAGAAGCTTCTTCTTGAAAGAATTCAAACAAAAGGCAATGAACATGACAATTGAATTCAAAGCAAAATGGCCTATTTGTTTTTAGCATGAAATGAATGAACATTAGTCCAGGAAGAACATACTATAGATTAAATGTTTTTTTCATTTTTCAATAAGCCCAAACTGACGGTATGAAATGATCATCCATCACCTTAAGGATAAACTTCCTCAGACTAGTTTTGAATAAAATTATTTGTTTATTATTAGTTTATGTAATTGCAGATTCTTCTTGAGATGCCCATAAGGAAATTGCTGGCTTATATATGTTTTTAAAAGCCCTTCATAAACTACAGAAGATAATATGAATAAGATAGCTTGATTAAGATATTTTCTGATCGAAGAAACTACCCCAGTATTATGTGGGAAAAAATTGTTATCTGTATTATAAGGAAGAGTAGCTTACAAGATTCTCAACCGAAGCCATTTAATAGTCTCTTTGCATAATGGATATTTAAGCAGAAGGATTACGGATGCTGCACTTAGAACTCCAGCCAAATATAATGTTCACTTATATTATATGAAATTTAACTACACAATGTCAAATAAATTAGGAGAGAGAAAATGGAGGTGAATGCTTTAATTTTCTTTTTCTTTGGTTTTGGATTTCTCAAATCTTGCACATTTATATTTTAGTCTTCCAACCTTTGGCTTCTTTTTTTTTAGACTGCAGGAATCGGGTAGTCCTTTTATAAAACTGCAGTGCATTTGGTAAACTTTTTTCACGTGACCATGACTGACACCCCTTTATAAAACTGCAGTGCATTTGGTAAACTATTTTGACCGGTGACTGACACGCCCTCCGATACCATGGAGACGGAGGGGAGACTAGACCTCGTGACCTCTTGTCTGCAACAGAATGCTTTAGCCAATTGAACTAGACCCTCCGCCCCCCAACTTTTGACTTCTTATATCATGAAAAAAGTAATTAATAGACACACCTCTTGATATATCTATATTTAAGAGGTGAAAGCAAAAAGATTAATACAATATAACTGATATTTATCAACTTTAATCCCTTTGAACTTTGAAAGTAATACATTTCTAGAAAGACAAATTATCAGCATTTCTTTGCCTTAGGATTGATATTATCCTTTGGGTAATCGATCAATCTTCATTTGCTTGTCACAACTTCAACTGACAGAGTCATCATAACCTTTGTTGTGAACCAAAGCCATTGTAACTGAGCTAGCTTGATCTAGATTTTCCTGTTGCCTCAACCCTTTAAAATCTATTTCTATTCTCTTGCCCTGTTCCCTGGACTTATTTTTAGAATTTTTTTTATTGAGGGATTTATTCCTCAATGATAAATAAGAGAAAAAACTTCTAGTTCTAGTTTGGGGAATGCCAATTTGAAGTATAAGAAAATAGATTTTTGCAGTAAATTAAGATGTATTGTTTAATATTGTTTATTGTTAATCAGAAGTTGTTATTACTGAATAAGTATTGCATATTTTTTTATGTTTAATAATTAGGGTGGGATCACTTTTAAGTTAATTGGAAAAAAATGTGTTTTTTATTTCATTTTATTATGTTATCTTTCATATGATTTTATTCAATTTCTAAAATCACTTTAGATTCACACATTCTTTAATGGCGAAGTAAGAGAGATTCATTATTGTACTAGAGAATAGTTAAGTTGTTATAATAGTAAAAAATTTTACTGTTTAGTTTTTTAAAATCTAAGAGGGTTTTTTTCCAATAAACATATTGCATATTATCTTTGTTTTCCATTATTTGTTTTCTCTTTCAAAATTATATTTGCACTACTTCTATTGCATAGGCTTATTGAGCTTCCTTTTGTATATATATAGAAACAAATAAAATAAATTAATGGAAAGCAAATATAATATTGAATAAAATAAAAGAAACTCAATAAACCTATACAATTGAAGTAGTATATATACAATCTGAAACAATAATAATAATAATAATAATAATAATAATAGAAATTAAAGACAATACACAATATTTTTATTTGAAAAAATCTTTTCAGACAGAAAAAAAGTAACACTGTAAATCGGTTCATTATAATAAAAACTGAATTGCTCTCCAATACTTTAATGAATCTCCCTTAACTCTTAAATATAAATAAATACATAAAAAACAGTTTTACATATTAAATGAAATTATGTAAAAGATATAAACATAAATACTTTGAAATGTGAAAAAAATAACAAAATCTCAAATAAATATAACACCTAATTTTAAAAATAAAATAAAAAATACCAATCTAACTCCTGAGATTGATCCTACTCTAATAACTAAACATTAAAAAACACACGACACTTATCCAAAATAAAAACTCTGAGAATTTACCTTTAAATGATTTATTTAAGACATCAAATTTGATTCTATTGAACTTTTCCTTATCTGCACCATTGAATTTTTCTTTATCTGCACCGAATGGTTATTTGTCCACAAATTTGATCTGATCTAATGATCATGAAGACTAATAGGTTCCAGCAATCCTACTCTGAAAGTGGGTATGTAATTAATGTGGGCATTTTTTAGGCCATGAATCTAGCTAAAAGCCAAAAGCAATGCTCGAAGGACTGTAAAGGCTTCAATTTATATTGTAACAGTGGTTCCAAAATAATTGAAGAATATAAATGTGTAAGATTGTAGGAATTGGGTAGCCTTTCTATAAACTGCAATGTATCTGGTAAATTTTTTTTGCATGATTGTGGTGTGACATGCCCTCCAATACCACAGAAACAGAGAAAGACAAAATATCTAAATTTTTTTAAATGCATCCAAAATTATTTATCTCACCAAAAACTGAATGGAAAACCATAAAATAAATAAGTATTCATACATCACAATAACTTTCAGTTCCCCATTATAATGATAGATGTATAGCCATAATGATCACTACTTCAAATTGATTCGACAAAACAAAAATATGAGACAAAAGTTAAGAGTTGGCGGACCTGTCTTGCATCATTTTTGCTAATCTTTAGATTTACAGAAGCCGATGCCCCCTGATATAGCATACCAACTTTCTGTGATCTTTCATGAATAATTAGTTGCAGGTGCCATAGATTGTTGCATAATTGCAGTGATGAGTCTATCCGAGAAATCTCATTCATAACAAAGTGGTCAAACTGTTTTTATTATGTGGCAGATTTGGGTTTTGATGTAAGTGGTTATATCTAATAGATATGGTTTGCATGAGAAATTTATTTGAAAATGGTGATAAGTTGCTTTCCTTCTGTTGGAAACAAACTTAGCCATGATGGCGAATTGGGTGACTGTTGTAGGGTCGGGGGCCATAGCTCTGCCACATGCAGAGTTTTTGTTGACCATACCCAAGACTTTGGACTAAGGTGTATATATGGAGATCTGAAAGTTGGTTAAAGTACTTGCTTTAACATGAGGAACTTGCTTCACACTCTTACTGGAAAGAGTCATTTGTATTGTAAATTTATATAAAATTACAGTATTCTTATATTTTAGAAAATAGAAAGGTATGTCACTACCAAAGTTATATGGGGTCACAAATCAAATTTGAGAAGGCTAAAGGTTGGTTATTTATGCAAAGAGGAGGAAAACATATTCCATTGGCTATTTAATGTAATAGATAATTGCAAATAATGTAGATAATTTTAGTTAAAATAAAATATTGAAATATATTAAAATTGATTAAGAGGGAAAAAAAAGTTTTCAATTTTATGTGGCAATGGATGTTTGGTTAAAGCATGTACTTTTGTGATCCAATTCAAATTCTTATTATTGGATTTATGATAATGGAGCTTCAACACATTGAAAATTGATTCATGTTTTTGGTTAAGAACTATATATGTGGCCCTAATTTGGAATATCATGACCTCTGACTTTGAACCTTGTGTACAACCTTGAATTGTACACTTCTGGATTTCTAAAACCTGTTCACTTGTGTACCTAGACTAGTTGGTTCTCAAAAGGCTAGTAGAGCTTTGCTATCAAGAGTGAATTTTTTGTCTTGTCTTGATGGCAGTCAAGACATGTGAAATGATTCAACAATTCAACAATGTTTGAACAAGTTCAACGACATGCCAAGCAAAATACAAAATGGCTATGCATATGTTCTTATGATTGTTGATACGGTGCTCTCTAAAACCAAATAATGTATAAATGATCATTTTTTTAATTTTTTTTGGTAACTCAAGGGTATCCTCGCGACCAAGCCCAACACCCAATCTGTCTTGCCTTGGACTTACTTATTGCCAAGTTGGGGTTGGGAAGGGGTGAGCTGGTGTGAGATTAGTCCCCTGGGGATGCACACAACCGCCCGCAAGCCATGTGCATCGATTAATTCCAAGCCTCAAAGTTGAATCCAAGACCTTGGGGAGCATACCCAAGACTCAAGGCGACTATGCTACTCGTGCAAGCAATGTATAAATGATAATTGCTATGAGATGGATCCCTAAATAATTGAGGGCTTTATCCTTTTATACAACACTTGAGATTTCAAATTTGAATATTTCACACTTGAGTTGACAAGTAGCATCTAGTTGGAATTGAAAGTCAGGTTGATCCCATAGTAAATTTAATTTTGGAAAATTAGGTGAAGGCCACTTGTGCACTTTTGAACTAGGTTCAAAGCTACCCTAGTGCTCTTGACCCAATATTGAAAATAACAAGATTAAGGTCTAGATCGAATGGACTTAAGCTCATATTAGGTTTAGATATATGATCTTGTATAGAAATATGACATTTAAGCACTAGATGATTGTACTAGGCACAAATGGTTAAATCAAGTCCAAAATATGGGGAAATTGCTAAAGGTACTATTACCTCTACATTTTCCCTCCACTTTGACTTGCACAAGAACTACCATGAATCATGCATGTTAAAGTAAAGAAGTACAACCAACATGAAAGTAGATGACAAGCATGTACAAAAAAAATATGGATATGAATCCCCAAAAATGTGCTCCATGTAGTGGTAGCTTTGTCTTTAGATCTATATGCACCAAATTCCATTGGTATTGTCTAATATAAAAACTAAAATAATCATAATCAACAACTAATTAATAATGTCAACAATCAAAAGTTCAAATACATGTGTAGGATTCCTAAATGGACCACTATAACCAATGAAGGAGGAGGTACAAGGTCTTTGAATGAACCACTGTAACTATGCTCCAAATGTGAAAAATGGGATAGGAATTCCAACAAGACATTATAACCATGATATTTTTGTGTAAGACCACTAATGAGTTATTGTAACCATAAGTGTGTGGTGTAAGATCCTTGGAGGGTAATTGTAACTAGAAACATGAAAATAATTAATGATATAATATGCTTCCTTTAAATGTATTGTATACATGGCACGATGCAATGGATTTGATGAGAGAGAAGCATGTAATATGTGAAAGGATATAATCATGTAAAGTATATAATTATGTAAATATGTTGTGTATAATCATGAGAAGATGTATCAATATATGAGCATGAAAGAAAATGAAACAAAAGATAATGATTCCCCTAGGTGTGAAGAAAAAGAATGAAAAATAGTAGCCAACATGCTAGATGTAAACATGTAAGCATGATAGTGTAAGATAAAATGAATATATCTTGTGAAGCTCTTCATATGAATATTGTGAATATCTTGTAAAGCACATGGGCAAGAGAATCATAGAGAGATAGTATCATGAAAGGATCATGGTAAATAAATATGTAAGTTTCTAGACATGAGCTTAAAGTATGATGAATATAATGTCCCCAAGTGGGAGAGAGAGATAAAATTATCATAGATAAAGTATGAGATGTAGAAACACTAAAGCATACAAGACACAACACACATGACATAATCAAAAGGACAAAATAAAAGATAACCCTGTAGAAGGTGGCATGAGAATAAAAGCAACATAAGGATTTAATTGTAAGCAAAAGGTCAACAATGCCAAAAGACAATAGAGAACATGAGAAAAGGAGGATGACAAGAAGCATGGATTAATAAAAATGCCAATAACATAAAACCAAAAGAAAAAAGAAAAACTATTTTTTGGTCAACATGATGAGAGTGGTTGCTAAGCAATTTATAACTTTGCATATTCCAAACCACATGAACGAAAAGATAAATATTCACACCCACTTTTGTCAACATGCACCAGTTAAGGCATCTTTTCTTCATTCACATGCTAACTAAGAACATGGAAAACAACACAAAACACAAAACATAATAAATAAATAAACATGGGGAATAAAGTATCTAAAGTGATTATATTTGAATCATATTCTTCCATAAGAAGATCAAACTCATCACAATCATGAATCTCAATGTCCTTGTACTCAACCCTTAGATTCCTTCGTAATAGAGCTTCTTTGTCAATGTTTACAATATTGTTGACAAATGTACTTTAAGGTGGTGCCATTTTTAATTTTTCATTCCATAACCAATGTTCATCTTTCCTTGAAGACACATCCACTTGTAGATTCTTAACCTTTTTATTCTTTATATATTTCTTTGGGATTTGTGTCCTTTGCTTACCCTTTTAGAATATATATATATGTATGTATGTATACATACACATACACATATATATTGTATGTATATGTATATACATATATACATACATACATATATACATATGTATACATGTATATATACATAAATATACATGTATACACGTATATATATAAGACCTTTATTTTTTATTCAATCTTCTTTGAATAAAGATGTCAATTATTTCAACAAAAAAAGAAGAAAAAGTTAATTTGGATGAATACAAAAATGTTATGCGTTATCGAAGTAACCTATGTTTGAATTATAGTTAATCTCATTTTGAAAAGCTATAAAAAAATTATGTGACAAAAAATAATGAAAAACTATTTGTGCACTAGATATTGGTGTTACAAATCTATGTTTAAAATTTTATAATTTTAACCTTACCACAAATAAAGTTATGCTTTACCAAAGTAATGTCACTTTTTAAAAATATTGTTAGTTATAAAAAAACAAGTTATTAAAAGTTATGTAAAACAAATCACAAATTATTTCTTAATTTTTTTGAAATATATATTTATAATCGATAGACAAAATCTAAAAAATAACTAGTTCACATCTGTTGAATGCACACAAGACAAGTTCTGAGAGGGGGTGAATAAATTGTACATTAAAACTTCAAAATCCTTATAGACATTCAAATCCACATCAACTAAATTAACCCTTAATTTGTTAGAATGATTTAGCATGAGAGTAATTAACATAAACTAAAACACATCAACATACAATGGAACACTAGGTTTATGTGGAAAACCCTATAAGGGAAAAATCATGGTAAGGATTAGCTCACAATATAAAGTAATTGCAACACCGAATACAAAAGGCTCACTACCGGAGGGCTCACTGCCCAAAAGAAAGAAGGGTTCACTGCTAAAGGCTCACTGCCAGATTACAGAAAAGAAGAAAGAAGAATGTTACAATAAGAAATCCATCTCAATGCAACAGAAAATTCCACCACAACATCACCAACACATTTGCAACCTCTTTGAAGATTATAGACACCTTTTTCTCACTACTTCTTGTAGTCTAACTCATTAAGCTCGCACTACACTTCACAAATTCACACTTCACAACTTTGCAATTCACATCATATGATTTTCCAACAACAATTCTCCATCAACTCAACACTTATTTATACCTTCTTCAACCTTGAAAGCATTCTCCAAGGTCGGCTATGCACCTCAACCATGCAAATTCAAATTAGGTCAGCACTAAGCATTCCTACGGTGGAAAGGAATGAAAGTGGACCACACCAAACCTTAACTTGGACCCAAATCATACATATACACCACACCACGCTTCCACAATCATCGAAAAAAATCCATAATTAGTGTAAACATCCAAGGTCAATTGAACCTATGTAAACACCATTGAACATTTAAGTACACACTTCCTTAGATCTAAAGATGACTTGAAAAACACACACAACACTTGAAAAAATATGGAATATTCCATAAGTACCCTAAAATCCAAAAAAATCCTTCACAACAACTTTCACCTGAAGAATGCACACACCTAGTACACTCAGATAACCTTCCATACTCTAACTCAAGAAATCAACTTTTGAAGCACCAAACCATGAACAACTTTTACTGAAGGTAGATATGATCATTATAAACACACTTCCAGAACCATAAGATCAAAAAACAAAATACGAAGAAATGTAGAGCAAAACCATTTCTCCTAGACACCACTACAGCACAATTCACACACTGGTGAACACAACTTCTTCTGCACAACGATCCATACCAAGAAATTTTGGATATAGAACCTATAAACACCTCTGAACAACATATCCAAACCGCACAAGAAGATATTCAATATAGAAGAAATGTGAAGCAAAACCAAAACACCACACTATACACCAAAACACCTCTAGAACACACTATTTTTCTCTTTTATTCAAATTTTCTCAAAATCACTTGGAAACCAAGCACCAGAGACACAAACTCATCATCTTCAGCACTTCCTTATCATTACTCAACCAATAGAAGATTATCAAAGAAATACTAGAGGTCGACACCAGTAGTACTTACTAATGACAACATAATGCAACTAATCAAAGCATCATCACAACTTATCAACCATTACCAATCATCAATGACAACACAAACAATTGTTGACATTAATGACAACACCAACTAGTTATACCTGCAATAATCTCCCCATTTTTCATTGATGGCAACACATGATGTGAGAAACCATCAACAACAACAAAAAACAAACCATCAACAACAACAAACAACTCTAATCACCAACATACTGCTATACACCAACTCTTTATCTTTCTCTTCCTTAACTCCTTATTCACACTATTCTCTTCCCCTTTCTCATCTTATCTTTTTCACATTGATCTCTCCTTTACTTTCTCTCCCTTTCTTTTTCACATTACTCTCTCCCCCTTTGACATCAATGGAAAAGGGAAACACATTTGCATCTCTTTCCCCCTTTAACATCGAACATACATACTTTCTCTCTTTACTACTCCACATACTCCGTCTTAGGAGCACACAACAAACTATACCAATCAAAAACAATTGCATCTATCCTCTAACACAACTAACAAAGGATAACACTAGCTTGCATCAACACTTAGTCCCCCTGATTGCAGCAACCAATAAAGCACTACCTACCCCCCCTGAGAGGTAGCTTCCAACATCAATCCAGAATAAGGAATGAATTTTGAAATCCATTGGACTGATGCATATCCTTATGCATCTAGTTCAAATAAGGAGGGGTAATAATCCCTAATTCTCCTAAAGATACTCAAAAGTATCCTCAGGAAGAGCCTAAGTGAATATATCAGCAAGCTGATCCTTTGTAGGCACATACTCAAGCTTCACTTCATTCTCTGCAACCTTCTCTCTCAAAAAGTGATGATAGATTGAGATGTGTTTTGTCCTTGAGTGCATCACCAGATTCTTTGAAATGTTAATGGAACTTGTATTATCATTAAAGATAGAGATTGGTTCATCATATACAACTCTAACATCTTTCAATGTTTGCCTCATCCACAACACCTGTATGCAACAAGATGTTGTATTATATTTTTCCTCTATAGTAGATAAAGATACCGAATCTTGCTTCTTGCTCAACCATGACACCAATCTACATCCAATAAAGAATGCACCACCACTTGTACTTTTCCTATCATCAACACATCCTTCCCAATCAACATCTGTATAAATAGTCAGAGAGAAATTAGTATCATTTGGATACCACAAACCATGTTCCAGAGCACCCTTCAAGTATCTAAATATCCTCTTCACTGTTGTAACATGTGACTCTCTAAGATCTTCTTGAAATCTAGCCACAAGACAAACTACATGCATGATATCCAATCTAGTGGTAGTTAGATATAGCAATCCTTCAGTCATTGATCTATATTTGCTATGATTAGCCTTAGGAGATTCATCATTCTTACTTAGCTTGCAACCAGTAACCATAGGAGTACATACTGGTTTAGAATCTTCCATTCCAAACTTCAATATTTCCTTGACATATTTTGATTATGAAATGAATATACCTTTCTCTGTTTGATTAATTTGAAGTCCAAGGAATAAATTCATCTCCCCAAATATAGACATCTCAAACTCTTTATGCATGTCTTTTGCAAATCTCCTACACATAGCTTCATTTCCTCCAAAGATTATATCATCAACATACACAACCACAATCAAGATTTTATCTTTTTCAAATTTAAAATAAAGATTACTATCTACGGTACCTTTATTGAATCCTTCTTGTATCAAGTACCTATACAACCTTGCATACCAAGCTCTGGGAGGTTGTTTCAACCCATATAATTCCTTCTTCAATCTGCAAACCATATTTGGTTTGTCTAATAACTGAAATCCTTCTAGTTGTTCAATGTATACTTCTTTTAATTCACCATTCAAGAAAGAAGACTTCACATCCATCTGATATACTTTGAAATATTTGTGTGCTACAAAAGCCAAAATACATCCTGATAACTTCCATTCTTTTCACCAGAGCAAATTTCTCCTCAATATCTATTCCTTTGACTACTTGTGAGTATCCCTTATACACAAGCCTTTCCTTGTTTCTCACTACTCCATTCTCATTCAATTTGTTTTGGAATACCCACTTAGTTCCAATAATATTCTTGTTTGTTGGTCTTGGGACAAGTTCCTAAGTCTGATTCTTCTCAATCTACATTAGTTCTTCTTTCATATCCTTGATCCAATACTCATCTTTGCATGCTTCAATCACTATTTTAGGTTCAACTTTGGAGAGTAAATATAGGTTTATCTGTTCTTCTATCATAGCACCTTTTCTTCTTGTCAACACACCCTTTCTTTTGTCACCAATGATCTAATCTTCAGAATGGTTCTTTTGCACATGCTTAGGAGTCTTAGGGATCTTTTTCGGATATTCTTCCTCTTCAATATGAACTTCTTTTTCTCTACCTTCATCTTTGTCATTTTCTCTACAAGAGGAATCATCTGATTCATATCTGTCTATCACCACATGATTCTTTTGTAAGTCTTCATCCACTTTGACATTTGCACTTTCAACAATCTTCTTCAATCTCTTGTTGTAGCATCGATAAGCTTTGTTTCTTGTAGAATATCTAAGGAAAATACCTTCATTAGATCTTGAATCAAACTTTCCTAAGTTCTCGTCATCTCTTATGATATAACACTTGCTTCCGAACACTCTAAAGTATTTGACATTAGGAGTCCTTCCATACCACAACTCATAGGGAGTCTTTGCACTATTTAATCTTGCTCGAACTCTGCTAAGAATGTGGACAACGATATGAATTTATTCTCTCCAGTAGAATTCTGGTAGGTTTGACTCTTTCATCATTGTTCTTGTAGCTTCTTGAACAGTCCTATTCTTTCTTTCAACCACTTCATTCTACTGAGGATTCCTAGGGGAAGATAAATGTCTCTTTATTCCATGATTCTCACAAAAACTATTAAACTCATTGGAGGTGAATTCTCCACCTTTGTTAGACCTCAAACACTTTATCTTCATATCCATTTCATTCTCAAGTACTATAAATTTGAATGCTTTAAAATTATCTAGAGCTTTATATTTTTCTTTGAGAAAAGTAACCCATGTCATTCTAGAATAATCATCAATCAATAGCGTGAAATACATGTCACCTTGCAAACTTCTTATTCTAGTAGGATCACAAAGGTTTTTATGTACCAGCTCCAACATTCTGGTAGAATTGTTCTTTGACTTTGAAACTTCTTTATTTCTTCCCAATCTAGCATTTCTTGCAGACAACATTGATAGGCTTATTAATCTTTGGTAGATCTCTCATAGATTGAACTGAACTGATCCTCACTAGGTTATCAAAATTGGTATGACACATCCTTTTATGCCATAGACAACTTTCATTAATCTGAGTCATAAAGCAGTGACCATCAAAAAACTTTAAGCTGATAAACATTTCCATATGTCCTTCTTCTAGCAACAACTATAGTTCCAAAGCTTTTTTTGATTTCACACCCATCATCTTAAAACATAAGATTATATCCTTTGCTACACATTTTTCCAACACTCAAAAGGTTGTCTCAAACCTTTAACATACAAAAAATCATTTGTATTATACTTTCCATCAAAACTAATTGAACCTTTTTTACATATCTTGGCATATGTGTCATCACCAAACTTTACTAGACCTCCTTTGTTGCACAAGCAACCGTCGTTGCACCAAAAGATCGACATGTTAATTCCCAATACAACTGTTGAATTTATACAAGATCCAAGATCCATAGGAGGCGATTAAACCATGTCATGAAGCCCGAGCACTGGACTGGCCAATGCCAAGGAGACCAAAGGTGAAACCTTGCAACAATCCCCCCAGCACAAGTGAGGGGTTCAAACCTGTGACCTCAGATTTGATACCAATTGTTGCACAGGTGGTTGTCATTACACCAAAATATTGACCTATTAATGCCCGATACAACTGCTAGATTTATACAAGATCCAAAATCCATAGGAGGTGATTAAACCATGTAAAAAAGCCTGAGCGCCACACTGGCCCACACCAAGGATACCAAGGGTGACACCTTGCAACATCCTTCATATTTTTCAAGTTTAACAAACTTACTTTTGTCACCGATCATGTGATTTGAGCATCCACTATCAATAATCCAGTAGTTCTTCTCCTCTCTAGCATGAAAAGTAGTCTTCATAGTTCCTTCAGTGTTATTACCTACTTTCGTGTTGCAAGTATGAAAGTGTTTTCATTGATGTTGACTATTTGTTGTTGTCATTGATGTCAAGGTATCTGGTTATTGGTTGAATATGTTGAGGATATTAAGAAAATTATAATAAAGAAAGTTTGTAGGTTGTACATGTATAGTTGAGATATTGAAGAAGTGCTATGAGTACATGGAGTTATCTTTATGTTGCTATGTCTAGAGGTGTGTTAGAGTGAATTAATGTGCTACAATGATGTCTCTAGTACTTGTTTTCAAGTGCTTTTGGGAAATTTTGATAAATAGGGAAAATAGTGTCATGCAGATATTTAGTGTATGCTCCAGGATATGCTCGGTATTACTTCTATGCTTGTGCACTCCTGACATATTATTAATGGTTGCTGGTAATTTTTGTATCCAAAATTTTGGCTTCTAGATTGTTGTACAATGCAATATATCTTCACCAGTATGTCAACTGTGCATTTCATTGTGTCTAGCTGTGGTCTGGGAGAAATGTAGTTGCTCTAGATTTCTCCAAATTTTAGTTTCATGACTTTCATTTTGAGAATAAGTTGATAAGGTCGTGTTCAAGTGAAATTTGTTGTCTAGAAAGATTGGATCAAGTTAAGGATGCATGTGCTTAATTTTTTTATGTGTTCTACACGAGTGTTGGATCACCTTGTGTTAAACACTACTTACGAAAAGTATAGAAGTGTGTTGAGGCGTGTTGGGACTCATTTAGGTCCTCATTAAGTATATGTTTGGGTCACCATCATTCTAAATTCTATCGTATAATGTTTTGGTGCTGACCTAATTTGAATGGTTACGGGACATAATAACCCATCCAAAATAACCCTGGACATAATAACCCGGCCACAATAACCCAGGGACAAAATAACCCAAGGTCATAATAACCCAAGCCAAAATAACCAGTGGTCAGAATAACCCGTGGACAAAATATCCCCATAAGAATATAGAGAAAGGAAAACAAAATTTATAAATTACATGTATGTTGCTAAAAAAAAATTATTATTCAAATTTTCAATTAAAGTGTCAAATTATGAGCAATGCCTCTTATATAATCTAAAATTTTATGCTTGTCATAACCATCAACTAATATTTTTAGTCTTTCTTTGAGTTCACAGTATTTTTTCCTGCTTGGTTGCCTAGTGTATCCAGCCATATATTTCTCTATTCTATTCTCTTGGAGGCTCTGTTCTTTTTTCACTGCTTTGATGAATTTCCAGACTGAGTTGTGAGATGCTTGAAGCAATTCACTAAATCTTCTATGCCATCCCTCAATAGTATTATTGGTTATGGGAAGATCATCTTGAGTAGTTGAATAGCAATTCCACATTGTGATTGGAAACTTGGGTGATTGTCTGTTGCCTCTTCTAGTTATTCTACCAATCCATGTGTCTTCAAAATAATCAATTATGGGTTGCAAGGTCTCCTCATGTTCTGTATAATAAGGAGATTGTTGAAGTGTTTCAAATCCATCAATTACGTCTATCTGAGGCACGAAAGCTAATGCAACAAGTTTCTTAATCTCATATGCAAATACTTCATCGCTACTGTAACGTGTTTGTAGACCTTCTTCTTGAACTTTCCTCAAGCATTGAGAGAAATGGAAAAAACATCCCCAAATAGTGGCATTTGGAAATTTTCAAAAATAGCTCCCATGAAACCTAATTCAAAATCTTTACTTCTCTTAATTCTACCACTTTATATATCTTCTTAATGCCTTTTCATTTATATCTTTTCATAATAACTCTTAATCAACTTATTCCCACGAAATTTCCTTTATTTTTATAATTATTTACCATTTTATAGGTTATTTAAGCATATTAGAGGTGTTTTAAGGCTATTTTAGGGGTATATAATGGATATATGGTCTAAAAATGACCTAAATAGCCTCTATGGTGCCTCACAATCATATTTATAATTTATTTTATGTCATTTCTAGTTTACTAGCTTGATCTAAAATGACCATGGGTTATTCTGTCCATGGGTTATTTTGCCCACGGGTTATTTTGTCCATGGGTTATTTTGTCCTTGGGTTATTTTGGTCGGGTTATTCTGTCCAGGGTTATTTTGGCCGGGTTATTATGTCCTGATACCAATTTGAATTTGTAAATACAAATGGTGTGTGGTCGACCTTGGATGGGTTTCAAGGTTGAAGACAATATAAGTACAAGTTGAGATATTGGTGAAAGATAAGATAGATGTGAGATATGTATGTGTGATGCAAGTTCGATCAAATTAGTGCAAATTTCAAGTGTTGAGTTCTTGAAGGTAGTGAGTTGAAGGTGTAATCTATCTTTCAAGCATTTCTGCAAGTGTGTGAGATAATTGTGGTGGAATCTTTGTTGCATTGAGATAGCTTTCTCTCTTTAATAATCCTCTTCTATCTTCTTTGTAATTTTGTGGCAGTGATCCCTTTGGGCAGTGAGCCCTTATTGGACAATGTGTCTTGTCTTGGCAGTGAGCCTTTGTATTCGGTTTTGGAATTTCTTATATTATGAGCTAATCCTCACCGTGATTTTTCCCTCATTGGGTTTTCCATGTAAATATGATGTTATTGTGTGCATGGTTTTACTTCTTTCAGTTTATGTTTCTTCACTTAACAATCAAACATATTAGTGAAGTAAAGGTTTTGTGAATGCTAGTTGATCTAACTTCTGGTGAAAGTTTTAAAGGTTAAAATTGCTAACTGATTCACCCCCTCCTCTTAGTTGTCTTGTTCAACAATTAGTATCAGAGCGAGGTTCCTTGGAGAAGACCTTAATCGCTTAAGGAAGATTTGAGATGGTGAGCAATATCATTATTGAGTGTCCTAGGTTCGATGGCACTAACTATGCATTTTGGAAAATGAAGATAGAAGGATATATGTCATACTTTGGATATGAGATCGAGAAGTCTATTCAAAACTAGTATGTTCCTTTGGAAAATGGTCCAAGTACGGCCAATGAGATCAAAGCACATGAAAACAACAATAAGGCCAGATTTATTATTGTTAATAGTCTTTCAAATTCTGAAGTAGTTAAAGTTATGAATTTGAAGACTGCTAAAGAGGTCTGGGATAAGTTGGAAAGGATGTATGAAAGAGATGAAAAGGTTAAACAAGAAAAGTTGTAGAATTTAGAAGCACAAATTGAGATCCTGTGAATGGGTGAAGATGAGAACATCAAATCCTACATGAAAAGGGTAGATGAGCTGGTAGGTGGAATGAGAGGACTTGGTGCACAAATAGATGAATCTAAGATAGTGAAGAAGGTACTCAGAACTCTCCTTGATATATATAGTGAAAAGGTATATGCTATAGAGGAAATTGTGGATTATAAGACTTATACTAAAGATCAGTTGATTGGTACTCTAACTTCATTTGAAATGAGAAAGCTTGGATTGAAAAATGGAACAAAGATGGAGACTGCATTCAAGGCTACAAAAGTGGAAGATCTAGATGAAGACAATCTTGATGAAGTGGAAGAAAATTTTGTAAGAAGAATGAAAAAGGGCTCCAGTAAGTATCAAGGTAAATTACCATTCAAATGTTTTAGTTGTGGAGGAATAAGTCATTATGCTTCGAGATGTCCTAAAAGAGCTGAACGAAACAAACATAGATAAGATAAGAAAATAAAGGAAATATGATCAAAAGAGCATATTATGTCAATGAAGATGCTGGTATTTCTGATGATGAGTTTGATTATAGAGATTTTGATGATAATGAATGCTTGTTCCTAGCTTTAAAAGATGAATCTATTACTACTAACACTAGAAGATGTGTGAAGGAAAGTGCTCTGAAGAAAGTTGAAAGTATTGTGGTCTCTGATCTTCATGATAAACAAGAAGAGAATTACTGGGTTGTTGATAATGGCTACTCAAATCACATGACAGGTGACAAAAGTAAGTTTTTTAAACTTGAGAAATATAATGGAGGCTTAGTTAAGTTTGGAGATGATTCTAGTGCTAAGATTTGTGGGATAAGTTCAATTAGTTTTGATGGAAAGCATAATACTGATGATGTCTACTATGTTAAGGGTTTGAGACATAATCTTGAGTGTTGGAAAGATCTGTAAAAATGGATACAACCTTGTGTTTGAGGATGAAAAATGTGAAATCAAGAAAGAATCCGGAACTGTGATTGTTGTTGGTAAGAAGACTAAAGGAAACATTTATCAACTTAAAGATGTTGATGGACATTACTTTATGTCTCAGATTAATGACAGTTGGCTATGGCACTGGAGGATGTGCCATATGAACTTTGATAACATGGTAAGAATTAGTACAATACAAGCTCTGAGAGATTTACCAAAGATTACAAAACCTATTAATGCAGTCTGCAAGGACTGTTAGTTTGGAAAACAATCTAGAAACAACTTTAGGTCAAAGGAACAATCTACTACTAGACTACTAGATTTGATTCATACAGATCTTTGCAGTCCTACAAGGGTGAGAAGTCTACAAGGTGACAAGTATTTTATTCTTTTGATTGATGATTACTTTAGAATGACATGGGTTACTTTTCTTAGAGAAAAATTTGATGCATTAGAAAAATTCAAGGCATTTAAGGCAATGGTTGAGAATGAAGAAAATTTGAAAATAAAATGTTTGAGGTCTGATAGAGGTAGTGAATTCACCTCCAATGAGTTTAACATGTTTTATGAAGCCCATGGAATAAGAAGACAATTGTCTGCCCCTAGAACTCCTCAACAAAATGGAGTTGTTGAAAGAAAGAACAAGACAATTCAAGAAGCTACTAGATCAATGATAACAAAGGCAGGTCTATTGGAAATTTACTGGAGAGAAGCAATTCACATTGTTTTTTATGTGTTCAACCGAGTTTAAGAAAAATCTAACAACACTAAGACTCCCTATGAGCTATGGTGTAGAAGAATTCCTACTGTCAAGTATTTCAAGGTATTTGGAAGAAAATGTTATACATAAGAGATGAAGATAATCTAGGAAATTTTGATGCTAGATGTGATGAGGGTATTTTTCTTGGATACTCTACTAGAAGAAAAACTTATAGATGTTTTACTAAAAGGATAAGAAAGGTTTTAGAAAGCAGAAATGTAAAGGTTGATGAAGCATTGAAGAATTCAATTGAAGTTGATGGATATGTATCAGATGAACCTGATTGCAAAGAAGTAGAAGAATTTGTTGAAGAACAAGAAAAGTAGAATGAAGAAGAAGCTCCGGAAAGGGTTCCTAAAACCCCTAAGTATGTGCAAAATAATCATTCAGAAGATCAGATCATTGGAGACAAGAGGAAAGGTGTATTGAATAGAAGAAGAGTTGTTGAAGTTGAGGTAAATTATTGCTTACTATCTAAAGTTGAGCCTAAGATAGTGAGTGACACATGTAAAGATGAAAATTGGATGAGAGCAATGGAAGAGGAACTTATGAAAATTGAGAAGAATCAAACTTGGGAATTGGTTCCTAGACCAAAAAACAAAAACATAATTGGAAGTAAGTGGGTTTTCATAAACAAATTGAATGAGAATGGAGAAGTGGTAAGAAATAAGGCAAGGCTTGTGTGTAAAGGCTACTCACAAGTAGAAGGTATAGATTTCTAGGAGACATTTGATCTGGTGGCTAGAATGGAAGCTATCAGAATGTTTTTTGCATTTGTTGCTCATAAGGATTTTAAAGTTTACCAGATGGATGTGAAGTCTACATTTCTGAATGGTGAGTTAGAAGAAGTCTACATGGAACAATTGGAAGGATTCAATTTGTCACATAAACCAGATATGGTCTGTAGATTGAAAAAGGCTTTATATGGTTTGAAGCAAGCTCCCAAATCTTCGTATTCAAGATTGGACAAATATTTGATTTAGCAAGGTTTCAACAAAGGTACAATAGATAGCAATTTATATTTTAAGATTGAAGATGATAAGATCTTGATAGTAGTTGTGTATGTGGATGACATTATTTTTGTAGGTAATGAAACTATGTGTAAGATGTTTGCCGAAGAGATGCAAAAAGAGTTTGAGATGTCTATTTTTGGTGAGATGAATTTCTTCCTTGGACTACAAATCAAACAAACAATCAAAGTATACAAAAGAAATGTTGAAGAAATTTGGGATGGATGGTTCCAAACAGGTATGCACTCCTATGGTAATTGGCTTCAAATTGAGTAAGGATGATGATTCACCTAAGGTTAATAAGAGAAAATACAGATCAATGATTGGAGGACTATTGTATTTAACTGTAACCAAACTGGACATCATGCATGCAATTTATCTTGTGGCTATATTTCAAGAAGATCCTAAAGAAACACATGTTGTAGCTATCAAGAGGATATTCAAATATCTAAATGGCACTATGGATTGTGGCTTATGGTATCCTAGGGATACTGATTTTACATTAAGTGCTTATATAGATGCAGATTGGATAGGTTGCACTGATGATAGAAAAAGTACAAGCGGTGGTGTATTCTTTCTTGGATGTAGATTAGTATCATGGTTAAGTAAAAAAAAGGATTTAGTTTCCTTATCCACTACAGAGGCTGAGTATATTGCTGCAACATCTTGTTGAACACAAGTTTTGTGGATGAGACATACATTGAAGGATATCAGAGTAATGTATGATGATCCCATCTCTATTTCCTGTGACAATACAAGTGTAATTAATATTTCAAAGAATCCAATGATGCACTCAAGGACAAAGCATATATCTATCACATATCACTTTTTTGAGAGAGAAGGTTATGGAGAATGAATTCAAGCTTGAGTATGTACCTACAAAGGATCAGATTGATGACATATTTACTAAGGCTCTTCCTAAAGATACTTTTGGGTATCTTTGGGAGAAGTTAGGGGTTATTTCCCCTCCTTTCTTAAACTAGATGCATATGGAGATGCATCAGTCCAGTGAATCTATGGATCTATCTTTCTTCTAGACTGATGTTTGGTGGCTACCTCTCAGGGGGAGCAGGTTGTGTTTTGTGTTTTCATTGTGTAGTTGATTAGGTGTACTCCTAAGGGGGAGTATTTAGTACTGGTAATGTTCTTGGTGACAAAGGGGGAGAACAATGTAAGAATATATTTTTCCTTTTCCATTGATGTCAAAGGGGGAGAAAGAATCATGTGAATTTTTTTATCTACATAGGGGGAGAGAAAGTAAAAGTTTTCATGAGAAAGTAGTTCGGAGTTGTTGTGTTGTCTTTGATGGTTTTTCACATAATGTGTTTCCATCAATGACAAAGGGGGATATTGTTGCAAGTATGAAGGCGTTTTCATTGATTCCAACTATTTTTTGTTGTCATTGATGTCAAGGTATCTGGTTATTAGTTGTATGTGTTGAGGATATTGAGAAAATTGTAATAAAAAAGGTTTACAGGTTGTACATGTATAGTTGAGATGTTGATGAAGTGTTATGAGTACATGGAGTTATCTTTATGTTGCTATTTCTAGAGGTGTGTTAGAGTGAAGTAATGTGCTACAATGATGTCTTTGGTACTTGGGTTTCAAGCACTTTTGAGAAAATATGATAAATAGGGAAAATAGTGTCATGCAGGTATTTAGTGTATGCTCTGGGATGTGCTCTATATTGCTTCTATGCTTGTGTGATCCTGACATATCATTCATGGTTTTTGGTAATTGTTGTATCTAGAATTTTGGCTTTTGGATCATTGTACAATGTGAGATATCTTCACCAGTATATGAACTATGCATTTCAGTGTGTCTGGTTGTGGTCTGGGAGAAATGTAGTTGCTTCGGATTTCTCTAAATTTTGGTTTCATGACTTGCGATTTTGAGAATAAGTTGATAAGGTCGTGTTCAAGTGAAATTTGTTGTCTGGAAATATTGGATCGAGTTAAGGATGCATGTGGTTAATTATTTTATGTGTTCTACATGGGTGTTGGTTGATAGGTTGTGTTAAAACTACTTACGAAAATTATAGAAGTGTGTTGAGGCACTTTGGGTCTCATTTAGGTCCTCATTAAGTATATGATTGGGTTGCCCTCATTCTAAATTCCACCGTAAAATGTTTTGGCATTGAGCTAATTAGAATTTTAATACAAATGGTGTTTGGCCGACCTTGGATGGGTTTCAAGGTTGAAGACAATATAAGTACAAGTTGAGATGTTGGTGAAATATAAGATAGATGTGAGATAGATGCAAGATATGTATGTGTGATGCAAGTTCGAGCAGATTAGTGTGAATTTGAAGTGTTGAGTTCTTGAAGGTAGTGAGCTGAAGGTGTACTCTATCTTTCAAGCATGTCTGCAAGTGTGTGAGAGAATTGTGGTGGAATCTCTATTGCATTGAGATAGTTGTCTCTTTGTAACAATCCTCTTCTATCTTCTTTATAATTTTGTGGTAATGAGCCCTCTGGGCAATGAGCCCTTATTATACAGTGTGTCTTGTCTTGGAAATGAGCCTTTGTATTCGGTTTTGGAATTTATTGTATTGTGACCTAATCTTCACCATGGTTTTTCCCTCATTGGGTTTTCCACATAAATCTGGTGTTATTGTGTGCATGGTTTTACTTATTTCAATTTTTGTTTCTACACTTAACAATCAAACATATTAGTAGAGTAAAGGTTTTGTGAATGCTAGTTGATCTAACTTCTGGTGAATTTTTAAAGGTTAAAATTGCTACAACTAATTCACCCCCCTCTCAGTTTTCTTGTTCAACATTTCAAAGTACTTTCCTTCACACATCTCTTAGATTTAGTAAAATTATTTCATCTTTAACAACCATGAACAAGCATTCACTATCCTCAACATCCACATAATCAAATTCATCATTAGATATACTGACATCTTCTCTAACATAATATATTTTCTTAATTTTTTACCTTTGTTTTCTTTATTCTTGTCATTCAAAGCTCTATTTGGATATCTTGAAGCATGATGGCCTCTCTTTCCACCTCAAAAAAATTTGAAGGGTAACTTACCTCTGTATTTACCAGTACCCTTTTTAATTCTCCTCATAAAGTTTTCTTCTACATAATCAATATTATCTTGATCTAATTCCTTGGTCTTCTTTGATTTGCTAGCCTTAAAGGTAGTCTCAAATTTTGCATTACTTGGACCAAATTATCACATTTCAAAGGTAGATAAATCACCATACAATTGATCTCTAGAGAATTTTCTTAAATATTGAACTTCCTCAATAGCATAAACTTTATGACTATAAGATTTAGGAAGAGTTCTCATTACCTTCTTTACCACTTCTTCAAGTTTTCCACCAAGCCCTTTGATGGAATTGACAACTTCGTCCACCTTCTGCATGTATCTTATAACATTTTCATCTTCATACATTCACAGATTCTCAAATGTGATCTTTAGATTATGCATCTTAGCTTGCTTGACCTTATCATCTCCTTCATAAATACTTTCCAACTTTGTCTAGATCTCTTTGATAGATTTCAAATTCATAACTTTCACAAGTTCAATATTAGTGTTGAACACCAAAAATACTGAGAGGAGGGTGAATTAGTATTCTTTTAAACCATTCAAAAATTTAAACATCCAAATTACATAACATATTCAATTTTAGTAATGAAAGAAAGAATGAAACATCCAATTAGCATCACATAACACAAGGACACCAAGAATTTTATGTGGAAAACCCAAAATGGGAAAAACCATGGTGAAGATTAGATCACAATATATTATAACCGGTTATAGTATATTATAGAAGTGCTCAATGCATGTGGATTCATTGTCCATTGAAAGAGGAAAAGAGATAACAAATATTTTATGGTTCATAGCCTAGATTGAACTATTACAATTTTATCTATCATATGCATGAAATACAGTTCCAATAAAAATCAATAGACTGAATTTACACACTTCATATGATTCTGATCTAACGTTCTGCTTTCCTCTACATTCACATGACTCTAATATTTTGCTCAACATTCACAACTTAGATTCACAATGTATTCACTCAACTCAGATCATTTGCATCACTTTTATGTATGAAATTCATCAAAACACCAAAAATGATATGCATATATATCCTCTTTACCCAAAACATCAATTAGGTTGGCCTAATTAGATGTACTATTCAAAATATACAAAATATAGTTTGTTGGCTCAAAGTCCTTCCACACACACCTCACACCAAGATTCAATCCTCAAATAAATTTAAAATAGGTCAGCATGGACCTATAATAGCTCCCACATAACTTTGTAATACTTAATTAAGCTGTGCATACCTTCAAACCTATTAGGTCAGCATCGTAGAAGACCTAATACAAAAATTCTCCAACTGTATACCCATATTTGGACATGTGAACTTCAAACATTATGCCATCTAGAATGCACACTCTATTGACATCTATCAATTTCTCAAATCCACAAAGTTAAAATCCAATCTATGAAGAGGTGCCGATTCTCCAACTCATATGCACAAAATTGGAAAACACCTGTAACTGTCAAGCCAAACTTTTGTTACTCATAACTTTCACACAAGGAGCCAAAACAAGATGAAATTTTGGAATTAGATGCTTCTACTAGCCAAAAAAATATACTAGAACCACAGAGGAAAATTTTAATCAGTGAACTAGTGTAGACCCAAGGATTGGATGCTCTATATACAAAAAGACTGGTATAAGAATAGTCATTTTTCACCACAATTGTCTTTATCGGATCAAACCTTCTTGCAAAATTTCCTTATAAAAACATCCTAATACATGTTAGAGCCAACCAAAATGATCTACACCATGATCTCCAAAGTAAGATGCAATGTTTACATCAATGACAACATTGTAATGCAAAACAATAAACCTTATGCTTATCCCACATGCTAATGTTTCCAATGACATCATCAATGACAAAATCCTCATTCTTCCAACAATCTCCCCCTTTTTCATTGATGAAAACATGCCTAAACATCTTCAAAATATTCTCCCCATTTAACATCAAGGAAAAAGGGTGCATACAACAACTTTTCTAACATATATGGATCTCCCCTTGAGAAATATATGCATATGTACAAACTGAAAAAATTGAATTGACTCCCCTAAGTTATGTACTAGAGAAAAACCAAAAACTTGTACTGGAAACCACTCTATATAGTTGACATATGTACAAATAATTTGAAACTGAAAAATGAAAATGCATAAAGAATAAGAAATATTGTCAACTAGAGGAAGTTGACTCTTGAAGCTTCTTCCCATGCGTCTGCTAGGCATGTTTACCTTCTTCCCAAATCTTCTTTGTGTGAATGGTGGATCTAGACTTGCACAAACACAAACAACAAACACAATATTAGTCCATTATGCAAATAAAAACCATCATTCCCCATAAGATTCATTAGAAGCATAAAGAACAAGAAATAAAATGAACACAAATGAAAGTAAACTAAATCTTATTCAAATGCTCAAACTCTCAATCCCATGGGGGAATTGGTGCTATTTTGATGTGGAAAATAGCTCTTTCCCAATTCCTTGTAAGCTTGATGATGATCAATGGAGCTCCTTGATAAAATTTGCCATAACCTAGCTATGAAATTGATGAAAGCTATGAAACTTGGATGCGAATGGATGAAATTGCTCAAAACATGAAGATAATGACTTTGCATAAGTTGTTGATTCAAAATTCGCAAAAGAGCCTTCTATTTATAGAAGAGAATGATGGAAGAATGAACAAAAAGGATGAATGTGGTATAAAACATCAACCAATGGACAAATGCCACTTGTCAACAAGTTAGTGGATAAAGGTGGAGCACATTTTGATGAATGTGCACATTAATGACATTAGGTGGATATTTGAAATTGGAGAAGTGACATATTGGAGGGAGAAGAAAGGAGAGTTAATGCTACTTGGCTCAAGAAAAATGACATGTAAGAGGCCTTTAATGCCTTGTTGGATGGACAAGTCCTTTTGGGAGGGAGAATTCAAATTTGAGGAATATTTCAACTTGATGCCCTTTTGAATGAAAATGGAAGATTTAATAAATCAATTAAATTGATTTACTTGCACAAGTTGAAAAATATAGAGGATTTGAGTGATTAGTGTTAGGATTAATCATGATTTGATTAATTTAGATGAAGATTTGGCTAATTTGACATTTTGACTTAGATTTTTGGATTTAAATAAATCAAGATGAGAGGAATAATGAATTTAGACTTAATTAAATAAAGTTGGATTTATTTAATTAAAAGGGGATGGTGTTATACTTAAATCAAATAAAGGTTAGTTTATTTAATTTAAAGGAGGTGACCTTAGAACTTAATTAAATAAAATGAATTATTTAATTAAAAGAGGAGAATAGGATTAATTAAACAAAATAACTTATTTAATTAATAGGAGATAATGATTTAATCAGATAAAATTGATTTATTTAATTAAAAGATGAAATATGATGAATTTAATCAAATAAAGATTATTCGATTAAATGGTTAGCAAAGGAGGGCGGGGGCCCTAGCTCGGTTGGCTAAGTAATTCCGTTACGGCTCTGCTGGTCACGAGTTCTAGTCTCCCCTCGTCCCGTGGTACCGGAGGGCGTGTCGCGCCAGCGCCGCCGGTCACGTTAAAAAGTTTACCAAGCGCACTGCAGTTTATAGGGGGTCATGCTACCCGATTCCTGCAGTCTAAAAAAAAAATGGTTAGCAAAGGAGATGATTCTGGATGAACTGGTGTTAGTAAATCAAGATTAGGTGCATGGGATCAATCAGTATATTTTACGTGTCTACATTTTTCCCCTCTTTGAAGCAATGTACCCACTACGTTGGTTCAAAGAATAAACTTTCCGAGATCAAAATTCAAAAAAAATTGATTTTTTCAGATGCCCCATTGTTGTCCCAATGGAAGAATTATGCTGGTATACTGCCCCCTTGACATATCAGGTGAAAATTTGTATTTTTGGATGATCTCGCGAAAAAAGATGACAAGCTACCTGATGGGTCCAGAAAGGCTCCAGGATGCTGAAAATGTGCCAACACGCGAGAAAAAGACCTAAAACGAGCCTCAGTTGGGCCAAAACAGGGTTAGGGGTGCAAAACCCTAGGTTGACGACTGGACAAGATAAAAAAACCCTAACTTTCATGCTTAAAAAGCCCTCGAGGGGTCACTTTCAATTCATTTGCACACTCAAGCCTTTAGAATTTCCTGTTTCTGAGCTTTGACCTTTGTGCAAGATGGTGCAAAGAGTGCTTCCCTAACAAATTTTCGAGCGTGTGTGAGTCTACCAGCGACTTCCAGGCGCAAGACCACCAGTATGTGACCCTAACCCAACTTGAATTTCTTATTTTTGTGCGCATTAAATAGGGCTTGAAAGTTAAACTTGTCCAATGGTGTTGTTTAGCGTCGTTGGAAGGGTAGAATTGGTGTCACTAGGCCTTAAACATAATTGCTATTGTGATTTGTGATGCCGCATCGCAGTTTACGATTTAGGGGTCAAACTCTAAATGGCATCACATATGCAAATGGCGCCACTGCATTCCAGTTAGGTCTTTAGGGTTCTTAGGTCAAACAGGTGTGCGGTCTAACAATGACGCCGCAGTTGAGTTTGTAGCTTAGGGGGTTCTAGTGACACAGTTTGGAGTTTCCAAATAGTGACACCTTTGTTGTTTCAATTGCGAAGACTTCAAACGAGATCCATATTTTTTTACGAAACTTGACACTGTGGCTTTATTGGTGTAGGAGGATGGAGAGCCTATGGTGAGCCTATACACTCATGCAAGCACCGATCCATGATGATTAGTAGATTGTTCTGATTGTACGAGTTGCTTTAGGAGCACCTTGGAGCCATCGACCTATGGTACATTGCGTATACACCTTCCATCAGGACACACGTGGGTATGATGACCATGCTAGCTGAGCGATGGCACAGTGATATGTCATTGTTTCATCTCCCCACTGGTGAGGTGACTATCACACTAGAGGATGTATGGAAGATTCTTTGATTGCTCGTCCATGATGAGAGGGTTATTTATGACATGGACACTAGAATAGATGCGTGCTATGAGATTATGGGGCTAGATGAGATCGTCTTCACCAAGGGTTAGATTGAACTTGAGTGCTATAGAGGTCGGGTGTCCACCTTCCAATTGATTGTGGTAGCTATTATTTTAGGACTTGTAGCTCCAGATTGGCGGGGCAGGTATTTCAGTCTAGGATGGGGTCTAGCTTGGGAGCGGATGCTCTTCCGAAGATGCTGCTTTGCGTGGGGACTAGTGATGTTGGCCTCACTTTATCATGATTTGCACGAGTTCACATATTGCAACAACAAAGCCATTCATGTCAGGGTTACTCTTTTGCACATTTGGGAATGGGAGCACATAGTTGTGCTTTGACTGAGAGTGACAGTGGTCAATGTGGAGCCCAAAAACTCAGTGGTTTGGCGATACAGGGGTGGTCTGACATTTATGTATACAAGACAGGCTGACATCCCTCACTGGAGGAGGGTCATTGATGAGATGACCACATTTACTTGGAGGCCCTAGCTAGGGATTCCCACATGGTACGATGATGTACAAATACTCTTCTTTGTGAGGCAGGACAGACTAATGCAGGGATGAGAGCACACTATGATTGAACACTACCTGCTTGATCGAGTAGTGAGATAGTTTGGTGATGTTCAAGATAGGCCAGACGACTAGTATGTGGCCATATTTTCTTGGACCACCAACGAGACCACATGGGGTCAGGCTATTCCACCAAAGGATGCGGTCAATTCATTCAGGCAGTTGGTAGCTAGGCTGTGGGCATATGTTTAGGGGCAGGTGGACCCATGGACCACACAGGCTTACATTAATTGGTTCAGACCACTAGTTTGGTTGATAGTGCTAGGGACAATTTTACCATGCCAGAGACCCCGAGGTCGGATAGCAGGGTGGGGTTGAGGAGGAGACAAGGACGAAGATAGAGATGGAGGAGGAGGACCACCTCCTCACCAGCCAGGGTAGAGAGACCAAGGACACGAGCACCAGCCGAGGGATGTGCCTAGGGACCAACAGCTGCCTATGAGGGACTAGCAACCCCCACAGAGAGATCAACCACTGCCACCACCACCTCCACCACCCCATCCTGATCAGAGGGATGTGCTTATACAATAGCTTCAGGCACAGGTGCAGACATTGACTACTGAGAGATACCAGGTACGACAACAAGTCCAGGCCCTTACAACAGAGCGTGACCATGAGAGGTAGTAGAGATAGGCTATTGAGTTGCAGTTAGCATAGGAGGTGGGCAGACGATAGCAGCTAGAGAGCATGGCTACTGCGACACAGGGCAGGATAGTACCCGCACAGATGTACCGCGAGGCCATTAGAGAGGCTGAGTACTACAAAGTTCACTATCGACAGGTAGTGCCTTTAGCGGCTCGGGTGCCATAATTTTTGCAACAGATAGGACAGAGGCAGGACCAGCCTAAGAGGCAAGCAGGTGAGGGGAGCAACCATCAGAGCTAGTTACCACACATTTTTGATCAATGACACTTGTTTTTGAGATCCATGAGCTCTGTTTTTGATAGCCCCATGGGAATTTTTATACATTGATTAATACATACATTTGATCTTGATTTTGTACCATGATAGTTACATTTTTGATGATATATGATATGATTCGATTATGAGATGTGTCTTATTTTATTTATGCATGATGGATGAATGTATTTACTTTCCTATATGCGATGTGATGCATGTATGTATGGTTCTATATTATGTGATGCAATGTTATGATTATGCAAATGCTTATGGATGGATGAATGCATTTCTTTTTTAGTATCCTTTATATGCACTTTTTAGGCTCTAGGAAAATTCATTGCCAACAATTCACCGATGGAAAATTCACTGCGAGCAATTCACCGCCATGGAAAATTCACCACTAGCAATTCACCACCACAAAAAATTCACTGACAAAAAATTCACCACCAAATATTTTTAAATTTTATTTGGCGGTGAATTTTCCTTCGGTGAATTTTTTGTGGGGGTGAATTGCTGGCGGTGAATTTTCCATGGTGGTGAATTGCTGCTAGTGAATTTTCCATTGATGAATTGTTGGCGATGAATTTGGGATGATAAATGTTATGATATGCAAATGATTTTGAAATGCTCAGACTAACAAATCTATATTATGCTCTTAATGGATGATGATATTATATGAGATGTGATGGCATATTCCCTTTTCCTTTGCAGTATCTTTTTCATATATGGTGATGCATATATGGATGACATGATGACACCTATATGATTATGCAATGGATGGTATGATGCATATGTGTAAATGATATGGTAATGCTTATATGATGATGCTTTTATGAATATGCAATGGATGGTATGATGCATATGTGTAAATGATATGGTAATGCTTATATAATGATGATTTTATGATTATGCAATGGATGGTGTGATGCATAAGTGTAAATGATATAGTAATTCTTATATGATGATGCTTTTATGATTATGCAATGGATGATATGATGATGCTTAAATGATGATGTGATGATGATTATGATGATGCTTAGAATAACCAATCTATATTATGCAATGATGCAATGCATGTGAGATGATCAATGTTTTCTATATGATATGATATGGATGATATGTAGCATGATGACGATTGGTGGATGCAGGATGGATGCATTAGCGATGTTTTTGATTAACTGCCATGGCACCATGTTAGTGTGAAGAGCAGAAAGAAGAAATAAGATGATGAAAAGAGGATCCAACAAGTCCATGATCCACGAGACTTTATTAGAGATGATAACGATGATGATGATTTGCTTACCAGGAATTGGAATTTTAAAAGGTCTATTTACCTTATGTTTGATAACACACATCGGCACAATGCATCAAGGTATACAGAACCAGGGCGTCGTTGTACCTAGTGTGATGGAATTTGACTCGACAATCAGATAGGAGTATTCCTATTCACACCTGACATATGGAACCTCATTTAAAATGTAGTTCAGATATTCCAAACATCTCAAACCAAAACATGGAAAGGAAAGCTTTCCTATGTGGTTAACAAGACACCTAAAACATCCTCCCTACACCCAAACAAAGCACGCATGACCAAGGTTATATTACAAGTGTTGGCATATGGCTTCTAGTGTTTTCATTGATGGCAACCTAACTCATTAATCCAGTTCGCACTTCAGTATCTGACCATACCGAAAGATAGAGAAAAGAACAAGGTATCCAACTGAAGTTGAATCTGTCAAGTGGTTTGCATTACCAGTTTATCAGTTTTGGTTGTGGATCTTAGGGAAGGTCTTTGGGTATATGAAATGTCTTACTCTTGAGTTTTGTGTTGTCGCATCAATCAGTGTATGAGTTAGGAGATCTGACCATTCAACTTTCTATTCATTAGTGCTTGAAGGATGACTAAGTGAATGTGGAGTGTTGCAGATGTTTAAGGAAAAATTGTTTAAGGTATTGGAGATTTTGTTTTGGCTCCTAACTATGCTATGACTGACTTTGATAGATGCACATTAAATGTTGCTCATGATTTGAGCCGATAGTTGGAAAATATTTTCTACTTTATTGAAGCTGACATATAGCGATTGAATCCTTGGTGGTAGATATATATATGAGATCGGTTAATTCATTTTGGTATGTATGTGTGAGTGTTCAACAAGTGTTGATGTGTGTTCAAATATCAAAAGAGCAGTTGAGTGATTTTCACTTGTATAGAAGAGGATTTTGTGAAGCGAATTAACACATAGTAGAGCGAAGTGCAAAATCAAATAGAAGGTCCAAAATCTGATCTATGAGCCTAACCAGAACTATAATCAGACATTCATAGATGCTACTTTCTCAATTCAAACTTTTTATGTAATTAAAATATCTTGTAAGGAAGTGAGCCTTCCTAATTTTGAGTAGTGAGCTCTAGGCAGTGTGCCTAAATGCAAGTGCATTCCTATTTTGTAAAACACTTATATTTTGAGTACTCAAATTGTGGATTGACCTCCACCATGGTTTTTCCCCTAATAGGGTTTCCACATAAAAATCCTTGTGTTATGGTGTTGTGGCTTATTGATTTATGATCATGCATCTTTCTTTTGATTGAATGTTCTACGAACTTGAGATAATAGATTAATAAAGTTAAAAATTGCACAACACTGATTCACCCCCCCTCTTAGTGTTGCTTGAGTCCAACAATTGGTATAAGAGCTAAGTTCCTTGGAAGAAGTTTAACAGCTTGAGGTGGATCTCAGAATGTAATGGACTCTGGTAGTCTTCAACAACAGCTTTTGGTGGCACTTGATGATCTTGATTAGTCTAAAGCATAAGTCCAAGAATTAAGAGAAAATCTTAAGGATGCTAAGAAATTCATTCAGAAGTTGAAGGATCATATTATTAAGTCCAGGGAGAAGAGAAAGGATCTTCGTGATCAGATTAAGTAGAAAGAGAACAAAAGCATGGATGATGTTCGCCTGAATCAAACCTTGAAGGAAATAACTAAAAAATGTGAAAAGCTTGCTAGAGACAATGCTACCCTAAAGCATGAGATGGAATCTATGGTGATGAAGCTGACTAAGGAGATTGAGGAAAGAAAGAAGAATGAGGAAAATATTTCCCAGTCCCTAAAAGAAAGATCTGATGAGTGCATTAGAATTAATGGAGAATTGATTTAGTTAGAGATTGAACAGCAGCAATCCAGAAACAATGAAGAAGATCTTGAAAAATAGATTGTTATCCTCAGGGATGAACTTACTACTGCAAATGAATACAAGGAGAAGTTCAAGATTAGATCAGTTAAGCTTGATGAGTTGACTCAAGGACAGAAAAATGGTATTGACAAATGAGGTCTTGGATATGAGATAGGAGAAAGTTCTGGATCTGGACAAAGAAATTTTAGGCAAGGTAATCAAATGAGCAAAGCAAAAAGGCATCTGGTAAGACAACCTAATTCTCAAAAGTTTAATGGACAATTTTTTTCTTGCAATAAATATGGTCATATGGCTACTCAATGTAGAAGTAAAATGAAATCAAGTGATCCATCATTCTTCGGTCAGTGTTTTAATTGCAATAAGTTTGGTCATAAGTCAATTGAATGTAGAAATATGTCAAACAACTCTGTCAATAGAAGGAATGTAAAATGTTATACCTATGGAAGATTTTGGCATATTTCTAATCAATGCAGATGGAATGACTGGTCTGGACAAGGAAATGTTGTGTGTTTCAATTGCAAGATTCTACAGAAACAAGAATATTGATAGAAGAGGTCTGGTATAGAAAGGAAGAAATATGCAAAAAAATGATAAAGGAAAAGGGAAAGTGATTGTGGATGAAATAAGAGATCAAATGAAGAAGACATGGGTGAAGAAGAGTTCCTTTGTTGCAGCAAATGAGCCAACACCGGAACCTGCTTCTGGTAATTCCTTTGAGAATTAGTTTTAGGACTCTGGCCTAGGGGGAGCTATCAAGAAAATCTTTCAAACCCCCTGCCGGTAATTGGGACCGGGATGTGGATGAGTGCAATGGTTGCACTGATGATTTGTAGATGTTGTTGAAATAGTTGGAAAGAGTATTATGCTAAGTTGAAGGTCTGTAGAAGTTTTTGTTTGATGACTGAGAAAATAGGGTATTTGGATAAGTTAGGGAAAAAAGCATTTATAACAACAAAAGTTAGGTGTGCAAGTTATAAAAGGTAAGTTGAAACCCTTATTTTCCACTTTGTGTCAAAGAGAAGAAGAAGGAGAGCCCCCTGCATTAAAATTTTGAAAGCGTGAGGAGAATTTGACGGTGGAACCCTAATCCATCAGATACTTTAGTAGTATTGAGAAATTTTAGTCTAATTTAGTGTGTGGTTGAAGAACTTATTTTCATGTGTACGGAAGGAAAAATGGAACAAATCAAAGGAAAGGTAAACCTAAATGAATATAGTAGTGAGAAGATTAGAGCTAAAAGAAACATGTTGTTGCACGATGAATTGAAATGGCTGAATGAAGCAAAGCACAAAAACTTGGATAATTAGAGTGAATTCCCCTATTTCCTAAACACAAAAATCATTGAGTTTTTTCTGGATAGATTAAATGATGATATTCTAACTCTGGATAAACCCTATCATATCTTGAAAGAATTGATTGCAGCTACAATTGGATTATGCAAAGTTGGGGATGTTCTGAGAAAGAAATCAATCCAAAATAAAGAAGTCAAAACCCTAACTGGAGTAACTGGAGATCAAAGGGCATTGATAATATCCACAATTAAAGATTCAGTGACAAGGTACATTGTGCATGGAATATCCTACAATGTTTTTTTCAAAAACAGAGAAGGTGCAACTTCGACATGTGTTGTTTACATCTCACACAAGATGATAATGGAAGATCAAGATTTTGATCTTTGTGGATTAATGAAAGATCAATTGATGGAGAACGTGCAATTGAAAAAGGAGACAGGTTACCCCTTTAGGTTTGGTACTTTGGTTATATGCCTTGTGATGTATTTTTTGAATTTCTTACCCCTGAATAACATTGTAATATGGGAAGAGAGTGAACCAGTTTGCAAGCAGATTTAAATATACTATAATAATTTGACAAACTATGATAAAGTGTATAGAAGTTTCTTTAAGGGTTTTCTAAGGAAGTTTGGATCAATTGGTATTTCCATTTTGGTAAGGGCACCTGAAGTTGGTTCCTCCTCCAGTGAGATGGAGAGAAAGAAGAAAAGAGCAAGAGAAATTGTTGTTTGTACTCCTCCAGCATGCAAGACTCCAAGATTTGAAGGGAAAGGAAAAGAACAAGTGACTGTGGACATACTAGATGAGGAATCTAATAAGGAAATTGAGGACATCCTTGGAAGGGAACTGGAAACAACTAAACCAAAACAAGAAAAGGAAGTGACAAAAGGAAGTGAAGAAGAAAGTGATCTAACCAAAGAAGAGCTATTGCAGCTTATTCATGAGGAAGATGGAATGTAGAAGATTGCGAACATGTGGTCTATCAGACCTTCATATTGGCAGGACTTGATCTTAAGCATACTAAGTGCTCATTTTGTGCACATCATATCAAATTGGAGAGTTTACAAAATACGTTTCTAGAAGAGATGATTGAATGCATCAAGGAAATCATGGACTCTAAATCTCAGAATAAGGAAGAAGAAGAAGTGATCCTACACCTGAAGAAGCAATATAGATTGTCACTTACCAAACTGAAAAAGCACATGAATCAACTAAGGCAATTCATAAGCACCACAAACAACATCTATAACTACTGTCTTCGATGGCCTCATGCAATTGACAAGTAAAAAGAAAAGCTGGAACAAATTGAAACAAAGTTGAATAATAGTGGACAAGAATTTAACATGTCTCAGGATCAAAATGGTGCAATCAGGAAAAAGGATTCAGGAACTGCAGTTAGAGCATACAAGTGTTCAGAACACCAAGAACAGGATTGTTGACACCTTTTGGAAAGTGAAGGACATAACTGAATGCAGGCTAGAATAATTAATTGAGATACTGAGTAAAGGAGAAGTATTGGAAGAAACCTTCACGATTCTGGAATCCCTCATAAAGATTATCAACTAGACATCTAAAAATAGTAGCATGATCATAATCATTGGGATTGTAGTAGAAGCATGGAAGAAGTTTCTTCCAGAGATGAAGGAAAAGTACAAAATAATTTTCTAACTCAAATAGCGGTTGTATTTCTTCAAATTTTTGAATAATTTTTTGCATAAGTTTTTGGTTACACTTCATAAGGGGAGAAAGAAAATCTTTTATTATCTCTTTGTCATTGATGTCAAAGGGGGCCAGTATTGGCATGGTGTGATGGTTTATAGGTGGCATTGTTGTTCTTGCCACCAAGGTTCAAACCCCATTGGGGTGGTATAGTTGAATGGTTGTATCCGGTTCATAGCTCCGGTCAAAAGCGTTTACCCCTTGAATAAAAAAAAAATGATGTCAAAAGGGGAGAGAGTAGTGAAAAATGCCTTACCAAACTTAGGGGGAGTTTTGTTGAATTTTGTCAACTTTTGTCAGCTATGGCGTTTTGAAGGTTCTGACACTTATTCATTTTTCACTAAGTGTTTACATCAATGCCAAAGGGGGAGATTGTTGGCATATGGCTTCTAGTGTTGTCATTGATAGAAACCTAAGTCATTAATCCAATCTGCACTTTAGTATCTAACCATACCAGAAGATAGAGAAAAGAACAAGGTATCTGGCTGAAGTTGAATTTTTCAAGTGGTTTGCATTACCGGTTTATCAGTTTTGGTTGTGGATCTCAGGGAAGGTCTTTGGGTATATGAAATGTCTTACTCTCAAGTTTTGTGTTGTCACATCAATCGGTGTATGAGTTAGGAGATCCGGTCGTTCGACTTTTTGTTCATCAGTGCTTGAAGGCCGACTAAGTGAATGTGGAGTGTTGTGGATGTTTAAGGCAAAATTCTTTAAGGTATTGGAGATTTTTTTTTGGGTCCTAACTATGCTATGGATAGATTTTATAGATACACATTAAATTTTTTTCATGATTTGAGCCAATAGTTGGAAAATATTTTCTACTTTATTGAAGCCGACATATAGCGATTGAATCCTTGGTGGCGGATATATATATGAGATCGGCTAATTCATTTTGGTATGTATGTGTGAGCATTCGATATGTGTTGATGTGTGTGCAAATATCAGAAGAGTAGTTGAGCAATTTTCACTTGTGTAGAAGAGGATTTTGTGAAGCGAATTAATGCAGAGCAGAGCGAAGTGCAGAATCAAACAGAAGGTCCATAATCTGATCTATGAGCCTAACCGGAACTGTAATTAGGCATTTGTAGATGCTACTTTCTCAGTTCAACCTTTTGATGTCATTCAAATCTCTTGTAAGGTAGTGAGCCTTCCTAATTTTGAGCAGTGAGCTCTAGGTAGTGTGCCTGAATGTAAGTGCATTCCCATTTTGTAAAACACTTATATTTTGAGTACTTGAATTGTGGATTGACCTCCACCGTGGTTTTTCCCCTAACAGGGTTTCCACGTAAAAATCCTTGTGTTATGGTGTTGTGGCTTATTGATTTATGCTCATGCATCTTTCTTTTGATTGAATATTCTAGGCACTTGAGAGAACAAATTAATAAAGTTAAAAATTGCACAACACTGATTCACCCCCCCTCTCAGTGTTGCTTGAGTCCAACAACAAGAACATCCAACAAGCACAATAGATAAAAAGATAATGATCATTGCTCCATTCGTTTCTCTCTAAATACCTTTGTTTGGACATCATCGAGAGGTCATCAAAATGAATGCAATAAGATAAATAAACAAGAAAAATATCAAGTAAACAAACGAGCTAATGTTCTTCATACCGCTAGCCAAGACTAAACTGCGGTGATGCCTGATGTTGATGTCCATTATAGGAAGAATGAATCCTAGGACATGATCAGATGATTTGAGAATGACTGGATGATAGGCTATTAATACTAGGAGTTGAACAACCTGTTTACTTACTGACCTAGACTTGAGACTTTGACGCTTAAATTTTCACTTTTAACTTGCTAGACTTGTTTCTGACTGTTTCACCAAAGGTTGAGGTTGATGATTGTTTATTATGAGTGAAAGTTTATTGCGGGTGAAAGCGAGATGGGATGGATGAATTTTTTCAAATATTTGGATGTTTTTGATGTTTTGACATGTTTTGAGGTTGTTTTTGATATTTTTGAGATGTCTTAAAAATGTTTTGATTTTCAAATTTTCCAATGTTTTTGGTGTTTTCTAAGATTTTGACCAAGAGACTAACCTAAAGACCTATCTTAGGGGCCTTGGGGGCTAATCATAGATTATCGTTTCCTACGTTATACATGTAGAGACCGCATAATTCAACTGACACAAACTCGATTTATTGATGAGATATGAACAAATGGATTGCCAGTTTATTATGATGGACTCCTAAAGGACTCACCTAAGTGTCTCGGGGGATGATCAAAGATCAACCTTGCCTACGTTCAGAGCTCAGAGACCCGTAGTTCAACAAGAAGACCCTATTTTTGAATTTTTTGAATGAATTTTTAACCTATTTTTAGGTTTTGATATGTTTTGAATGTTTTTGGATTTTATGATTTTCTAATGTTTTTGGATTTTTGGGTGTTTTGATGTTTTTTGATTTTTTGATTTTGGGAAGAGTTCAAGAATTTACATGAATTTGATCTGATGAGAACATTCCCCCAGCGTGATGCAATAGACTACTCCAATACAGGTAGGACAAACTGACCTTAAGAATGGGTCGAGTAGTACTTGGAGGGATCATGATGCGAACACAGGATCAAGCTATGATGTAGACATGAATGGGTGACAGATGAAAGGATGATACAAAAGTGTGATGGATGAAGGATGCGGAAGGAGCTGCAGAGATCCTGGTGGATGGAAAGTGCTTTATTTACACAAGGTGCCTATTTTCTAGGTTTTCACCAAGGTACTTGCCCAAAGTGCCTCCGAAGTGGTTTTCACTAGAGGACGATTTTTTTCTCTTTACTATTTTTAATCCTTTTTTTGGATTTTTATATTTTTTGATTCTTTTTTTTGGATTTTTGGTTTTACACCTTGAAATGTTAGGCATAAATTTTTTTGAGATGGGAGCTATTCATGGGCTCTTGCAGAGGTTCACCTTCTAGTGTTGATAGCTGATAGTACCCTAACTTGTAACTCACTATGATGATGAAGGGTCCCAACCAATTGGGTTCAAAAATTTCCTTGCTATCTAGATTTGGAACATTCTTTTGATTCTCCTTTAGCACAAGCTCTCCAACTTGGAAGGTATGAATCCTAATCTTCTTGTTGTAACTCCTCTTGAGATGGTTTTGGTAGACTTGCAAATGGTTTAAGGCATCCATGCACCGCTCATCCAGTAGTTCCAACTCGTTTAATCTTGACACCCAATATTCTTCATCTGTGATGAGATTCTGTAATGATATTCTCAAGGATGGTAGCTCAATCTCAATGGGGAGTATGGATTTTGATCCTTAGACTAGGGAGAATGGGGTGGCACCTATTGGTGTGTGGATACTTGTTCAGTAGGCCAATAAGGTGGGATTCAACTGCAGGTGCCAATCACGACCAGCGTCATTGACTATTTTCTTGAGTATTTTCAGGATGGTCTTATTGGTAGCTTTTGCTTGGTCGTTTCCTTAGGGGTAATATGGAGTGGAGAAGCGATGTTGGATATTAAAATTTTGGAATAGGTCTCAAACATCCTAATTTTTGAAAGGTGTCCCGCTATCTGAGATAATGGATTGAGGGACACCATAGCAGCAAATTAGGTAGTTCAAGATGAACTTGGATATCTGCTTTTCTGTGATTTAAGTCATGGGGATGACTTTCACCCACTTCATGTAGTACTCGGTGGTGGTGATGATGAAATTATGTCCACTGGATGAGGTGGGGGTAATTTTTTCGATGAGATTGAGCCCCCATTGTGAAAAGGGCCACGATGTAATGATCGGGTGGAGCTCTTGAGCTAGTGCATGGATGAGATCCCCATGCTATTGACACTGCAAGCACCTTTGGACATAGTCATAAGCTTCCCTTTCCATTGTAGGCCAATAGTACCTAGTCCTTAGAAATTTCTTAGCCAAGGTCATACCACTCGAATGTGAATCACAAATGCCATTGTGCACCTTAGTTAAAGTGGTCAAAGCTTCCTTAGCATTTTGGCATCGTAAAAGGGTTCCTTCAATGCTCCTATGGTATAGGGTATCTCCTAGGATGAAAAAATGAGATGAATTCTTGACAAAGGCTCTTTTAAGATTCAGGGTTATATCAGCAGGGAGGACTCCTATTTTCAATTAGGTGTATATATCATGATACCAGGGATCATCGGGACCAACAATTTCGTACACAAATTCTGACTCTGGTACGAGAAGCTGCTCTACGAGGAATTCTTCTTTGGGATGTTGCTTGGGATATCCAATAATGATCCAATTGTAGCCATAACATCTATTGCTCTATTATTTGCTCTAGGTATCTGCACAAATGTGATATCAATAAAGAACTCTTTGAGGCTTTCCACCAGTTTCTTACATGGAGTCAACTTGTTGTCCTTCGTTTGATACTCATCATTTACCTAGTTGATTATGAGCTATGAGTCTCCATAGATTTTGAGTGCCATGATTTTCCATTGTACTGCAATCCTTAGCCCTATGACAAGAGCCTCATATTCTATAATGTTATTTGTGCAAGGGAATGACAACTTATATGATTTTGGTATGCAATCCCCTTGTGGAGTGATGAAGAAGATTCCAGCTCTTGACCCATGTTGTGTGTAGGATCCATCAAAGTACATTTTCTATTGATCTGCCACACTTAAGTTGAAGATGGAATCATCAGGGAACTCTGATACAAGTGGGTTTTCTGAATATATCAGTGCCTCTACCAGCTGATCTGCAATTGCTTGTCCTTTAATAGCCTTGTGTTCCACATACTCAATGTCATGCTTTGTTAAGATCATTACCCATTTAATTGTTCACCCTGTGAGAGTTGCTTTATAAAGCAAGTACTTGAGTGGGTCTATCTTTGCAATGAGCTTTATTTGATTTGCTAGCATGTAATGTCTAAATTTATGCGCTGTGAACACAACTGCTAAGCAAGCTTTCTCAATGGATGCGTAATTTAGTTCATGCCCCACCATAGTTCTACTAATGTAATAAATGGCTCTTTCTTTCCCATTTTCATTGTGTTGTGCTAAGAGAGCGCCAAGGGCTGCTATTGTTGCTGATATGTACAGGATTAAGGGTTTTCCTAGAATTGGTAGCATGAGAATTGGTGGTGTGAGTAAGTACTCCTTGATCTTGTTCAAGGCTTGATCACATTTCTCATCACATTTGTATGCTACCCCCTTGTGGAGTAGATGAGAATATGGGATAGCTTTCTCTGCTAGTTGTGCTATAAATCGACAGATGGACTGGATTCTTCCTTGTAGGCCTCTTAGTTGTTTCAATGTTTTCGGTGCCTCCATTTTGAGGATTGCTTTGACTTTGGTGGGGTCTACCTCGATTCCTCTCATGGATACAATGTACCCTAGGAGCTTGCCTGATTGTACCTCGAAGACACACTGTTTTGGATTTAGTCAGACCTTGTACTTCTCTAGCCTATCAAAGATGGAGCTTAGAGCTGTTATGTGATCTCGACGTTTCTTTGACTTAGCCAATATGTCATCCACATAATCTTCCACAGTTTTGTGGATCATATCATGAAAGATTAGTGTCATGGCCCTTTGATAAGCAACTCCTATGTTCTTTAGCCCAAATGGCATATTATTCCAGCAATATATTCCCCATGGAAAAGTGAAGGCCATTTTGTGTTGGTCATCCTTGGCTATCATGATCTGGTTGTAACTTGAGAATATGTCCATTAATGATAGCATCTCATGTCCTATTGTCTAGTGCAAGAGCACCCTTGATGCAATTTTAAGTTATATTGTGAAACTTTGGTTTTTTCTTTGTTTTAGATTTATTTATGTAAATAAGGTCATTTGAGACCATAATAAGTGGTTTAGGACCATTTTTGGTCATTTGGTGAAATTTAGGCAAATATTGTAAAAATTGTAAAAGTTGTTAAGTTGTCAAGCAACTTGTCAAAAAGTGTCATTAAGGTGTTTTGTCAACAAACTAATAAAAAGGTAGTTGAAAATAGTTGGTTTTGGTTGGAAATGTATAAAGAAACCCTCCAAAACTCGAATTGGGGGTTGGAGACATTATTTTTGAAGTTTGATGAATGGAAACCTCAAATTTTGTGTGCATTTTCTAATTCTTACATTGTTTTTTCAGGCTGAAGTTGTGCATTGTATGGCTTGGTATTGAATCATATCAAGGAGCATAATATATGGATGGAAATATATATATTTTTAGTTTACAATTATTTTTGTCTCATTGAATTTTATTGAGTTTTGTGGGAGATATGACTATTTTGGTGAGACTATCCTATTCTAACAATATTGTGCAAAATTTGTAGTATGAAAAACATGATGGTATGGAATGTACAGTCAAAATTTTGATCTGAAAATAATTGGATTTTGTTTCCATGTGAATCTACTTTAATTTTTTTCAATTCTCATCAAATTTCATTAAGATTTGAATAAGTTATGACCATTTTTGTGAGGGCAGGTCTGAACCCTACCTAGGGTTTGCAGTTTTGGAAAAAATGCAATAACTTTCTTTTTCACCATCGGATCTTCACAAAAATTGGAGGAAAAGTCTGAAATTATGTTATCTTCAATCTCACCAAAGAGATAAACTTCATTATTTGTTTTTTGAAAGTTATTAATGACATTTCGTTGCATTAAATTGTTGGCTACCATGACAATGTTTCCAATATGATCTAGAATGCATTTAATCATTGCTTGTGATGAATCAATTTATGAAAGTTGTCTAGTGAATCAAGTTTGTTGCATTTTTTTTAGTTTTTGGTGATGGATCATTGTTTCACTTGTGAAAAGTTGTGCTAAGTGTTGGTTTCCTTGCATCAAATTGGTATAAGAGCTACAAGATCTTTGGGAAATGATCTATTATTTTGGCTAATGTGGTTTAGTGAGATTTGATTTTTCAGGATGTCTCATGATAAGAAGAAAGATGGGAAAAGGGAATATTCATTATTAAATAAATTGTTCAAAGTGGAAAATAAGCTACAGGAGGAAGAAATAGAAAAGATGATACAAGAGGAAGAAATGAAAGCCAAGAAAGAAAGCATGAAGGAAAATGAAAGCTTATTCCAGACTACCTGCAAGTCTAAAGGTAAATGTTGTCAAGTTGTGATCTCAGATATTTGTATGGATAGTATTGTTTCTAAATATATGGTAGATAAATTGGGTTTGGAAAGAATACCACACCCCACACCCTGTTCAGTGACTTGGCTTCAGACAGGTAATCAGGTAACCGTACGTGAACAATGTAAAATTGAATTTCATATAGGCAGTTATAAGGATGAAATAGTTTGTGATATTATGCATTTGGATGTATGCCACATTGTGTTTGGAAGGTTGTGGCATTATAACAGGGCAGCAATGTATAACAACAAAAAAAACACATATGAGTTACAAAACGATGGGATGAAATATGTATTAATAGCCTTGAAGGATGAGTGCATAGGAATTGAAAGCTTATTGTTAAGTGAGAAGAAGAAAGTACAGTAGTATGAGGCAAAGAAAAATGAGGTAATAAGTTTTGATAACATGTTTGAAAAACCAGTTGTACAAGAAATGGAAGAATTTTCTTTTGAATTTGCTCAAACTAATGAAAGAAATGGTGACATTGATGTTGAAGTGGGTGATGTTCAGGAAGAAGAAGAAGAGATAGCAAAAGAAGTTATAGAGGACTCAAGGATAGTCCAAAGAGAGGAGATAGTTATGGAGGATAAGGAGATAGCATGGTTCTCAAGAGAAGAACCAAGAGTTGAGAATGTTGATGTCAAGGAGAATGGAAGAATGGATGAGCAATTCAAAAATGAAAGTGAATGGTTGCGTAAGGTTGAGGTGAAGCCAAATATTTTGGAGAATCATGAAGAGAAAAGAATGTGTGGCAAACAACATGAGGTGGGTGAAGAAGTGAAGTGTGAAGTAGAATATCATTTATTTAATATGCTTGTTTCTTGTGTAGGTAATGAAGACAAAGTGGATGACAATGAAAGTAAATTTACAATTGCAATCCAAGGTCAAGCTAGAACAAGAACAAAAGAAAAAGCACATGGCTACATTGTACCAAGTTGACCTTGGCTCAAGAAGCATGTTGATGGACCAAAACGCACAAGTGCACCAGTTGATACAAATGTATTTGAGATTCAGGAAAAAGGAAATAATGCACGTATGCAAAGGAACTGGAAGACAAGAAAGAAGATTCCTATTTGAGGTGGTCCTCAAATTTTCTCTTCCTTGGGAGTATGGTGTAGGAGCACCCTTGATGCAATTTTAAGTTATATTGTGAAACTCTGGTTTTTGCTTTGTTTTGAATTTATTGATGTAAATAAGGTCATTTGAGACCATACTAAGTGGTTTAGGACCATTTTTGGTCATTTTGTGAAATTTAGGCAAATAGTGTAAAAATTGTAAAAGTTGCTCAAGAAAGTTGTCAAGCAACTTGTCAAAAAGTTTCATTAGGGTGTTTTGTCAACAAACTAATCAAAAGGTAGTTGAAAATAGTTGTTTTTGGTTGGAAATGTATAAAGACACCATCCAAAACTCGAATTTGTGGTTCGAGGCATTATTTTTGAAGTTTGATGAATGGAAACCTCAAATTTTGTGTGCATTTTCTGATTCTTACATTGTTTTCAAGCTGAAGTCATGAATTGTACGGCCTGGTATGGACTCATATCAAGGAGTATAATATATGGATGGAAAGATACTTGTTTCTAGTGGTGTAGGAGCACCCATAGATTACCATAGGTTGTTTAGGATAGTCTTTTCTAGGACAACTAAGCAATCAAATTTAGTTCATTTGGATGTAAGCCTTAGTGGAATTTTTGATTGGGTGTTGATCCCTAATGAAGGTCATGTTGACCATAGAATAGGAGTCATTAGGTTCTAGCTAAAATAAGGTCTTGGATTTTTAGGAATTATTGAAAATGTTTTTGCAAATATTGCTCAATTAGAGCTACAAGTGGCCAAGAAGAGCCAAGGCGAGGATAACTATTTTTGAGAACCTATTTAGGGGTGATCTTGACATGGGAGAAAGGTTGAAAGCATGGTGATATTGTTGAAGTTTTGAATTCAAGAAAATAGTTGTGATTGAGTGTGAATTTTCTATTTTTTTGCTTCAAGTGCTGCTTTAATGAATTGAACATGGCACTGTAGTTTGTATAAGATGTAGAGTAGCTCTTCTTCAAGCTTTGTGTGGCATTTAGATAGTTTTCTAATTCTATTTCAAGCATTGTTGTAAATAGTTTTATTTTCTTACTGTTGCTGGTTTGAACTAGACAGTTTTGTGAAAATGGAGTATTAGATCACTTTCCCACCGTACAAATTGCACGGCCCTTTGGGAACCGTGACTAGACTCCATGTTTGTACATATGGTAGGGTTTAGGGTTTTTGAAAATACAAGAGCTACTATGGAAGTCTTGCCCTAGGCGAGCCAGGAAGAGTTCGGCTAGGAAAGACAGAAAGTGCAGAGCACTTGATTTGCAGGGGTGTCCATTTCCTGACAAGTCACAGTGTGGAGAGGGCAGGTAAGTACCTTTCCAAGACATAGCATGAAAGAGAAAGCTCCATCAATCCACCTAGTGTGAATAAAATCAGACAGTTTGCTGTGAGGTCAAGTAAGGGTTTGCATAGGCCTAATTTTTCCAAATTGTGGGTTAAGCCTTTGTACAGACAACTGAGACCCAAGACCCCAAAAATATTTGAGAGGTGGGCATATGAACCAAGTATCCAAAGAAAAGATTGGGTGTTATTTGGAAATATTTGGATAACTAACCTGATTTCTCGGAGAAGGAGACCTAATTGGGGCTCCTAGGGCTAGTAGCCTTTTTAGGCCTAAATGAGGGTTTGGTGGAAGCGACTTTGAAATGGAGCTAGGTGGACCCTCAAGAACCTAAGTAAGATGGATTGAAGTCATTAGAAACACCTCCACACCCCAGGAAAATCAAATTCAAGATTTTGGAGGATTGTAGCCTTTAGGGTGGATTAAGGGCTAAGGTTAGAGTTGCAAGTATGCACCAAGTTTGGACTTGGTAGGAGAAATTATGTTGGTAGTTGAGGTTGGAAAGGAAAGACCAAGGGATCCTAAGTAAGGAAAGGTCCTATAGGTTGTAGTGGTGGAGTGAGACACCTTAGAGGTCTTCCAAGCAAGACCTAGAGCATGAATCAGTGATTGATTCATCCAACCTCCCTATCAGATTGGTATTAGAGCAACAAAAGATTTGGGATAGAACATTATATGTCAGAGATTGAGTCTAGTGGTTCTACTGACATGGTGAAAAATGAAGAATTGGCCAAGAAGGTCGAAGAACAGGAGGAAGACAATAGGCTATTGAGGGAAAGAATAGCCCAACTTGAGCAAGCAATGACTAATGTGCAGTTGGAAGGAAGGATACCAAAGAAAGAAGAGGTTGCAGAGGAAGACAAGATCCCTGAACCTGACCCTGTTTTGCAAGAAGATCCTTTCGTGAAGGCATTGAAGGCTTTGAGTGGAAAAGCACTTGAAGACATACCACTGTTTAGTGGAAAAATGGAAGCTGATCTAGTCATGGATTGGATAGAGGGAATGGAAAACCATTTTGAGTGTGATGGAGTCACTGAAGCACATAAGGTGAAGGTGGAAAAGTCAAGATTAAGAGGTTCTACCTTGACATGGTGGAAGTTCATTCAGACAGAGAGGGAAAAGGAAGGCAAGAAGCCTATTTCTACTTGGAAGGGAATGGTTGCCAAAGTGAGAGAAGCATACATGCCTGATGATTATGAAATTCAGTTGCACAAGAAAAGACAGATCTTGAGACAAAGAGACCAAGATGTGAATTCTTATACTGAGGAGTTTCAAAAACTTTGTATGAGGTCTAATGTTACAGAGGATGAAAGTCTTAAGGTGGCTAGATACCTTAACGGTTTGAAGTGGAACATTCAAGAGGAGATGACTCTTCTAAGTCCCAAAACAGTGCACCAATACTATCAATTGGCTATAAATATTGAAGAGAGTAAGAGAAAACAAGACCAGGCTTCTAAGAGCAGAGGTAAAGGCAGAGATCAAAGAGGACATAGAGGTGGATACCAAGGTAGAGGGACTGAACAAAGAAATCAAGGAGAGTCTAAACTCACAGAGCATGGAAGTGAAATAACTTCTAGAGGAGGTTATGGAAGAGGTAGAGAACCTCAAGGAGGTTCAAATAGAGGAAGAGGAGCAGGTAGAAGTAACTCATACTTTGCTAGTATGAAGTGTTACAACTGTGGTCAAGTAGGTCATCCAGCTTATAGGTGCCCGAAGAAAGCATCTTCTTCAAATACAGAAAAGAGAGTAGCATATGCTCAAGAAGACACTATGAGTGTCAAATCACCATAGGTTAGTCACATTGAGTCAGAAATGGGGGAGAACTTGATGTTTAGCAGGGTTCTAATCAGACAACCAGTCAAGGAAGAGCCAAAGCAAAGGAGAGCCTTATTCAGGGCAAGATGCAAAACACTTGGAAAGGTGTGCAAGGTTATAGTGGATTCAGGGTCTACTGATAACATTATTTCTGAGGAGGCAGTAAGGAAGTTGAAGTTGGAGAAAGTACCCCACACTAACCCTTACAAGGTGACATGGTTGAACAAAGGGCAGAGTGTTCTTGTAAATGAGCAGACAACAGTGGAGTTCTCCATTGGAGGGTACAAGGACAAGTTGATTTGTGATGTGTTGCCCATGGATGCATGACATCTTCTATTGGGTAGACCATGGCAGTATGACAGAGGAGCCATCTATGATGGAAAGGAGAACACTATCTCATTCAAGAAGGATGGAAAGACATTCAAACTGCAGTCACTGTCAGATGAGGAAGAAGGATAGTCAAAGACCCCTAGTTTCTTATTAAGTAGTGGCAAGGAATTTATCAACACTCTACAACAAGGAGGGGAAGGATATGTGGTCATGGTGCAACCCAAGGAGGAAGATAAGACTAAGAAAACAGTCATACCAGGAGCAGTCCAGAAGTTGCTTGAACAGTTCAAGGATATAGTTAGTGATGGATCAACAACAACCTTACCTCCAAAGAGAGCCATCAGTCATCAGATTGACTTCATACCAAGGGCTTCATTTCCAAACAAAGTAGCTTACAAGCTTACACCAGATCAGAACCTAGAAGTAGCTAGACAAGTGCAGGAGTTGTTAGACCAAGGACTAATTAGGAAGAGCATCAGTCCATGTGCAGTACCAATGGTATTAGCAACCAAGAAAGATGGTAAGTGGAGGCTATGCACTGATTCTAGGGCTATAAATAGAATTACAAACAGATATAGGTTCCCTATTCCTAGGATTGAGGATTTGATGGATTGTCTTAGAGGAGCTCAGTATTTTACCAAGTTGGATCTCAAGAGTGGTTACCATTAGATCAGAATAAAAGATGGGGATGAATGGAAGACAACTTTTAAGACAACTGATGGGTTGTATGAGTGGAGAGTGATGCCATTTGGCCTCTCAAATGCCCCTAGCACATTCATGAGGCTCATGAATGAAGTGCTTAAGGATTTCATAGGTATATTTGTGGTGGTGTATCTAGATGATATACTCATCTTTAGCAAGACAACAGAAGAACATCTAAAGCATGTGGAGTTGGTTCTTAAAAGATTGCAGGAGGAGAGGTTAGCCATCAACCTAGAAAAGTGTGAGTTCTTCAAGCAAGAGCTTGTGTATTTAGGGTTTGTAGTATCCCAAGGATCATTGAAGATGGAACCAATCAAGGTGGAAGCTATCCTAAATTGGCCTACACCAACCACTGGGACAGAGGTAAGGAGTTTTCATGGGTTAGCTCAGTTTTATAGGAAGTTTATAAGGAACTTTAGTGGCATATGTGCACCAGTACTTGATACAATCAAAGGTGGCCTAAAAACTAAGTTCAAATGGACTCTTGAAGCTGAGAAAGGTTTTGAGAAACTGAAACAAGAAGTGGCAACTCAACCCATCCTTTTGTTACCTAGTTTTGATAAGCTATTCACTGTGGAATGTGATGCCAGTGGAATTGCAGTAGGAGGAGTACTAAGCCAAGAAGGCAGACCTATAGCTTTCTTTAGTGAAAAGCTAAATGAAGCTAAGAAAAATATTCTACCTATGACCTAGAACTGTATGCTATAGTACAGTCACTTAGAAAGTAAAGGCATTATCTCCTACCTAAGGAATTTGTAGTGTTTACTGATAACCAGTCACTTAGCTACATCAACACACAAGAGAAGTTGAGCAATAGACATTTGAAATGGATGGAATACCTCCAAGCCTTCACATTTACCATTAAGCACAAGAAGGGATAGTTGAACAAGGTGGCAGATGCATTAAGTAGGAGGTTGTTGACAGTGCAAGAGATACAAATAAAGAGCATTGGGATAGAAATTTTCAAGGATCTCTATGGAGAAGATGAAGACTTCTTGGAGGCATATAAGGTATGTTCTAATTTTGAGAATCACTTTCATAGTCAATTCTCAGAGTATACATTGCAGAGTGGAATTTTGTTCAAGGGAAATCAATTATGTGTTCCAAAAGGTTCAATGAGAGAGAATCTTATCCAGGAGAAGCACAATGGTAGTCTTAGTGGTCATTTTGGTATCAACAAGACAATGGAACTAGTGCAGAGGTTCTATTATTGGCCCAAGTTGCCAAGGGATGTCAGAAGGTATGTGGAGCAGTGTGTAGTTTGTATGAAAGCCAAGGGGGGAGCTAGCAATGCAGGTTTATATTAACCTCTACCTATTCCCAACAGACCATGGGAATGTATTAGCATGGACTTTGTGGTAGGACTCCCTAAAACTAAGACAGGGTTTGATAGTGTCTATGTGGTGGTAGATAGATTTAGTAAAATGAGTCATTTTATTCCTTGCAAGACCACCCATGATGCTAGCTATATTGCTCATCTTTTCTTCAAAGAGATTGTGAGGATCCATGGATTGCCATTGAGCATTGTCTCAGACAGGGATGTGAAGTTCATGAGTCATTTTTGGAAGACTCTATGGAGCAGGTTAGGTACTAACTTGTCTTTTGGATCATCCTACCATCCTCAGACCGATGGACAAACTAAGGTGGTTAATAGAGTGTTAGGTAACCTTCTAAGGTGCCTCACCAAGGAGTATGGACAGACATGGGACTTGGTCATATCACAAGTTGAATATACCTACAATGACAGTGTGAATCGGACAACAGGCAGAAGTCCTTTTGAAATAGTGTATGGAATGCACCCTAGAGGTGTGTGTGAACTTAGAGACCTAGGAACTATGGAGCATAGGAGTGGCCATGCTGAAGATTTCTCTCAGACCATGAAGGAGATTCAGGAGCAAGTGAAGAAGACAATTACAGAGGCTACTCACAAGCTGAAAGCTAAGGTGGATATGTCTAGGAAAGATCTCCAATTTGATGTAGGGGACTATGTCATGGTCCATCTCAACAAATCTAGGTTGCAGAAAGGAACATCAACCAAGTTGCAGATGAAGAGAGTGGGACCATGTAAGGTATTAGCCAAGTATGGAAAGAATGCTTACAAGGTGGAGCTACCTGCAGACTTAGGCATTTCACCAGTGTTTAATGTGGCTGATTTGATCAGGTATAAAGGACTAGTCACTGACTTGGATCAGAAGAGTGTGGATGTCTTGAAGGATGTGAGTAACATAGCCTTACCTTCTAAAGACAAGTTGCAAGCAGAGAGGATCTTGGAATCAAAGGTGAAGAAGACTACCCGGCATAAGGCATACATGGAACATCTCATCAAATGGAAGGAAAAACCAGAATCTGAGGCTACATGGGTGGATGAAGCTCAGTTCAAGACGTAGGGTATTGATTTATCTCTTATCTCTACCCACATTCCCTAGTGTTTGTGTAGAGGGGGGGAGAATGGTGCAGGAGCACCCATAGATTACCATAGGTTGTTTAGGACAGTCTTGTTTAGGACAACTAAGCAATCAAATTTAGTTCATTTGGATGTAAGCCTTAGTGGCATTTTTGATTGGGTGTTGATCCCTAATGAAGGTCATGTTGACCATAGAATAGGAGTCATTAGGTTCTAGCTAAAATAAGGTCTTGGATTTTTAGGAATTATTGAAAATGTTTTTGCAAATATTGCACAATTAGAGCTACAAGCGGCCAAGAAGAGCCAAGGCGAGGATAACTATTTTTGAGAACCTATTTAGGGGTGATCTCGACATGGGAGAAAGGTTGGAAGCATGGTGATATTGTTGAAGTTTTGAATTCAAGAAAATAGTTGTGATTGAGTGTGAATTTTCTATTTTTTTGCTTGAAGTGCTGCTTTAATGAATTGAACATGGCACTGTAGTTTGTATAAGATGTAGAGTAGCTCTTCTTCAAGATTTTTGTGGCATTTAGATATTTTTCTAATTCTATTTCAGGCATTGTTGTAAATAGTTTTGTTTTCTTACTGTTGCTGGTCTGAACTAGACAGTTTTGTGAAAATGGAGTATTAGATCACTTTCCCACTGTACAAATTGTACAGCCCTTTGGGAATAGTGACTAGACTCCATGTTTGTACATATGGTATGGTTTAGGGTTTTTGAAAATACAAGAGCTACTGTGGAAGTCTTGCCCTAGGTGAGCCAGGAAGAGTCGGGCTAGGGAAGACAGAAAGTGCAGAGCACTTGATTTGCAGGGGTGTCCATTTCCTGACAAGTCACAATGTGGAGAGGGTAGGTAAGTACCTTTCCAAGACATAGCATGAAGGAGAAAGCTCCATCAATCCATCTGGTGTGAAGAAAATTAGACAGTTTGCTGTGAGGTCAAGTAAGGGTTTGCATAGGCCTAATTTTTCCAAATTGTGGGTTAAGCCTTTGTACGGACAGCTGAGACCCAAGACCCCAAAAATATTTGAGAGGTGGGAATATGAACCAGGTATCCCAAGAAAATATTGGGTGTTCTTTGGAAATATTTGGAGAACTAACCTGATTTCTCGGAGAAGGAGACCTAATTGGGGCTCCTAGGGCTAGTAGCCTTTTTAGGCCTAAATGAGGGTTTGGTGGAAGCAACTTTGAAATGGAGCTAGGTGGACCCTCAAGAACCTAAGTAAGATGGATTGAAGTCATTAGAAACACCTCCACACCCCAGCAAAATCAAATTCAAGATTTTGGAGGATTGTAGCCTTTAGGGTGGATTAAGGGCTAAGGTTAGAGTTGCAAGTATGCACCAAGTCTGGACTTGGTAGGAGAAATTATGTTGGTAGTTGAGGTTGGCAAGGCAATACCAGGGGATCCTAAGTAAGGAAAGGTCCTATAGGTTGTAGTGGTGGAGTGAGACACCTTAGAGGTCTTCCAAGCAAGACCTAGAGCATGAATCAGTGATTGATTCATCCAACCTCCCTATCATTAGGTACCTCTACATACTCACCCACACCACCTCCAACATTGCCACTAGTTTCGTCCACTCATTGTCTCACTCTATAAGCCCTAAGTGGCTTGTCCTACCATCTAAGTCTCTTGACCACCCCACCATCTATATGGGTGAATCTCAATGGTCTTTTTAATGTCCACCACATATCAAAATCTAGGGTAGTCCCCACATCTTCCGCAAATATTTTCCATTCCCACTAAATAGGTGTCAATCCAACAAAGTTTGATACTACCACCTAAGGGACCACCATGGCCCCTGTTCACCTATCTCTTGTTCTGAGAAAACATTTCCATCTCTTGAGGTACATATAAGTCTCCCTAAACTAAACATATCTCTCATTGATGTGAGGAGTCCATCTAATGAGTTGTGTCTATTAACAAAAAGGAAGATACCTATCATCATCATCATCATCCCAAGTCTCACATAGCATCCATGGCCTCCATATGAAATAATCCATATCATTAATGCATTACCTTTCGTATTTTATATCTCCCAATCGGTGTTGAGTCAAAACATCCTCCTAGTAGTATAAATGCAGATGTCTAGCTAGGTGAGTAACCTCTCCCAATGGATGAGTGACAACAATATGCTCCAATGCCCATACATGTGGAAATGTCACTCCAGTTGATAAACTATTCATGTTTCTATACACCACCTAGTATAGATCATAATATAAGTGATCCAATATACACAACCCCCAAGCATAGATAGATCCATTTGTAAGCATCCTCTCAATGACATGGCTCCATCCAACTGAAAATCTTCATGATTGATGATCAGGTAAAAATAAACCTTGAAATCAAACCTCCTAGAACCAAGAGAATATCATCATATATCCCTACTCCTCATGTCAATTCCATCTCACCATCCTCAATTTCAAGATCATCATCATGGAATACTTGTTGTAGAGCCTCATCTCCAATGTCAATATTGTACATATAGTACTCAAATACAGGAAATCGGGATCTTGAAGATCCTCCATACGTCCTCAAGGGTGATCATAGCCTCCCTAGTAAAAAATATGAAATAATACCTCTCAATATGCCACCTCTCTATGAGGGCAGACATAAAATCCCTATATGCTTTAATCTTGGGCATGACAGTGATGTGATACAATCCGACTATACTTAAGTACTCAATATCTAGCTCATTGAGATGGAAAATCTTCTACAAAATGGTAGGATGATGCTTCCTCTACATAATTAGATCTAAATAAACATGAAAACATACCACAAACAATGTCAATTTGTCAAAAAACCAAAATAAGTCTCAAACTCACAACTCTTTGTTCAAATGTGAGCTTGCAGAGATTTTCCTAGTCATTTGTGACAACAAATCAAAAGCATTGAACTAACAAAAATTTGTGAGCCTTTTTTCAAAGGCATTTCTTTAGAAAAATCATATGCAAACCTTTTTTCAAAGGTGTAACAACATACAAATCATGTGTGAACCTAAAATAAAATACATCACACATTAACAAATGTGAATCGACACAATAAAATGCATCACGTCGCACATCAAAAGAATCACATCGGGTTTTAGATGTGTTGCTTCATGGTTTGACACTTCTGATTTCCTAACTTTGACTACTAATTAATACACTAAAATTGACAATTAAGGATAAAAGGACTAGATACATACTTCCTAAGGTGCTTTGGTTGTCCTTTGGTACTATTGCACTCAGTCTACATAGTGAATTGCATGTGGAACACCAACCATATTTGCAATAGCTTCAAACTCAAATCTCTCAAAGGGGCTCTCAAATCTCTAAACTAGGATTGTGCAAATGAATAGAAAATGACACCCTAGGGCCTATATATAGACATTCAAACCCTAGATTCCCCCCATCCCACCCACTCGCATCTTATTTTCATCGTACCCAACCTTTCTTGGTCAATTTCCTTGCCAACCTAAGCTTGATTGTTATCCTCATCTTTACCAAACCTATCTCATTTACCTATCATAAACCAAACCTAAAAATTATTTTTTTCAACTGATCTCTTAAGGGGTCAACCTATCATTTGACCATCATCCCTTCATTTGCTTGAGCAAAGTGAGGCATTATTATTACCATTTTTTTCTATATTAGCAACATGTGTTTGAAACAATGCAATAGGGTACACTATCTCAAAGAAATTTAAAATGTAGACACCTAAAAATATCTAGCACATTATTTTAATTCATCACTTCCCGTCATCATCACTCATCACCCTTTTCATCACTATTAATTAAATAATTTTCAATTATTTTATTAAGTTAACCCATTTCCCATATTAATAAATAATTTTAATTATTTAATTATTTCATCATTTTTCCCTCCATCACCTTTAATTAAATAATTTTTAGTTATTTAAATAATTAAACCATTTTCCCTCATCCTCTTTAATTATTATTTTTTAATTATTTAATCAATTCCAAATATTCTTCTTATCCACATAATTAAAATCTTACATTATCCTCTTATTCACATATTTAAATAATTATTTAATTAAAATCATGCATTCTTCTTATCCACATAATTAAATATTTTTTAAGTATTTAATTAGCTAATCATTCCTCCAAAATTAAATAAATTATTTTATTTATTTATTTTGCACATTCCTCTATTTTTAATAATTATATCCAATCTTATTTTTATTCTTATAAACCCTAAATTTAGAAACCAAACTAAAATTAGTGATAATTCCTAAAATAATGAACTCCCCTAAATTTAGTGACTTTGCTAAATTTACTGAGTAAACTTCGGTTCACTTCACTTCATTTCTCCATGCAACCTCATGCATGATTCTCTTGATCTCTCATCAATCCTCATCCATCAATCTCATCTCACATCTCACTCTATTTATCTCATGTCTTGAAAACCTATAAATTAAGCATCCTTTGATCATTCAATCCCCCCTTAAATCAGTAGCCAAACTATACTCATTTTACATCTCACTTTTGCATAACAAGGCAATGCTAAGTTTATGAGCAATCCGAATATCGTACTTAAAAGGCATAATTTGTATACTTTGACAATGGAGTGAAGCTAGGTGTTTTTGAGTGAGGTAAAGTAGGTTAGATTAGTTTGATTTGATATACTTTCTCTTTGATTACTTTTATTTTAATTTTGCATATACTTCATAGGTAATAGGTCTATTTGATCATTGGAATTAGGGTTTATAGATTTAATTTCCTGAATTGCTAATTTAATTCTATTTGATTATTCTGACGATATTCCTATACATAATTATTATATATTATATTTATATAATGTAAATTTATTTTAAAATAATGTTATAATTATATTTATTGTATTATATAATAGTGAGTGCAATAAAAATCATTGATATAATTTTAAATTATGTTTTGTATATTTATTTAGATTTATCTTTTAATTATATATTTATTTTATATAATTATATTTATTATTTAACTTAATCCAATCTCTCTCTCTCTCTCCCCTTATTGTAAACATATAATGATCCTATTGGTAATGGATACAAAAAAAATTCCTAATTGACCTACCACACCTCTTTGGCATACCCATTGCATGTGAAGCTATGATTTCTATCTCTCTATCTCTCCTTTCTATCCATATCTCTCTCTCTTTATATCCCTATATCTCTCCTTCCCTCTCTCATTATTACTCCATATTTCTATATTTCTCTAATTATCCTCTCCTCTCTATTGTTCTCCCTCACTCTCTATCTATTTATATATCTATCTATCTCTTTCTCTCTCTCTCTCTCTCCATATACACACTCCCTATTTCTCCCTCCCTATCTCTATATCTCTATATTTACTCCTCTCTATCTCTCTCTATATTCTCTATCACATATCTTTGTCACTTTATTTCTCTTTGTTTCTTGCCCCTTCTATCTCTCCCTCTCCCTCTCTATATATATCTCATTATCTCTACCTCTATCTATATATCTCTCCCTCTCTACCTATATCTCTCCCTCTCCCCCCTCTTCTCTCTCTCTCCATCCTATACCTATCTCTCTCCCTCTCTCCACCTCTTCTCTCTCTTTATCATCTACCTATCTCTCTCCCTTTTCCTCCCTCCCTCTCTCTATCTCCCCCTATCTCTATCTCTCCCCATATTTCCCTTCCTTCCTCCCTATCCCCCTATCTATCTCTCTATCTCTACCTCCCTCCCTTTCTCTTCCCACATACATTTATCTCTCTTTCTCTTCCTATATATCTCTATCTCTCGCTCTCTCTATCTCCTATTTCTCTCTCCCTCTCTCCATATCTATTTTTTCTCTCTCTACTTTTTTTTTTCTTTGTATTTATCTCCCTTTCCTCCTCTCTATATCTTATTATATATTTATCTCTATCACTCTATCTCACCATTTATATCTCTCTCTATCTCCCCCTCTCTCTCTCTCTCTTCCTTTTTATCTCTCTATCTCTCCCTCTCTATCTATCTTTATCTCTCCCTCTACCTCTCTCTACCTCTCTATTTCTCTCCCTCTATATTCATCTCTACCTTTATATTCCTCTCTACCCCTCTATCTCTAGACATGTCTCCCTCTCTTTATCCATCTATCTCTCTCTCCCTTTCCCTCTTCCTATAACTCTACATTTATATCTATTTTCCTCTCTATCTCTATCTCTCCATATTTCTTCTTCCATATATCCCTATATCTTTATCTCATTATCCCACCATATCTCTCTATATATCACTTCCTATCTCTATATTTATCTTTCTATCTCTCCCTCTCTCTCCCTCTCTATATATTTTTCTATTTCATCTCTATCTCTCTTTATCTCTCCCTCTCCTTATCTCCATATCCCTTTCCTTCTCCATTTCCATCTCCATCTCCATCTCTATATCTATCTTCCTACCTATCTCTATCTCCTTACCCCTCTCTCTCTTTCTCTTCCTCCCTCTATCTCTCGCTCTTTCTATCCCTATCTCTCTCTCTCTCTCTCCCTCTCTCCCTATTGCAAACATAACATGAAATTGTTAGAAATGGAGACTAATTATCTTCCTAGTTTAGAGGTTCTAATTCAGTCATGTTTGGATCCCTATAAGTGGATGCATAGTTAATTTTAAGCTATCGCTTCTCCATTGAGACCTTTTTACAAAAATGACATCATTTTCTGAATTGTCTACCAATCAACCTCATGTACTACACAAATGTATATAAAAAATAGACTAGAATTTTACCTAATCAACTTTCCACTCCTCTTTGGAATACCCTTTACACACCAAGGTATGAATGCTAGTAATAGTTAAATAAAATGAAGATGTTAACTGTAGTTCCCATGCCAATTCTCATTTAGTTTGGATCTTGTTTTGGTAGAAAATATAAATATGTGTATCAAGTAAAAAAAATTTGTGCTAAGTTAGGTTCATGACCCTCATTAACACGAGCTCTCCAAGTATTATTTAATTTATCTAGATTTATACAAAGATATTTCTTTCTCATGAAAATATTTTTATACATCATTCATAAAATAATATAACTATCCAATAACAAAAATCAAATTTATAATATTATTCACACACATGCAACATAAGTACATGATTCTAGGTGAGTGTGTGTGTTGATTTCATCATGAAAATTTACCTCCATTAACTAGAACCTTTTCCCCGATGATAGTCTATCCAATATGAGGGAATTTCAATAGTTCCTATCATACTTACACAATTAGTTGTCAATATAGTCATTATTATTTATACTTGAACATTACTTAACATAATCAAAATTATTGTATACCTAATTTTTTCATCTAATAAATTAATACGATGATTAAACTAGGCTAATTAAATGGGTTGTGACATCAAGAGAGTCATTGTACAAATACTTAATCTCTAATATATCTATATGATCACCCAAATTTGACATAGTTGCATATTCAATCATCTCATGTCAACTGAACTCCAACTGAAACACTAGAATAATAAACTCATCCAATATATCTTCCTTGAGGCACCATAAAATCTCCCACTACATGATAAATATATAATCCAAGAAATTATCATGACAATGTGATTTACATCTCTTTAATATAAGATCACATATATTTAACTAATGAATATCCTCAAAATTATGTATCATTCTACAAATCCATCCATCAATCAAGAGTCCTTCATAGAGCAGTGATATCATCCTCTAAACCAAGGATTATTATTCCAAATATATAGATAACAATTGATAACTCAATAAAATATCCAAAATCCCTCCATGGCAATAAGATAACTACATCTTCAAAGAGCATAATTATAGCCATCTTACACTAGAAGGGCTAGGAACTATTAAAGAAACCTTACTAGTCACATAAGAAAAATCTAAAAGATAATCATGACACCAATGCCCACTATAAAAGATAATCCATCAAAAACTGACATATCCACATCACTACCAAAGCTCCTCGTGTAAGTGGTCCCAAGTAACACATGAAAATATGATAAACATCTCCTAATTGATCTCCAAAACCAACAACTCCTATAAGCAAATGTAGAACCTTGATCTTCAACCAAGAAGATATCATTAATTATGCAACCATATAAAGTGCCAATTGAAATATGATATAGAGCCTCACATGATAGCACAATCAATTGCTACAAGTTCTAAAACACAACTACAAGTGACCCAAATCATTGTTATATGAATAACACAAGCATCCCATAGTACTTTAATAGGAATCACATGTACTCAAAATACCCATATCTCTATCTCACTAAAATAAACATGCCAATGCACCATGATGATTGAAAAGGATAAAAAAATATAATTTTCATCCCATGGCATCTACAAACAAAACCCTACTATAATAAGACACCAAAAACACATTGAATATTTATGGGTACATAGATATCCCATATTTGAGTCTTTCAAGAAACATGAAGGTATAGATAACCCAAAAATAGGCATGGAAATCACATCTAAAGGTGGTAGGAAAAACACAGTTAGTGCTCCAACTAAAAACAAGGAATCCAAAAAACTCATAGATCTCAAATAATGCAACACATAGATCCAACACTACATCAACAACATGAAAAATAGACAAATCCAAATATAACACGTAGATTCTCCATAAATCCAACATTAGGTCAAATATAGACACAACTTGATACAAATCCACAATGGAGTAACCATAATTTAAGAACCTAACAATAAGCCACTACAAAAGTGTTTAGTGGTCAAACATATACCAAAACTTTTCAATTGAGAAGGATGTAACAAACCTCCTTAAAGGATGCATACAATTCTATAAGTATCTCTATCCAGAAAACCACAAATAACAAACTCCTTGTATATCTAAAAACCACAAATTTTGATTATGTAAAATTTATAAAACCATAATGTAAATGTGAATCAAATTAAACATCCAAAAACCAAAAAAATATAAAAAACAATTTATAACTTAAAACAATTGAATACCATAGGTAAGCATAAGTATAGATTTTAAATAAGAAATCTGCAAGCCCTAGAAATCCAAATAACATCCAAGTACAAGCATCCAAAATGATCAAAGGGTTGTTAAGGAAATCTAGGCCACTAGAAGACCAATTCCATAATCATAAATGAGTGCATACAAATGGAGGAACTAGGTTTTTTAGGAGCTTCTAAGTCACTAAAATATAAACTCCACAACTCGCATGCAACTAGGGGCTAATAATCTTGTTCTTCCATATAGCCAGGGATTAGAACCATAGACCCAAAGCAAGATATGGTACTCAACAAATCTAGTGCTTTCCCCATGTTACCATGGATCCAAAATTAGACACCCAACATGAACACTCTTCTTTTGCACATCACCACATGATAAAGGAACACAACCACCATGAAAGAGGGTAGTGAAATGCTACCAAATAAGAGTTTAAGTTTATCACCATGTAACATGAAAAAACATGACCAAATCCAAGATCATCTACCTTGAACTTGCAATGCCCAACATGGGTTCTATAGAAATTCTCCACTATTTTTCCAATGCTTTCCATACTATTATAAAATAAAATAAGTTCCACTAAAATTCCCACTGATACAAGAAAAAACAACAAAGCATTTCATTACAATAGATTCCCACAAGCTTGATATGCTAATAAATCAACAATGGATAAATTTATAGAATAAAATCATCATGGATCCATCACATGTAATGACATGCAATCCACGTGTAAGAACATGCAAGTAAATAAAAACCATAGAGACATCTTTACTTTTATGCTAAATGATAAAAATATCATACATTCAACTCTAGTACTATAATATTTTATTAACATTGTCTCAATACAAGTGCAAGAAAACTATGCCCATAAAGAAAAAAAATGATAGAAATCATTTCCCTCATTAACTCTTCAAAGAGACTAACAACGTAATCGAGTCTACAAAAATTAGCAGCATTTTGACATGTAAATAACACACTTATAAAAGAACAAGATTGACAGAGTAAGAAGAATGGAAACAATCACAAGAGGATAAGTGACAGATATTGTTAAGTGGGAAAAGAGATTCAAGATCTAACAAGTGAATTATCCTAGATCCAACTTTCCCTCTTTTGGAATTAACATCAAAACACAAATCAACTAGGGTTTGATGACTAGCTAACTACCTCAAGGGAGATTCAATATGCTAGGGTCTGGTTCCTTTGTATTACAAAGAGGGAAAATTTGATGTGTGATTTAATTAACCTAATTGACATAAACCCTAGATCTAAAAACAAAATTTGGGAATGTAGATAGAGAGCAACCTATGTATGAAATTTAAGCCTAAATTAGAGGGACAAGGGAGAGGATTCCCTAGTCTAGAAATGAAAGTTTTTAACACTTGAATTGGGATCTAGAAATCGCAGGCCTACTCTGTGCTTTTTTGCAACTTTTCATTGATGAAAGTTCCATATTTGATCTACACACATGAAAAGAGGGGGAAATTTTGTGACGTGTAGGATTTTACCTCAATCAAACCCTAGTGTTAGTGTTCCCACCTCTAGAACACAAATGATAATCATGGTAAACAATGCTTACCCTTAATGAGGTAAAGGAAAAGTAAACAATAAATGACTAATAAACAAATATCAATTTATAATATTACCTTAGGTATGAAACCCTTGTAGAAGTGTTGTCACACAATAAGTTACCACAAAGAGTTAATGACAGATTATTGAATTCCCTTGAAGACATGCAAGAGGTTAGTCCATATTGTAAGATAGGGAAATTTCAAATGTGAAATATCTAAGACCAAGTAGCAACCACTCTACCTAAGATCTAAGCCCAAATCCCAAATCTAAACAAGAGAGTACAAATGATCAAAGGAAGCAAACAAGAATGAAAGCACAAAAGAAAACTCCCCTATCATGGTTGATTATCTCCCTTGCTTCTCCTCAAATCTACTTTTGTAAGCTTTCCCTCAATTTTTGAAGTATTCGAACGCCTGCAAGTGATAGTGATATGGTAGAATGAATGTTGGAGAATGTGGCTGTAAAGCCAAGATGGAGGAGAAAGCCTTCTTTTATAGATTTTTTTTTTCTAATGGATAGACAAGATCAATCTTCTAAAAGAAGCCAAGATCAACGATGGAGGATTCATGCACCACAAAGTAGCAGGCTAGGGACGGCTATGAACGGATGGTCAAGATCGAAAGAAGACCAAAGAGAATCAATGGTTAATATTTGAAAGAAGAGAGTGGAGGGAAAGTAGTGGAGGAATTAAATAAAATTATTTAATTCATGAGAAGAGTTTTTGACCATTTTATTTAATTTGGTAAAAGATATGGAAGAATAAATAATCATTTTAGGTTATTTATTTATGGAGAGAGGGAAATGAATATTTAATTTAAAATGATTATGCAGCCATTTAAATTAAATATAGAGGCAAATAGAAAAAGGAATTAAATAATTAAGTCAGATTAATTATTTAATAAAGGGAAAGTGGTAAGAGGGAGTCAAATAATTTTAATAATTATTTAACCATAGAAGGACGAAAAGATTAATGAATAGATAAATAATTAAGAACAATTATTTAGCTATAGATGAATAATGAAAAGAAAATAATTAAATAAATGATAATTTATTTAATTATAGAAGGAAAAAGTGTTAGTGATGCAATTAAATAAATAATTTATTTATTTAATTGATCAGAGAAGAATAAAGACCAAGAAATGAATTAATTAAAATTATTTAATTAATAGAGGAACATGATCAAAGACAATAATTAAATAACTAAAATTATTTAATTATGCAAGGAAGAAAACCAAGATAATGGAAAAATGACGCTTGTAAACCAAGACATTTTTCAGTGTCTACATTTTGCCCCTCTTTGACAGAATGTGGTTTTGAGTGATGTGTCAAAGAATAAAAATTTATACCATGCCCCAACGTGCCCTGGAGAAAGCGAAATAGACCTATGCCCCCTCAAAGTCTTTTTGGAAATTTTGAATTTTTTTTTGACAAGCTAATTTAATGACATCAACAGCAAAAGAAATGAATTAGGGATCATTAGGACATTAGAAAATGGTTTAGACTTCAATATTTTACATTGTCAGTTATGAAGGTTTACAAAATCCCACTTTTAGAAAGGTATAAATGGGCCTAGGGTTACCTAAAATAGTCATTTGTGCATTTTGAGTTGAGTGAATAGAAAGAGTGAGTGCAAACCCTAGTGCAGAGTTCTTGTCAGAACCATGTTGATTCCACACACAACGCATCGTGGGTACAAAGTTCGGACCTATAGACGACTAGAGGGCTTAGGGAACGTGGTAAGTGATTGATCCTTGCTTTGTGAATTTTTCAATTTTTGCTAGATTTAGGGCTCCAAAAGGGCACAAAAAATGTGGTCAACTCATTTGAATATATTTGTTATAGTGTGAGCCACAAGTTCCTATGGTTTTCCACAAGTGCTTCAGTTCGATGCAACTAATTTTTTGTGTTGCATTTGAAAAATGCGACTCAACTGCTAGGTTAGGAGATGCATGTGTGGTTATGCCCCGCATGTGAGATTTTGCAACGCAAGTGTGGTATGAAACATTACATTTGTTTAAAGCTCACAAGTGATAAGTATTTCAACACATTTTACTATTACACTGCATTTGTCAAAATTGTGATGCATTTGCTTGTTGACCACATATGATAGATAGTTTGTTGCAATTGACTATCAAAATTTTTGCCCCAATTTTAGATAAAATTCTCTCTGATGCCTAGGTCAAATAGGTTTTCAAAATCTTTAGGATTGACATAGTGCGCTTGCTTGTGATCACAGGTGCCCCTAGACCCGATTTTGACTCAAGAGAGTTGTCCCTCAAGTTTTAGACTTTGCTGACAATTGGATGAAAATCAAAGGGAGCGACTATTTTCCCTAGGAATTTACCATGTCACATTCATGCCCTTGATTCAGGCAAACAGTGGACTGTTGACTGCACTAGTCGATCAATGGCAGTCAGAGACAAGCCTATTTCATTTGTCTACAAGGGAGGCTACAGTGACCCTGGAGGATGTATGGTGCATCTTGAGACTGCCTATTCATGGAAAGCACATGTCATATGACTTGGAACGAGGATATAGCACAATTACAATGACCTTTGACCATGAGGATGAGGTAGAGTTAGGAGTGGAGGAGTATGAGGTCCATTGGGATACACTCACATGGAGATACACTCTCTTTGTCGTTGTACTATGCAGCACCATTAGTGGAGTGGTGTGTTTGGATTAGCGAGGGCATGGCTTTCTTGTCAGTTGGGGGGAGATGCTAGTTAGAAGGCTTACTTAGGACACTGTCTATGCTTGGGGGCCATGCCTGTTGGTCATTATATACTTCTAGTTGCATGATGTAGCATATAGAGGAGGGTAGATCATCAACTATAGGATCATACTCCTGATGGTTAGGGCCTAGGAGCATATTGTGATATTTATGCCACCAATATAGAGGCATGTTGGAGAGGGGTTGCCATATGTTTATATCTATGGAGGCACAATCATGCAAACACATGGCAATGGCATTGGCTATTACAGGCATGTGATCGACTTGATTGATTCGTTTACATGGAGACCTTACAAGGATTGCACTCCCTTCTTTGATGATGATCATCATTTAACTTATTGCAGATAGCCTCGATACTTGATTGGTCGAATAGTAAAGAGCCAACATATTATCAAGAGGTACTTACCAGAGAGGGTTCAACGGTAGTTTGAGGAGCAGTAGGGACTACTTGTTAGCACAATAGAGTTTGCTCGGTCCAGCCAAGAGATTCGGCCCTCGGGTCCTATGATTCTTGTGACCACAATGGAGTAGGATATAGACACATTGCAACTGATACAATGGGGATGGGAAGATGGAGATACAGATGCACTTACCACTACTAAGTATGATGCATGGTGGGGACAACACAGACCTGAGCCACTGAATGATCTAGACTTGCCATCACTATTGGATATATGGAGGAGGGGAGCTAGGAAAGGAGTGTGAGGTCGAGGACAGGGCATAGGGGATGGAGGTCAAGGAGGTGGAGGAGATGATGATTGAGGAGATGGAGGAGGGGACAGGGGAAGAGGGGATCGAGGAGACAGGAGAGGCTGAGATGGGAGACCACCTCATCCACTGAGGAGAGACGACAGTAGATAGGTAGTGAAGGCCCCTCGCTAAGAGGGAGAGATACTAGCAGAGGTCGAGGTAGGAGAGATATAGGTAGATGCACGTCGATAGGAGGAGAGGCATCCAAAGGGTGAGTAGCCAACAGTAGATGTCGGTGTGGATGTCAATGTGGGAGAGGTTGGCCATGATGAGGAGATGGAAGATTGAGAGGAGGAGAGGGAGAGATCCATCATGGAAGAGGTCCTAGAGAGCATCCCTATTTTGGATAGGATGGATATGAAGGGGGACTAGCTAGAGGATGATCAGATCACTCAGTTGCAAGCATAGTTGCAGGCAACACAAGCTAAGATCTTGCAGCTACAAGCAAAGAGGGATTCAGTTTTTAGCAGGGTAGTGTGAGAAGAGAAGATCTCCATAGACTTCATGAGCCAAGGTAGTGGGTCGACTGTATACATCCTACGAGAGCTTGGGAGGGCCATCCAAGTTGAGTGGTATTACAAAGACTATTATGAGAGGGAGGTTCCTCCAGAGCATAGAGTCGAGCTTCTCATAGGTTGAGAGTAGATCCCAAATCAAATGATAACAGAGCAACAGTGGGGTATCACAATGACTATCACCATATAAGAGGCCATTAGGGTCAACACCAAGGAAAACTTTAGTGGCGAATCATCGCCAATTGGAAAATTCTATAAATTGGCCAAGTCAAAATTGGCGAATTTGCGCAAACCAACAAGGTGTCCAAATCACCCAAATTTTACAAACTATAGGTCCAATGCATGTCCATTTTCCAATGAGTTTTTTTTATAAGGAATATTTAAGCAACAAATTTTCCACAACAAACTACACATTTCAAATGGATCGACTAATATTTTTACCTGGAATCCCAGAAGCATGTAATAAAACACCTACATATTCGCCAATACTATTAAAACAACATTATATTAGGACCCATTTCACCAATTAAAATTTACAAATAGTTGCTTGTGAAGATCCATTTCACCAATTAAAATTTATAAATAGTTGCTTATGAGGACCTATTTCGCCAATAACATTAAAAAATAATTACATTTGAGGACACATTTCGCCTTGAAAATTACAACGTATCATTGTATAAGCACATGGGATTCGCCAAATTTTTAATATACCATTTAAAAATCCCGCGGAATTCACCAAATATGGAATCATGGATTGATATAAAAACAATCGAAAGTGTCATTTATTCTTACACATTTTGTTCAGTTTTGAGGTTCTACTTCTTGATTTGGAAGTCAACGAAAGCCAAAAACATAGACTTAAAGGTGAGTGATCATTTCTTCATAGTGTTATTAGTTATAATAATAATTTTTCTTTATCTCTTTTCCATTCTTGCTTCAGTCTTAAAGATGATATTGAGTAGGGAATGTGATCTATATTCTCTGTCCTTCTTAAACAAGAAGACATTTTTTTCCATTTTTTATTTGAAGTGAGAGATCAATATGTTGAGTCACTTGAGAAAAAAGGGTAAGGCTCCTTCCGCTCCTCAGGGTGGTGAAGGGACTAGGAGGCGATCAAAATTCCCAAAAATTAGACATACCATACAGTCTTACTTTGGAATTTCCAAAGCTTCTGATCCATCAAGTCAAGATGGAGCTACATCATCAACTCTTCCACCAAATATTAATGAAGAAGGCATTCACAATACCTCATCACCACTAGAAGGTCAAGTTGAGATTGTCATTGAGTTAAATCAAAATGTATCAAATGAGGATGGAAATACCATAGAAGATGTTCCAAGGGATACCCTAGTTAGCCAGAATGAGATAATTGACTTGGATGAGGATGATGTTGGTAGCAAGAAAAGAAAAAGAAAATAAAAAATGGGGTGCGAGTGGGAAATGACAAGGAATTTTCAACTTGGTTGGTTGTCAAAGTACCCATTCATTGTACCAGTGGGGAAAGAAAACAATATGGAGAATGCAACATTGGCCAAATGTACAATTTGTAGTTGGAAATTTGGAAGAGACAAGACATTGCAACTAAATATTGACACTATAGGAAAGCATATCGATAAAATTTATGAAAAAAATATCATAGACGGAAAGGAACAATCAGTCGTACGATGGAAATCAAAGGAAGAATGTCTTCATGCTAGGTATGTTGTGGATTATGAAGAGCATGACCAAAGAATGTTGAAGCTTGTTGCATGTAAAGGTACACTTTGAGGCTCAATTTGGAAAAGCAATGGAAGCAACAAATATGTCAAAAATTGTTCAGATGAGTGTTGTTTTTTCATATTTTGTCCAGAGGGTGTCCTATGATAGACTACCCAAAATATTTTGGTTTATTATCTTATTTGAATGTTCCTCACTATCCCTACTCACATTGGTCAGTAAACACTGGATGGGAATGGGAAAACTGTCTTGCTATAGTGGAAAAGGAAGATTTAAAGGATAAAGTAAAAGAGTCAAATTTCATTGCATTATCTTTAGATGAAGTTACTGTGGTAGATAATACTTCTTGGGTCTGTATACATTTGTATACTGTAGAACGACATGTTCTCCAAGTTTATCTTCCCTGTGTTCATAAAATGAAGGACAGTTCAACATCGCAAAATCTATTTGAACTAATCATGAAATCTTTGAATGAAATTGCAGGTATGGATGAGTTGACAATTGCCAAAAAGTTGGTGTGTGTAGGAGCTGATGGAGTTACAGTGATGCAAGGTCAAAGGACCGGTGTTTGCATAAAGTTACAAACTACTTGTGCACCATACATGCTTGGCATTCACTGCATGGCCCACATAATGAATTTAGCATTGAAAATTGTAAGCAAGTTTCCTACAGTATCAAAATTTGAAAATCTAGTCTGCGAGATCCATGCATACTTTTGTCGAAGTCCCAAATGTTTCACAGAATTTCAAAATTTTGCTGAGGGAATAACACCAAGAAAAAAATTTCTCAAGGATTTCGATACCAGATGGATCTCCCTGCATGGACCAGCGCAATGAGTTCTTTCAAAATATCAATCCTTGATTGGAGTGATGTATGAGCATCATAGCATAGTAGACAAAGCTCTTGACCTCTTACATAGGTTAAGCAATATAAAGACACTCTTGACTTTAGCTAGTCTTCTCCCCATGTTGGATGTGATGAACAATCTTGTGAAGAAAGCCCAAGACAAAACTATGTATATTAATGAATATGCCAATCTATGTAAACATACATGCTTGGCCCTCGATCATCTATATTTAGATCTAACACAAGAAGGCCCAAATTATTTCATGTGGCAGAAAATTACTGATTTGAATAATCTTGATAATTATTTACAGTTTAATGCAAGCGGGAACTTATATATCTATGTACGTGGATATGAGATACCAATGTACCATTGTAAGACAGCCAGGCACTCTAGTAGAGAAGTAGTTGTTAACGAGGAAGATTTTAACGACATTGTTAAATCTGTTAGTGATAATTTGAAGGAAATTGCAAAATCTATTTCCTCAAATATTTTTGAAATATTCCCTCGACATGAAATACTTGAATCCATGGGTATTGTGTATCCTCAATTTAGGGAAAACTAAGATAACCCAAAATATTTTCATGATCAAGTAAAAATATTGATCAAACAATTTTCAAAAACAGTAACATACAATGAGCAAAAAATAGAAGGAATTTTAAATGAAGTTAAGCTTAGAAAACAATCTAGGAGTTTTGTAACAGCTCTGAGGGACCAGTATAAATCCATGGGCATGGACAAGGCCATTGAACCAGGATCAATAAAAAAGGTTTGGACAAACTTAGGTCAAAGTGAAATATTGCGTGATTTGATATCAGAATATTTCAAACTTGTTGATTTATGTCAAACAATGATATTGGGGTCAGTGGAGGATGAGAAAGTTTTTAGTACATTGGGGTTTTTGAAATCAAAGTTATGAGACAAACTAGATGAGAATTTGGAAAATTGCTTGAGGATGAAAGGAACTGTGTATAATGTCTTTAATTTTCCTTTTGAAAGGGTACTCACAATCTGGAGGTCCACATGTGAAAGAAGAGGGACCGGTTTGTGCAACACTCCAATTCCAAAGGTTGGTACTAGTGACATTGGTAGTGGTAGTGGGACTGGGACAGATGACATTGACAAAAATCACACAATGAATGTTGAATTTGAGACACAGGCCAAATAAAATGAAGAGCAGACACAAAATCAAGATGACTCTTTTATTTTATCTCAAGATGAACGTCAATTTGAGGACCCTGACTCCATTTGGGAAATGGAAGGGAATTAGCAGCTTTTAGGTATTTATACTACACTTCATGATTCATGAATCAATTTCCATTGTTCCAAACTATAGTTGATGATATTTTATGTTGTATTCAATGAAAATTGAAATTGTGAATCATTGTACTTCATGATATTTTATTTTATATTTCACTTCATGAATCATATTCCAAAATGTAGTTGATGATATTTTATATTGTATTCCATGAAATTTTGATATTTTATATTTTATATTGGATTCCATGGTATTGAATTTGATATGTGATTTCGCATCATTTTTAAAGAACAACACTTATCACACTACTTATAAATTCCTATTGCATTTCCATTCACACAATCTTTGATAAATAACTGAAAGGAATATTAATTCATTCCTTGAACAGAAGCTAACAGTTCAACATCCATAACTTAGAAGCTAACAGTTCAACATAAATAACTTATAAAGGCATCCACACAACTTAAACAATAAAAGCTTAAACTACCAAATCACCTAAATTATACTAAGAAATCCTTACGCATCCATCACCATAAAATCTGTATTCACAAATAAACATCCACAACAATGAAACTAACCAAAAATATATCATTCCAATAATAGACAATCCACTCACAAACTACTTAGCAAAAGCACAATAAATCCACACACTATAACTCAAAGATTACGTATGCATGAACTTCACCATTGTCTTTCTATGTTGAAATAACAGAAAAGCAATAAAAATAGCAGAGTTTCTTTGTCTTCATAATGGTTTCTTGAAGACAACCATTTTAGAAATTAAAATAAAGTCTTTGAAGTATCAAGAGATCCAAATTAAAGAAAATAACATAAAAACTAAAAAATAAATAGCAGTCCCACTCCCAACACCGACTCCTTCACTTTCAATTATTTCTACCTCCTGCTCCTTCAGTAACACCTCTTGTGCCTTTACTCTTTGTCTATATTCTAGGTACTTGGTGACAATTGCGGTGATGTTTTTGCTTCCTGGAGTCATGGTGATTTGCAGCCTTGTCCTCCATCTTGAAAGTAAACGGTTTGTCTTAGCTAGTGTTTCATAGATGTTCTCACTTTCTAACTTATATGAACTCATATAGGTCTGTAACTTAATTTTATGAAGGAGTTTGTAGTGGCTATCTTAGGATCAGCTACTTCTCTATGATACACCTCTTTAAATTCCCTCAATATGTCTACAAGATCCAATATATTTTCATCAAACCCATCCGTGAGGTCCACTTCAAGAGAATTGAAGTTGTCCTTGATTTGCACCAATGTGTCAAAGTATTTTTCTAACACTTTATTGATTTCCTTCATATAATCTTCATATATTGTCAATTTCCACTCTAATGAATCATACCAACTAGGATCAATTTCTTTAGGGTCATCCACCATTTTTTCTCTTATTAACAAAGAGTGCTCCATGGAGACTAATTCTTCAATTTCCTTTGAAAGAAAAAATGTGCTACTATGTTCTCTCTTGATCTATTGGAGCTCACCTACCAGTTCCTTTCTTTTATCAGACACATTAACAAACATTTTCCTAAATTTAGTAATGTGGAAAATTCCATCCTGATAAAGCCCTTCTATTCATTCGTTGGAAGTTTTAGCATAACATATTTTTTTCCTGACTTGTTGCACAGTGTCAGAATCAATACCTTGAACATTTGAACTTGAGGCTTCCTCAGTGGCTAGAGTCACAATTGATGAAATAAAATTTCTTAAAGAAAGATTATGAGATTGCAATTGAAGGTTCTCCTTTTTTCAGTTCTTTTGCTCTTTTGATCAATGCATTAACAAAGTAATCAACATGATATACATCCCCTTCTAAAGTATATGGCCCCATATCAACATGACTAACCTTGTAGTTGGCTTCTGTTGACTCATTTTCATTTAGGTCCTTTTGTGGATCAACAATCACCAATAGTTGATGCCCAGTAGTGGAATCGGTGACAATTTGTGACATCCTCTTAGCCTTTTTGGGCTTCTGGTGACCCTACAGTAGCATGGAAACTGTATCTACTTCAATTGTCATTGTGGGAATATTCTTTCTTTTCTTCTCGACTACTTTCTTTAACCATGTTGGGGAAGATGCCACTAGCACTAATCCAGTGTCTCTACTTACAACACTTACATTTTCTTTTTTTTTCAGTTGGTTAAACATAAACAGTTTTTTCAGTTGATTGAACAAAAATAGTTTTTGCAGTTGATTGAACATAAACAGTTTTTTCAATTAATTGAACAGAAACAAGAGTATCTCATACTAGAGAAGGGGGATCTTCAAATAATGTGGGAAAATAATTATCATCAATTATTTGTTGAAAAATGCCCTAAGATTCTATAGGCACTGTCTTTTCTTGACTAGCCTTTTTCTTAGGTACAAAGGGTACACTATCCTGTTCACAAATTGATTTTATCTTGGCCCCAGTGTCTTCTGGCTTCTCCCCATCTCCTCCTGACTGTGAGCAAGTTCCAAACAGCCTAATTGAATACTTTGCAAATGATATAATTATGCCAAAGGCCTACACAGTCCCTTGCTCTTTTCTCTGTGAAACTCTTTGCTCATGGGGAGAACCCGCACTTTGGCACCATTTTCCATTCAACCAGTCAGAAGTTCTTCTCAAAATAGGGGCATAAAGGACCATTAAGTCTAAAACTTCATCCTCTAACCAATCAATTATGTACAAGGGCTTACCAGCAGGGGCCCGATATTCGGGATCAATGATCACTGAGTCTTCTTGTGCATCTTCTAGAATATTGAAAGAAATACCAAAAGCTTGTATTTTCCTTATGGTCAATCTCATGAAATTTCTTCTATACACCTTGCATTCATCTATACAATCTTCCCAAAAATCTTCAATATCAAGGTGATGTTCATAGCTGCCAGCTCCATACATATTTTTCTTAACATAACTCTTGCTATCAAAATTAGTTCTCATGGGAAAACTCTGAAAATTGAATTCATTCAGGGTTTTCTACACACCCCTAGCAATATTATTAGCTTTTCAAGAAAATGAAGGCATGAACAATGGAAAATCATACCCCTTCTTTCCCATGTTTGAATATTTAACATTTACAATGGTCATTTTCTAGAAAACTTCAAGAAAAACTGGGAAATCATTTGGGTAACGAGGCAATTTCAATGGAGCCTTCGCAAAACCTCTAATTATAAGCTTAGTAAATCTGTTGAACTGAATGTAGAAACTTCCAAACCTCAATACCAGAGCAGTCGCCTCAGGTGAAACCCTAAGCTCAAGTTTTCCATCAAATTTTCTCACAATTTTGATTATAAATGCGCCATTGACAAGGAAAAAATTCCTCATTCTAACCTCCTTAGTAAGTTGTGTAAAACTTCTATACATAGGCGTGTCTAGCGTCGAAGACCTTTATGGTTCCAACCCTGCCCAGACAGCCTCTTGACTGGCTAGAATGTAAACTAGGTATGAGCACATGTGGAAGGCAATAGTTTGCCAAAAATTTATCATTGCTCATTTAAATGATAACAAATAATTTCAGCCCAGTCAATGAATTTATTTTCACTACAAATCAACAGACTAAAATGACACATCCAAAATTCAAAAGAGTCTGAACATGCATTACCAACCACATGCTGTAGCAAGGTGATAGCATTTGAAATTTCATCCTTAAAATGTACCCTTTTAAGCTTTGCGGGCAACTGAGACTTACTCTTCTTCTTAGACTTCAACCAATTCCTCACAATGGAATTTTTGCACCATTCCTCATTCATTTTGAAAAACTCATCACTAACAGCTACAAACATTTCCTCTATATTTTCCCTCTCTAGAATGCCTAATGCACGGGAAATCACTTCAAGAGTAATTCTTGCAATGACTGACCCGTCTACAGCTCTAATTTCCTGAGTCTCTGGAATGTAGCCCCTTGCGTACACAATCACTAGGTCGACACTTTGTACAACCTCATGAAAACCTCCCATGTGCACCAAACCACTCTGCAAAACTTTATCTTCCAGTGTTGTTCTCTCCCTTTGCTTCAGGTGCACCAAAAACTCCTCCAAATTGATGTGCCAATTTCAATGTCCCTCACACCAAACCAATCGTTTTGAATTCCACTCTACATGAGTGCAAATTTGTGGAGATAGAATGTTTGCACTTGAGAAGTATTGGCATTGGAAAAGAATGAGAATGCAGGCTAAATTTCTGAGTAAAACTTCACCTCCCACTTATGTCATTATTTTTTATAGGGCGTGCATTAAATGTGGCATTCAATTTCATTCCTCGAAAAGATAGCCTTTAAACCTGCATGCTTTTTGAAATTCCTAAAAAGACAACTCAAGGTTATTTCGTACATAGCATTCAATGAGATGTTAGATGGCGATCCCTTTGAAAGGCTAGATAAGTCCATAATGTCGTGTGGTCGCTGAAACTTGCAACCTTAGAACCAAAGTCTAAATTTTCAAAGTTTTCGAAACCTCTGACCCACCAACTACAAAGATGACCAACAAAGACTTGCAACTCAACAAAGTGAACCAAGTCAGGGAATCGGGAAGTTATGAAAATTTAGAACTCTGCGACAAGGTTATAAAACTTCAAGGACTAGCGACTAAGGTTAGGAAAAGCACCAAAATCGTGACTTTGAGTGATATTAACCACAATAATGAAACCAACCAAAAATATATCATTCCAATTCAATAATAGATAATCCATCGACAAACTACTCAGCAAAAGCAGAATAAATCCACACACCATAACTCAAAGGTTGCGTGTGCATGAACTTCACCATTGTCTTTCTATATTGAAATAACTCTCTCATCCTCCATCGACTACAAAGATGACCAACAAAGACTTGCAACTCAAAAAAGCGAACCAAGTGTTATCCACTGAAATTGCACCTTGTTGAACCTGATGTTCAACACCTTAGTGTAACATGGGAAGACCTCTAAAGCTATGGGTTACTTGTAGACAGAGGTCAACCTCTAGAGAAGGCCGACTTCCTAACTGGTAATATCACTTAACTACTAATCCTTGTAAGGAAAAGGGAGAAGGAGTGCATAAAAATGAAAATTAAATCCTATGGTGATGCACCAAGTTTGATAAGAGCAATGAGACACTCAGGTTACACATGAATATTGATGATGGATATGGGACTGCACAACAAGCTTCTGTAGATTATGCATAAGTATCTCACAAACAGGTTTGACATGCACACACTTTTAAGAAGGAAAGCAGATTTTCACAAATTAAAAGTTCATGTGCAATTGTTAAACACAGTTTGTAACCTACATATGACTAGTTTTGCAAAGAAAGGCATGCTAACATGAAACAAAGCTATAAGGAAAAAGAAATATTTCATGAAGTAGCTTGATGAATCACTTGAAAATGCACAATATTTCACAAGAACCAGAAGGCAGATTGAACCATCAATGGTAACCAAGGTAAGCTCTATATATCATGCTCCAAATTGAGTTACAAAAGCTTGCTAATCTAGGAAAGGACTACAAAAGTCACTAACTTTAGAAAAGCATCAGAAGAACTCTCCAAGCTATTTTACAAAGGCAAAAAGCCATATATACAAAAGAGTGTTGGCCCCTTTGTTTTAGGGTTTACAAAAATATCAGCCTCCAGAAAGATCCCCCCCTTAGATCTTTTGAATCAAGTTACATATGCATTCAATGGGTATCCCTGTTGTCCTTCTCTCAAACCTCCTTTACCAGCCGACATCCTAGTTGTCCTTGTGACTCGCGGCCTCTCTACTCTCCTCTCTTCTACTTACAGATGACACCCCCTAGATATCGAACTGATCCATCACTTTCTTCACAGAGCAGATCCATGTCACTTATGTTCCGTTGATCCTCCTGGAACTGGTCAAGCTGCCAACGATTCACCTGTAGCTCACTCTGATTGGTTGAAAAAATGTCATGTGGGATTTTCAAGTGGTCAAAGATCATTCAAACAGAATCACATGTCGGTGAGACACTAGTTGTGTCTCCCTGATACGATTATATTCCACGGTAGCAATCGGCATACTATCGGAAAGACTATCGCATTCGGAAAGAGGTCATAGCGAATCCTCAAAAGTTATACCGTTGCATCTTCGTCGGGGAGACAATCGCTTTTGGCAAGGGGTTTCAAAGAAGTCCACATCAAATCCATCACTATCGGCAAGACCACGCCATCGGCCAGAGTCATACCAATCTTCATGAGTTATACCGTTGCACAAGATGTCACCGAGACCATCGCTATCGACAAGAAATCATAGCGAAGGCACCTTCCTTTCTCCCCGAGCTCAAACCTTTCATTTCTGCAAGACTCCCCTCCAGTCGGGAAGACCTCTCATCGAACTCATCTGCTTTGGCGAGACCACCTTCGGTCAGTGAGACATTATACCGACCGAGCCTTTCTGTCAACGAGTGCAACTTCTTTCGGCAAGACCTCGCCCTGTCGACCAGACCTTTCATAGAGCTCAAAACATTACACCAAAGGGAGAATCCTTTGGTGAGACTCCAGCGAGTCGACCAGACGTCACCGCGAGCGACAGGAGTCATACCGATATCCCCTTGTGAACGGTGTGACATAATTAGGTCGGCGAGACATTACCCCAAAGCCCCTTCATTACACCTAAGGCATTCTGTTCCTCCCGAGCTCGAAACTTTCTTTCAGTGAGACTCCCACTGGGTCGGAAAGACGTTACCGCGAAAGCATACATTTGGGCGAGAGCTCATTCCGGGACCACCACCTCATGTCGGCAAGACCCTATCGGGTCGGCAAGACCTTATGCCGAACCCTTTATCTTTTAGCGAGCTCAGAACATTTCGGGGAGACCACCAGCGGTCGGCGAGATGTTACACTGAGGGCATTTCATTTTGGTGAGACCTCGCACTATCAGTGAGACCCTATGCCAAAGGAAATCCCCCTCGGCGAGACTTTATTTGGTCATCGAGACATTATGGCGAAATCCTTTCTTTCGTCGAGACTTCTTCTTATCGGCCAGAACTTTCACCGAACTCCTTTCTTTTAGCAACGCTAGCAATATGCAACGGTCGGCAATACCTTAGTAGTCGGGGAGACATATAAAAACCCACAGCGAATAAAATGTCTGGCTGACCGGTGGATCCCAAATGAATATAACACCCTGCCAGTCAGCAAGACATCTGAAAGGTCCCAGCGACTTTCTTCCTTAGGAATTTTGTGCCAAATCTGATTGAGGCATGCTTTCTAACAGGCTCCCTTGAGAAATACATCGGGTGTATGATTTACTCCTACACAACAATGTCCCCATTTGGCCTTCATGAACATTTAAAACATGGATTTCCCTGCCTGATTGAGCTCGTAGGTGAAAATTGGGTAACATTTCTGGTGACCTCAATTGGATGTTTGCCTGCTAAACATGAAAACTAGTAGCCTAAAATTTTCCATTAGGCAGGGAGCCCATCAGAGAACCAACACCACTTGAAAACAACATTACAAATTGTTATAACTCAACAGAACAGCAAGAGACACCCTTGAAATTTATGAAAACCCAACACAAAAGAAGCAAACTATCTAACTGTGCTCAAAAGCACTTAGGGAAAACAAAGATGCATTTGAAATGAAACTAGCCTACCCTACTCTAACCAGCAAAGAAGCTGGTCAAACAAACCCATTGAAAAGTTGGGTAAAATAACTGCTTTTTCTAAAAAAATTACAATGTTTGCTACATTGGAGAACAACTAAAAAGAAATGGAGCATGCATGACAATTCAACGGATAGTTGCAAGGTCTCTTGTAGAGCATATTCAAGCCTACTAACCCTTTCATATGGAATGTAAACATTCTCGTTCTGAGGTGGAAAGGTAACTTGAGTGTGCTCCTCCTTAGCGGTACCCTCATGCTTGGGTGCAAGCAAGGTATTAATATCTTTGCTGGTCTCCATTTTGGCTGGATGCCTGATCAGGCATCCTTGTGAAAGAATAGCCTCCAAGCCAATCCTGTTGGGTCTACTTTGATCAGCTGCTTCCACAATCATAACCCCATGATGATTGGAATGAGCTACCTTATGTGATTCAAATGAAACTATGGTAGATCCTTCCACTTGGTTATGCTGCTCACACTCTCCGGATTTAGTTAGTGATGGCTTGGCATCAAGCTTTGAGCAAAACTCCTCCACTATGCTTGAAGACATATCCTCTTTAAGTTCATGATCAGCTTCCTCATGCATGACATGTCCTACATCAATCTCATAACTTTCTCCTTGAACACTTAAAGGAGTACATGTACCTTTCAAAACATGCTTTTGTTGATCATGCCCCTCTTTATGGATGTTTTCACAGGTACCAACCCTTTCACCTCTTAAGACCAAGCTGCCCCCATCTTCCTCTTGATGAATGAACAACCTATCAAAGCGAATTTCATCTTCTAGTTGTCCAAGATTTAACACTGGTGTTAGTTCAAGCAGGGTGTCTCTATCATCACCCACAAGACCAGGAAGTTCAACAAGCCAATCTATTGTGAGCTCATCACTTTGCAGCTCAAAACTGGGCATTGAGGTAAGTTCAGTCAAGCACTGCTCATCTTCAACTATAAATTCTAGAAGTTCATCAAATAAACAAACATAAATTTGAACTTGAGCATCCTTTCCTTCTTCAACTGTTTGTTGTCCTACTTTCTGCCCATCCTTAGCAAATTGTTTGACCTCTAGATTTAACGATTCTAGATCACCCCAAAAAAGGTCATCTTCACTCTCATTTTTTATTTTCAGTGAAGGAGGACCCAGTTTCGCCTTACAGTGTTCTTCATGAATCAAATTTCCTTGTTCATGCTTGTTGATAACCTCTTGAACTATGAACCTATCACATTGTTGGACAACTTCAAGATGTTCCAGATCAGCTGCCAATGAAGTTATGGGTAAGATCCTTTCACTTTGTTCAACAAAGTAGGGCAACTCATTAGACATCAAAGAGGCAATTTGATGGTCAGCATGTTCCTCTTGCTCCATAACCTGTTGCCCAGGTAAACCATGCTCAACTATCTCCTGTGATGGATCTAATTCCTCCTCCTGTTTGAGATTTTTTTGCTGTAGTCGATAACATGCTACAGCTAAATGCATTAGATTTACTTTGCTAATCCTCTCCATGAGGAGTAAGTCATCTGAATCAATGGGCTGCTCTTGAGGGATGATGGACTGATCTTGTTCAGGTACTACATTCTCATGCATTGAATTGAATCCCTTAAAGCTTGGAATTTCAAACTGAGAAGACTTACTAGGGGATTCAAGAGGTTGAATTTGCCTAAAGTTGGAAAACTTGTACTTAGGAACCTCTTGTTTGGAAAATTTTAGCCTCATTTCTGCATCTTTTGCAGCCAACTGCTGGGCAAGGTTCTCTTCAAATTTCCTCTTTTTGGCCTCCCATTCCTGCTCACTTGTCTGAGCTTGGTAAGCTTTTTGTTCTTGTTGCCAATCGATCTCCTGTTGTCCTTCAATCTCCAACATTTGTCTTTGAAAATCAGAGATTATGTCATCGATGCACATGTTGTTAACTCCTTGAGATTGGGCATGTGAACAAACATGTTGGTTGGCATTTTGATGGTTTTGTTCAGACTGTTGTTGGACATATATAGGTTGATGCACAAACTGAGCAGGGGTGGGAGGGTGGCAAACTTGTGGGGAATATTGATAATCTCCTGTAGCAAAGATACTTGGACTAAAAATAGCTACATACTCATTTTGATATGGCTAATAATTGGGTATATGAGCAGAATTTTCATGAAATGAGGGATGATTAGCAGTTTCATGACAAGATGGATGATAGAACATGTCTTCATAAAATGTAGACATTTTGGAGCATTCATAGAAGTTGGAAATGCATTAAAATTTCTTGTAAAACAAGAAAACTAGATCTGATTTTCTGGAAATAAGAACATACCAGCACTTAATCTGCTTGAAACCAATTGTTATTCTCCCAGAGTCGCCAAGTATGTAAATAAAATTCCTCCAAAAGGCTGAAACTACTGCTGCACACACCAAACAGCAGCAATAAAAATGCATAAACATGAACTGAGAAGCAGTTCACGGTCCCACCAGGCGTGCCATAACTGTTATCCACTGAAATTGCACCTTGTTGAACCTGATGTTCAACACCTCAGTGTAACATGGGAAGACCTCTAAAGCTATGGGTTACTTGTAGACAGAGGTCAACCTCCGAAGAAGGCCGGCTTCCTAACTGGTTATATCACTTAACTACTAATACTTGTAAGGAAAAGGGAGGAGTGCATAAAAATGAAAATTAAATCCTATGGTGATGCACCAAATTTGACAAGAGCAATGAGACACTCAAGTTACACTTGAATATTGATGATGGATATGGGACTACACAACAAGCTTCTGTAGATTATGCATAATTATCTCACAAATAGGTTTGACATGCACACACTTTTAAGAAGGAAAAGCATATTTTCACAAATTAAAAGTTCATGTGCAATTGAGTAAACACAGTTTGTAACCTACATATTACTAGTTTTGCAAAGAAAGGCATGCTAACATGAAACAAATCTATAACGAAAAATAAATATTTCACGAAGTAGCTTGATGAATCACTTGAAAATGCACAATATTTCACAAGAACCAGAAGGCAGACTGAACCATCAATGGTAACCAAGGTAAGCTCTATATATCATGCTCCAAATTGAGTTACAAAAGCTTGCTAATCTAGGAAAGGACTGCAAAAGTCACTAACTTTAGAAAAGCATCAGAAGAACTCTTTGAACTCTTTTAAAAAGAGGCAAAAAGCCATATATACAAAAGAGTGTCAGCCCCTTTTTTTTAGGGTTTACAAAAATATTAGCCTCCAGAAAGATCCCCCCCTTAGATCTTTTGAACCAAGTTACATCTGCATTCAATGGGTATCCTCACTATCCTTCTCTCGAACCTCCTTTACCAGCCGACATCCTAGTTGTCCTTGTGACTCGCGGCCTCTCTACTCTCCTCTCTTCTGCTTATAGATGACACCCCCTGGATATCGAACTAATCCATCGCTTTCTTCACAGAGCAGATCCATGTCACTTATGTTCTGTTGATCCTCCTAGAACTGGTCAAGCTGCCAACTGTTCACCTGTAGCTCACTCTGATTGGTTGAACAGATGTCACGTGGGATTTTCAGGCGGTCAAAGATCATTCAAACATAATCGCATGTCGGTGAGACACTAGTCATGTCTCCCCAATGTGATTATATTCCACGGTAGCAATTGGCATACTGTCGGCAAGACTATCGCATTCGGCAAGAGGTCATAGCGACATCATAGCGAATCCTCAAAAGTTATACCGTTGCATCTTTGTCGGGGAGACAATCACTTTTGGCAAGGGGTTTCACCGAAGTCCACAGCAAATCCATCGCTATCGGCAAGACCACGCCATTGGCCAGAGTCATATTGATCTTCATGAGTTATATCATTGCACAAGATGTCGCCGAGACCATTGCTATCGGCAAGACATCATAGCAAAGGCACCTTCCTTTCTCCCCGATCTCAAACCTTTCATTTCGGCAAGACTCCCCTCCAGTCAGGAAGACCTCTCATCGAACTCATCTGCTTCGGTGAGACCACCTTCGGTCGGTGAGACATTATACCGACCGAGCCTTTCTGTCAGCGAGTGCAACTTCTTTTGGCAAGACCTCGCCTTGTCGGCCAGACCTTTCATTGAGCTCAAAACATTACACCGAAGGGAGAACTCTTTGGTGAGACTCCAGCGAGTCGGCCAGACATCACGGCAAGCGACAGGATTCATACCGATATCCCCTTATGAACAAACGTCGATGTGACATAATCGGGTCGACGAGACATTACCCCGAAGCCCCTTCATTACACCGAAGGCATTCCGTTCCTCCCGAGCTCGAAACTTTCTTTTAGTGAGACTCCCACTGGGTCGGCAAGATGTTACGGCGAAAGCATATGTTTGGGCGAGAGCTCATTTTGGGACCACCACCTCATGTCGGCAAGACCCTATTGGGTCGGCAAGACCTTATGTCGAACCCTTTATCTTTCGGCGAGCTCAAAAAATTTTGGGGAGACCACCAGCAGTTGGAAAGATGTTACACTGAGGGAATTTCATTTTGGCACGACCTCGCACTATCGGTGAGACCCTATGCCGAAGGCAATCCCCCTCGGCGAGACTTTATTTGGTCGTCGAGACATTATGGCGAACTCCTTTCTTTCGCTGAGACTTCTTCTTATCGGCCAGACCTTTCATCGAAATCCTTTCTTTCGGTGACGCTAGCAATATGCAATGGTCGGCGAGACCTTAGCAGTTGGGGAGACATATAATAACCCACGAAGAATAAAATGTATGGCCGACTGGTGGATCCCAAATGAATATAGCACCCTGCTAGTCGGCAAGACATTTGAAAGGTCCCAGCGACTTTCTTCCTCAAGAGTTTTATGCCAAATCTGATTGAGGCATGCTTTCTAACAGGCTCCCTTGAGAAATACATCAGGTGTATGATTTACTCATGCACAAAAATGTCCCCATTTGGCCTTCATGAACATTTAAAACATGGATTGCCCTGCCTGATTGAGCTCGTAGGCGAAAATTGGGTAACACCAAGTCGGGGAATCAAGAAGTTATGAAAATTTGGAACTCTGTGACAAGGTTATAAAACTCAGAGGACTAGTGACTAAGCTTGTTTTTCCCCCTTATTTTGAGTATATCGTCTCTCCAGCTGTGACATTTTACATGAATTATTAATGAAATCTTATCAATAATCTTTCAATAATCTTCTTTGTCATTATGCATTGATGTATATTTTAATTCTGGATTTGGTTTAATGAACCAATTAAAGTACCTTGATTAAAGCATGAATTCATATACATGTTTAGTGGATCTGATAAGTAGTCATGGAGATTGAGTATTGATGTGTGAATTGTAATGCGATTTCACTAAGATTATGGATGCCTAGAATTAAAATCACCTTATAGTTCATATTTTAATTGTGTTAAAAGTAAAACTTGAACATGTGCTCAGCGATTCATCACTCAACTCAATTATTAATAACATATTAACAATATTATTAGTAGCATATACAAAAATGAACATCAACAATCATTTAAAGTGTATCTAGTAGTTGAAACCACTACTATACTTTTTCTTCAAATGATAAAATAAATAATACAAATAATTGAACATCAACACATTACTGAAGTCTGAATTTGAGATTTTATTATTATTATCACATGAAGGAATACATAGAGGCATTGGCAATGCAAAATATTGCTCAAAGATAACTCTGCACAAAGCTGAGTTGGAACTTGTAAACTCATATTATCAAAAATCAAATCACTGCAACACCTTTTTCTAGCAACTTTCACTGTTCATGTGGTGGAATTTTCATTTGTTCTAACTGATTTTGTTTGAATTGAATATTTGTTAACAATTCATGATTCAAATTGGAACCTGTCTTGGATTCTTCAATCAATTTTGCATTCAAGGTTAGAAATGGTTTGATGGAATCCAAATAGTTCACCACATCTAGGTTCTGAGGAAATTGGCCCAAATCAATCTTCCTTGCATCCTCCATCTTTCTGAAATCATTCTTTCCAATGAATCACTCATTTCTGTCAAAAGCCTTTGGAAAACCAAGCTCTGTGAAGTTCCTTACCTTTCCATCCACCTTCTTCATCTTGTCTATAGCCAAATGCAAATATTCCTTTGTTTCATGCATTCTCAAACACTTTTCAATGATAGATGACAACGTCATTGATGTAGCAAGCTGATTAGTAATCCCTTTTGATTTCAAAACATTGTCACTGGCTTTGTAGATTGTTTGTTGAATTTGATTTGCAGATTTCTCTAATGTCAGCACATTTTTGTTGTCCACTAAATATTTGTTGAGCTTCTTATGATGTTGTTTGATAGAATCAATCAATTAAAACATGTCCCACAAATGATCAATCCTCTACATTATTTCATCCTAGATCTTTTGTTTCATATGCTCATTGTTTCTCTACAAAATGCAGATAACTTATTTTGACAAGACTTAATTTCATTTTTTGCTTCCATCATCTCTACCTCCAATCTTTCATTTCTTTTTTCTCCCCTTCTCCAATTTTTGTTCCCACTGTGCATTTCAATTTGCAATGATTAGTCTTCATTTTTCTGAAGTGGATTTTTCCTCATCATATTTCTTGTTGTTCTCATCTAGCCTTTGCTTAAGTTCATTCACAGCAGTCTCATTCTACTTATCCTCTTTGCTTGTTCATGTAGAGGAAGATTTTTTTATTCTTTTTTCTAATTCATTGCTCTTGTTATTTGTTGCTTTCCTCTTTTCTTTCTCATTTGCTAGATCTTCCTCTAACTTTTCAATTTGAGTATGGAACCTTTTTTTCTCTCTATCTTGCTTTAGCAATGATGTGTACACCAATTCATTGTTCTTCTTTGATACACTAATTTTTTCATTATTTATGAGTCCAAAAAAATACAATTGAATATTGTTCACTTGGAATTCATATCGAGCCATCTGATTTGTTGGTTTGTTTTGAATTGTGGGAACAAGAATTGTGTTCTCCATGATTTCTTATTTGTGTCAAATGTGGGTAATACCATGGTTGTTGCAAGCTCTGAAGTTACAACAAGCACAATCTCCATCAGTTGCTTCTTTTCTTTTTTATTCATATCTGATTTCTTTTTAAACTCTTCAATGTAATCAAAACCTAGGGACGCAAGAATAATGGAATGCTTGAATGGTGAAGGAATAAGAGTACTTGCAGTTGCTAATGATGTAGCAACTAGAATAACTGGTAGTGGGGAGTACCTGGAAATAACTCCTTTGTGTTGGATCCACTGGTAGTATGACTTGGACTTGTCAAAATCCTTTGCCTCTTCTGTATGCCTTGATCACCTCGTGTTTTTGTGGTATATTGTATTGTTGTCCTCTTGTGTGTAATTTTCTATTGTAGCACAAGTTGACCACTACTAGTACTACTACCCATACCACCAGAGGCAGTACCAGTTGCACTAAGCTCTCCACCATGGGAATGTCCTAGTTGTGATTGTGTCTGGTCACGAGGATGAGGATCTGAAGCTCTAACAAATTGACTTGTATGCCCTAGGTCTACTTTTTCACCTCCAATCCCAAGGCCATATTTATCAACTAGTTTTCTATGCTCTACATCTGTTACTGTCCAAGGGCCTTGTCTTTGGGACCCCAAAGGACCACCTTCATAACCCATTTTTTTAGCTATGGCTACTCTTATAGTATATGCGTCTTTTGTGGCCTCACTTAAACCAAGTTTGAAATTGACATGGCTTTCTTCTTCCCTATCACCATTAGATTCATCAACACTTTCTTTATCTTCTTGTTCATTCGGATGCTCTATATTCCATAATTTTTTAAACTCACGATCTTCTTCGTTATCTCCATACTCTACAAGAGCTCTTGGATCACCTAGCTCCTTCCTCATAGACCAAAAGGCAGTAATTTTTTTATCTTGACCATTTTTTTTCTATAACTTCCTTCTCTAGAGAATCTGGCATTTTTACTCTACTAGATGGTTTATCACTTTTTTCATAAAAAATGTTGTACCTCCTGATTGTCTTTCGATGCAATGCCATAATTTCTGCTAACAATTGTTCAAAAGAAATACCATTCTCAGCAACACTTTTCTCCATTGTAATTTTGTCCTCATCCCAAGAATCCTTGTTTCTCAAGTTTTCAAGCAAGGGTTTACTTTGATGTTGAATTATACTTTCAGCATTCTTATTGAGCACAATCATTGATTTAATGGTGTCACATGGATCATACTGCCAGTGACAGATAGCATCAAAATCAAAAAAAATCAAAAGATTATGTGCCACACTAAATGCTTTTCTCTTGAATGTGAACCCTCCACATGAAAAAGGTAAAGAAGGAAATAAGGTCTTCTTTTGTTGACCAACAAAGTGTGGTTCATCAATACTCTACATCTTCCTTACATATTCCAAAGCAAAAACCCTTTTTGTCACATGTATTGGAAGTTTTTACAGTTGTACTCTCGATCCATTAAATCTTAGCATAGTATATTCTTTCATTAAGTACCGATCAGCCAATTGTATTTCTTTTCCTATTTGAATGTAGTTTCTACATGACATAGGAAATCTAGGCATTGGAGTATTTGTAATTGATTGATGCAATGGAGCCAATAGAAAAAGATAATAGGTTGTGAACCTAAATGTCTTGGTGGAACCTCCTTTAATCATTAAAAATTATTTATGCATGGATTCTACAATGTGCCCAATAAAATTATATTTGACATGTGGAACACCATAATGGATATTATATACCATTTCAAGGAGGCTTACACCCACTTCCAAATTGCTATCCAATCCGAGGAAAAATACTAGCATGGAAATAGTATCCTAAACCCATGGTTTAAAAATATCCAAACCATAAGGAGGCTTATGATCACCTTTCAATTTTCTTCTATCTTGAACTATTTTATTTAGGAAAGAATTTTTCTCCATTTCAGCCACTACTTCATAATCACTACAATATTTTCTAGGTCAATGTGGAATTTTCCAAATTCTTCGGTTGTAAACTCTAACACTTTTTAGAGTTCTTCTGCATTAATGGATAACAATTCTTCTTTGCTATCTATTGGTTAACAGATTTTACACCTTTAAGAATTGACACTTAAACACTCACAAGGTGCAAGAATTTAGCCAATAGCTCTGAATATTTATCTTTAAACAAGATTAATATTCTCTGAATTTTTCTGAGGTACAACTCCCTCATAATATTTTCAATGAATTAAAAGAACAAAGAAAGTAAAACACCATGCATGCTTTTAACCAGAAAGTAGAAAAGGTAAACCCGATATCAAAAAATTTCAAGTATCAGGTGCATGAGCAGTAAACAAGAAATATTAGCACAAAGGCTACTTAGTCATCGGAGATAAAATATTCACTCAATACCATATGAGAAATTAAACCAAACATATGAACTACACTTCTCACACCAAGATAAGACATGCAAGATGTATTCTTAAATGCAAAGATTTAAGAAACAGATAAACTCAACCAAATTGCACATAGACAAAATGGTAATTGTTGGCAAGAGACACTACACATGTCATCTATTGTTGTCATTGATGGAAACCCTAGTCAGTGATTCGATCCACATGTCATCATTTGATCATATTGGAAGTCAGATCAAAGTTTTGTGATTAACTGTCAAGTTAGAACATAGCATCCGACAGAATTGTGTTCATCGATTCACATGCAATTTTTTGTTATCATTTTGAGTTGTGGATCTCAGGGAAGGTTGTTTGGTATATGATCTTTGTTATTCGTGAATCTTAGAGCCTCATATCGATCCATGTGCAAGTTAGAAGATCCAGTTGATTAATTTTTTGTTTAACAATGCATGAAGGCCGACTAAGTGAATGTAGCCGTTGCGAATATTTGAAGAGTAATTGTTTGTGTTTTTATGTTTGAGCATGTTGATTTGGGTCCTAACTATCTTGTGACCGATTTTGGTTGGTGCACGTTGAAAATTAATTATGGATTGAGCCGACAATTTGTAAATATTTCATATTTTGTTGGAGCTGACATGTAGTGATTAAATCTTTAGTTGCGGATATATATAAGTGATCGATTATATCATTTTGATGTATGTAAAAAGTGTGTTGATGTATGTTGTGAAAGTCAAAAGGATTGTAGAGCGATTATGCACAGTTTCACTTTTGCATAAATGGATTTGTGATGCAAGTTAAAAAAGATAGAGCAAAAGATCAAAATCAGACAAAAGGTCTAGAATTCAATTGATGAGCTTAACCAAAACTGTAATCAGGAATTAGTAGATGCTACTTTCTCAATTCAAATCTTTTGGATGTTATCCAAATACTTTTGTAAGGCAGTGAGCCTTTTCTATTTTTGAGCAGTGAGCTCTAGGCAGTGTGCCTGAATGCAAGTGCATTCCCATTTTGTAAACATCTTTTTGAGTATACTCGGATAATATTGTGGATTGACCTCCACCGTGCTTTTTCCCCTAATAGGATTTCCACATAAAAAATCCTTGTGTTATGGTGTTGTGGTTGCTTGCTTTATGTTCATGCATTTTTTTTTTGGTTGAATGTTATCAATACTTTAAAGATCAGATTAATAAAGTGAAAAATTGCAGAACACTAATTAACCCCCCCTCTCAGTGTTCCTTGATTCCAACAATTGGTATCAAAGCCTAGTTCCTCAAAAGAAGTTTAAAATCTCGGGGAAGATCCGGGAAAGTAATTCAATGGATTCAAGCATTCTTCAACAAAAAAAATTGGTGGCCCTAGATGATCTTCATCAGTCCAAATCTAAAGTCTAAGATTTACAAGCAAGTCTCAAGCATGCTGAGAAGTTCATTCAATCATTGAAAGATAAAATCAATGAGTCAAGGGAAAAGAGAAAGGAACTCTATGATCAACTGAAGCAGAAAGAAAGTAAGAGCATGGAAGATGAACACCTAATTCAAGCCTTGAAGGAAAAGATAGAAGAACGTGAAAAGCTTACCAGAGAAAATGTTGTTCTAAAGCATGAAATGGAATCTATTGTGATGAGGATGAACAAGGAGACTGAAGACAGGAAGAAGAATGAAGAAAAGCTTGCTCGGTCCTTGAAAGAAAAATATGAAGAATGCATCTAAATTATTGATGGATTCCATCAATTGGAGCTTGAATTGGAACAATCCAGAAATAATGAAGAAGAGCTTGAAAAGAAGATTATTGATCTTAGAGATAAACTTGCTACTACAAATGAATTCAAGGAGAAGTTCAAGATTAGCTCAGCCAAGCTTGATGAACTAATTAAAAGTTATAGGACTGAAGGTGACAAGCGAGTCTTGGATATGAGAAAGGAGAAAGTTTTGGATCTAGACAAAGGAGATTTAGTCAAGAAAATTAGATGAACAAAGCTGGAAGGTATCCGGTAAGACAACCTAATGCTCAAAGGTTCAATGGTTACTGTTTTGTTTGCAATAAATTTGGTAATATGGCTACTAAATGTAGAAGTAGAATGAATTCAAGTGGTCCATCATTTTCCGGTTAGTGTTTCAATTGCAATAAGTATGGTCATAAGTGAAATGAATGTAGAAATATGATGAACAAATTTTATAGAGATGTCAGATGTTATACATGCAATAGATTTGGCCATATTGCTAACCAATGTAGATCAAGATAAAATCAATGGAACAACTAGTCTGAACAAATAAATGTGGTGTGCTACAATTGCAACAAATCTGGTCACATTGCTAGATTTTGTAGAAGCAGAAAGGGTCTGGTAAATCAAAGGAAAAACATGCAAAAGGATGAAAAGGGAAAAGGAAAAGTTACTACAGATGAGATCAGAAAGCAAATGAAGAAGATATGGGTGAAGAAGAGTCCCTTTGTTGCAGGAAATGATTCAGCACCAGAATCAGGGTTTGGAAATTCTTCTGGTAATTCCTCTGGGAATTAGATTAAGGCCTCTAGCCTAGGGGAAGTTCTCAAGAAAATCCTTCAAACCCCCTGCCGATAGTTGGTGTCGGGATATTGATGAGTGTAGTGATTGCATTGATGATCTACAAATGTTGTTGAAATAGTTGGAGAGACTATTTATGCAGAGTTGAAGGTCCGTAGAAGAGTCATCTTTCACAAAGTATGGAAATAGGGTATTTAGATGAGTTAGGGAAAAAGCATTTATTGCGATAAAAATTTAGGTGTGCAAATGATAAAAGGTCATTTGTATTCTTCATTTTTCACTTTACACTTTGAGAAGAAGTTTGGAGAGCTATGAAGTGAAATTTGGAAAATTTTGGCAAAGATTCAAGTGTGAAGATGATTCAGTGATCAAACCCTAATCTAGCACAAAGGTATTTATCGGGAAAACTTGTGAACTTGTGAATTTGTGAAAATGGTTTCTCTATTGGTAGTTGATATCAAGGATAGACCCCGTCAAAAATTCAAGTGGCATCCTTTCAAATCTATTGAGACAGATCCCTTAGGTGCATTTTCGTCTGTTCCATACGGCATCTTACATATTGAAAACATTAGGGCATACATTCATGCAAACATTAAGGAGTTAGGGAGCTCGCAGTTGTTTAATTCATACTCAAATCATGTAGTTGGAAAGATTTCAAGGTAAAGCCCGAGTTCAAAACCCTAGAGGAGAAGAAATTCATGCATATTGTAAAATTTCCTGTGTTTGAAGAAAATGAGTGGGTCCAGTATATTTTGAGCTAAGTTCATGTTGAATTTATGTGATTGAGTCAACCTTTTAAGATTACAAAAGAAGCTATAAACATTGTTACTGGTTTAAATTCCTCTGGTGGGTTGTCGATCTTGAAGTTCGTGAAGAATCAGATAGTTATTGATGCAACAGGTTCAGTGTTTGATAAAAGAGCCATGACAATTGAAGATATTATTGAAGTGGATGTCAGATTTGCATCTATGGTCATTGGTTACAAGATATATCATTCCAGCCGAGATAATTTTGTATCTGGTATAGCTATCTATGCAGCATATCAGATGGTGAAGGAGAATGCAAAGTATGATCTATGTGAGTTACTCAGAAGCTAGTTAATGGAGAATCTTGGAAAAATCAAGAAAGATAAGAAGAATTCCTTCAAATATGGTAATTTGATGTGTTTATTCTCTTACTTCATGAATGAAGTTATGAGATTTGGAAAATTTCAATGGCAAGGTAATAATCCTGTAGATGTTCAAATTAGAGATATCTTGCACAAAGTTGGTGATAGTAAAGCTAGGAAAACTGCAATCTGGGGATATTTCAAGAACTTTCAGAATGAAATGCAAGCCAGGGAAAGGATTCCTACTTCTATTGTGGAGAAGTATAAGGATACAATTTGCTTCATGGTTGACATTGATCAATGCTTGATGGAAGCTGCGGATCCTAGAACAGTCTGGATTATTCCAATGGGCTATGAAGTTGAGGAGAACATCTTGGAACTATATGCACAACATTTGTTGAGTAAACCTCAGGATCTGATAGAAGAGAGGTTTGGAACCTATGAAGAAAAATATATGCAAGTACATGAGCATTTGAAGAAACCTATGATAGTCCAGAGAGTAAGGAAGGAAGTGGAAGCCTTTGTAGAGAGCATGGTTATATCTATAGAAGTTGTGAGAGAAGCTGGAAGAAAGAGAGAACAAGTTGAAGCGGGAGAGCCAGCTAGAACTTAATCTACTAGTCTAGTAGCATCCTCTGCTCAATCTAGATCAACAAGGAGCTCTACACCCTTATCTGGTTCTACAGTGAAATCAAGCCATGTGAAAGCTCAAGTGAAGACATATGGGAGAGAAGGAAAAAGGAAGGAGGACAAGACCACAAGAGTTTATGTTGTTTTTGAAGATGAAGAGACTGAATATGATGAAGAGATAAAAGAAATCAAGAAAAAGGGCACAAAGGAAACAAAATTCTCTAAGGACAATCCCTCTAGTGAATATAAAGGAAAGAAAAAAATGAAAACAGACAAATCGGGTATGTCTATAGAAGAAGTGAAGAAAAAATTGATTAAGGATGGTAATCTTAGGCCTCTTTGTGAATGATATGACACCTTTGACAATGTCGATCAAAGAGTTATTAAGGAAGCTTCAATAAAATACTTGAATAATTTCAATATGACTCTTATTGAAATAATGTCTGCATTACCCAAAGGTCTATATGAAGTTTTAGAAATAAGAAGAGTGAGTGTAAGGACAAAAGAAGAGAAAATGAGAGAATAGATACTTCCTAATTTGTTTCTAGTGATTCCATTAGAAGAAATGAAGAAAAAAGGGATTTTAAGAGAAAAACAAGGGTGAACAAGCTGATGATTGGATAGACTAAAGAAGTTGCAAAGGATACTGAGAAAATCCTTAAGGAAATTCTGTTAAAGAACAGATACAATGTTGTTTATGAAGAAGTGCATGATGGAGATGTTTCATCTGGTTTGGTAGTAGAAGAAGAAAAGAAGATACATTTGAGGACACTCTAAATCCTCTTGACATGCAAGATGTTAAAACTCCTATGGATACTGAAGCTCCTAAAGTAGTGTTGGTTGAAGAAAAAGAGATTCCTAAAGCCATGCAAGAATCGATGCTTGAAGAAAAGAAGGTTGAGGAAAAAGAAGCTCATGTGGAAGCAAGAGACACTGCTAAGACAATGAAAGAGTTTTTAGAAGAGAAACAAGGAGAGTCTGATCCTAAATTGATTAGAGGTCCTATTAATTTGGCTACTTTGTCTCCCATTGAGAAACTGAAAGTTGCATCATTTGCACATGCCAATGCAAGGGAAGAAATTATGAAATCACATATTGAAGATAGTGAGTTTTTGAATCTTGCATCCAGTATTCTAGAGAAGATCATGCCTTCATATGTCAAGGATTCATCTGATTCTCCATCCGGTCAACTGAAGAAGCTTGTAAATTCTGTAAGTACTCATTTTGAGTCACTTGAGAAGTCAACTATGGATAAGGTTCAGAAGGAATTTGATGCTAAAAGGTTCAGTAGGTTGAAAGGGATGATAGCTAATGATAAATCTATGTTAGCTACTTGTGTAAAGAATATTCAAATTGCTTTGTCTAAAGGTGGTAACATTTATAAGTCATGTTTATCTTTATCTAAGTTCACTGAGGACATTGAAAAGAAAATGAAAGAATGTGAGAAACAGTTAGTAGATATCACTCAAGCATTTGATCTTCTAACCATTTTTGTTGGAAAGAAAGAAGGTCAAGTCATATCCCTACTTGACAAGATCAAAATTTTGAAGCATGAAGAAGGTAAAATGGTTGAAAGGGTTTGTGAGCTTAGAGAACTAATTGGTCCTAAGATGGAAACAATGTTAAGTCCATTGAAGGAAGCACAAGATGCTATGGTGGTCAATGATCTAGCGAACCTTGAATCAACAAAGATGCAATCTTACTTATTCTGTGGTCACATGACTATCTTGGAGAGTCTCAAGAAGGGTTGGGACACTAGTTTGAACCTGTTGATAACAATTTTGTAGATATATTCAAGTTTATGTAAGTTGTAGAAGAATGTTTGTACATATGCAGTTTGTTCATAGAAATTTTGTTTGATTTTTTGTATGTGGATTCCTACCTTTTCCATTGATGTAAAATGGGAAGAGTGGGACAGTGAAAAATTCCTTAATCATCTCAGGGGGAGTTGTGTTTTTGGATTTTTGAAGGTTGGCAGTGTATTCATGTTAGTATTGATCTGATACTTAGTCATTTTTCACTAAGTGTTGCCATCAATGCCAAAGTGGGAGATTGTTGGCAAGAGACATTGCACATGTCATTTGGTGTTGTCATTGATGGAAACCCTAGTCAGTGATTCAATCCACACATCATCATTTGATCATACCGGAAGTCAGATCGAAGTTTTGTGATTAAGTGTCAAGTTAGAATAGAGCATCCGACAGAAATGTGTTCATCAATTCACATGCAATTTTTTGTTATCATTTTGAGTTGTGGATCTCAGGGAAGGTTGTTTGGTATATGATCTCTGTTATTCTTGAATCTTAGAGCCTCGTATCAATCCGTGTGCAAGTTAGAAGATCCAGTTGATTAATTTTCTATTTAACAATGCATGAAGGTTGACTAAGTGAATGTAGTCGTTGTGGATATTCGAGGAGTAACTATTTAAGTGTTTTTGTGTTTGAGCATGTTGATTTGGGTCCTTGCTATGTTGTAACCAACTTTGTTTGGTGCACATTGAAAATTAATTATGGATTGAGCAGATAATTTGTAAATATTTCATATTTTGTTGGAGCTGACATGTAGCGATTAAACCTTTAGTTGTGGATATATATATAAGTGATGGATTATATCATTTTGATGTATGTACAAAGTGTGTTGATGTATGTTGCAAAATTCAGAAGGATTGTAGAGCGATTATGCATAGTTTCACTTGTGCATAAAGGGATTTGTGATTTGAGTTAAAGCAGACAAAGTAGAAGAGCAGAATCAGATAGAAGGTCAAGAATTTGATTGATGAGCTTAACTAGAACTGTAATCAGGATTAGTAGATGCTACTTTCTTAGTTCAAATATTTTGGATGTTATCCAAATACTTTTGTAAGGCAGTGAGCCTTTCTGTTTTTGAGCAGGGAGCTCTAGGTAGTGTGCCTGAATGCAAGTACATTCCCATTTTGTAAACATCTTTTTGAGTATACTCAGATAATATTGTGGATTGACCTCCACCGTGGTTTTTCCCCTAACAGGGTTTCCATGTAAAAAATCCTTGTGTTATGGTGTTGTGGTTGCTTAATTTATGTTCATGCATATTTCTTTTGGTTGAATGTTATCAATACTTTAAAGATTAGATTAATAAAGTTAAAAATTGTAGAACACTAATTCACCAACCCTCTCAGTGTTCCTTGATTCCAACAATAATTTCATTCATCAATAGTACTGAGAAAAACTTGTAGAATAATGTCTAGAGAGAACATATGAAAAATATATACATCTTTAAATAGGTGAATGATTTTTTCCTATCCATGTCCATAGCCCCTTAATCAAAAGACACATAAGAAAAATAAAGAAGAATTATGCCACTATGATAGTGTCGCTTCATTTCCAGTTTCCTGGATTGCCAAAGGTCTCTTCTGCCACGCTTGGAAAGTATTTAGGACATGCATTATGTCTTTGTGTTGAGGGATAGCTACATTTTTCATCCTCACCTTCCATGTTAGATGGAGATCTTTGGTCGTTTTCATGTGTTACTCACAAATTTTCAAATGATTTATTACCTAAGATGATACCAAGTGTAATTCACTTAGCTTTTGTAAGTGTTTAGCATTAGGAGTGGGTATATGAAGAGCTTCTTTAACGATTTTCTAGAAATCGACAATTAAACTTCTAGTGTCTACATTATCCTTGATCTCATTTTTATCTTGTAGCAGACCAAGAGCTATCAAGGTGTTTAATGCCTCATCTAAAATGACATCACATTCGTTAATGACCTCTCTAAACTTCTGTAAAAAAAATTTGGAAACCCGCAATTTCTATTCTACTCCTTTAGCCCATGACAGGAAGCGAGTATCTAAAGCATTAGATATGATTTGATTTGTGGCCAATTTTTCCATATCTTAGCTCATCAAGAGTTTCAATTCAGTCTAATAATCAACCCACAATTTTTCTTCTTTCTCAATGGAAATGATATCATCTCCTAAGGTAGCTCTTAGAGTATTTTCTTCTTGAAAATGTTTTAAATATTTAGAAATAACAAGGGTTTCCTTCTTGATAAGGGATTTATTCCAGTCATCTATGGCCTAGCTTAGACTTTGACTACTTTTAATTTTAGTTAGGGCTTCCTTTCCAACCATAGTGAGAGATTCAACAAAAGGATCTGCTTGAGAAATGGGTTGTGGGACAACCTCCAAAATGGATTTCAAACAAGCAGTCAAGTTTCGAACCTGGGCTTTCAATTCATCCTTTATTTATTTATCTTTCTTCGATCTCTCCACCATTATGGCTATTGATACTTGGAAAATCTGAGCATCCCCATCCCTGGGAGGAGGACCGAGGTCAACCCTATTCACCTCAAAATCACTTGTTGCTGCTTGTGAAGCATCTTTCTGCACAGATGGGTGTACAATTTCTAGTTGGAGTGTCCCTGATTCAGTATTATCTATAAGCCTAGCAGTGGTTTTCAGCTTCTTAGGTTTAGGAGTTGAAGTTCTCTATAACAACTGACTTACCATGTCTTGCTTAGGCAGGCTTGATTGTATGTCTTTCCTTTTCTAGGACAGTGAATCTTCTAACCATGCTAGGGTTATTGTGACCTTAGTTGCCTTGAAGCCTGGGATGTAAACATCGTCCGAGTAACTGGAGGGGTATCTCCTACTAGTGTAGTTATACATGACGTTTGAGAAGGGTTTATCTCTCTAATAGGTGAGTCATTATGAGAGGGAGGAGATTCAACATTTAAACTTTCTAACCCTTCTTCTTCTTCTCCTTCATTCTCCTTTTCCAAGATAGGTAAATTAAAAATGTCCTCCCCATAGGTTTGTGAGTACACATTCTTGTATGGTGGATCCCCATCACCACTTCCTTGGGCACCTATTGATGAAGACTAAGGGACATTACTAGTTGATTTCCTCGTACCAGTGGCTTGGGAAGTACCTTTAGCAGCTCATGATTCATTTGATCTAGTACAAGGGCGAGATTGCTCAGTTTTCTTCTTGGTTTTCCATTCCCTAGTTCTAGTTAGAACATCAGTGGTTCTAGCCTCAATAGTTTATTTTTCTTTAAAGTTCCAATCTATGGCAGGAATGGGTTGGCTCTCTATGAGTTCAGTGTATACTAGGTCAATCATGTTAGACCCATCTTCAATAACATCTCACAAATCCCACTTCAAATCATAAATAACAATTTGTTCCACAGTCAACCTCATCCAGCTTCTCCTCCTTACCTCATATTCATCAAAATAATCAGCCCAATAATCTTCAAGGTTGGGTTGGTGATTGAAAGAAGGGCCCAATTTTAGGTTTTCCTTCACATAGTCCTTTAGTTCAAAAGGGATACACTCATCATATGATGGCATATTATACTTGGATAGTTGTGCCTCAATGTTCAAAGCATCATACATAGATTGGAAACTATACACACCGAATCCAAATGGAAAGCTGACAGTAAGTCTCTTTCTGCCTTGACACAATCTGTTCACATCAACTAATTGCCTACTAACCTCAATAATTACCCATTTATCTTCAAGGTACCTGGGAAATTTAATAGGAAAACCTGCATATCCGCCCACTCTTATAAATGAAAACCTCTAAAATTGAATAAAATGACAACCATTGAAATTAACAAAATGTATGGCCTGAGGAGACAATCTCATTGCTAGACATCCTTGCAATTCCCTGACCATTCTCATGGTAAAGGTGTCAACAATTCTCCTGAAATGAAAGAAGCTTTTATGAAGTTGGAGCTTATCATGGTAGTCATAGATTGGTACTTTCCTCGGTGTTAAATCACATGACCTTAATCTGGGCTAGGGTCGAGTACTTATAAGGGAATATATTAAGTAGGATGACATGAAGAAAAATTTGTTCAAAACAAAGAGTGACATCAACTCATGTATACGATCACTAATAATCTTATCCCAATCCAGAAATTGTTCTCCACTTAATATAATCTAGATGAAGAAATACATCCATTCCTAAAAACTATGGACATTTTCATTGCCCCTAACCCTATGTAACAGCACAACGATGTCAGCTACTTCATTTATCAAATGGTTCCTGTGCAAATTGCGAGGTAATTGGGATTTTTCTTTCTTTGGTTTGACTAACCAATTCTTTGCTATCACATTATAGTAAACTCCCTTTTTGGCAGTGAACTCAATCTGAGAATTGGTCATGTCCATTGGTGAATATTCTTCCCTTTCTGGAGTCCTCAAACATGACACGAAGGTAGACCTTTGAATTTTCAGAACCAGCCTATTGTCCTTTGTTCTAACCTCATGTGTCTGTGAGTTGTAATGTCAGATGCATTCCAATACTAATTTGAGACATTGTACTGCTATTGGAAGTTTGGCAGCCTCAATCAATCCACTACCCATTACCCTCTCAATGATAGGTTTAGGATTGGGTTGGTTAAATTTTTTCTTAATTCATCTAGGTTTACAGGCCCTAGTTGAGTATCACCAATCTCAGGCCCCTCATAGGTTAACCCAGACACATATTCATACCTAGCATATTTAACCCTTGCCATGTGTAATTGTGACTTTCAACAATATGTAATTATTCAATGCAAGAGTAAGTAATTAAAAAGACAGGCTACGATGAATAAAATTGAAAGTACCTCTAATGGTGATCCCCATAATTCAAACTGTGCACTTCCTCCAGCTCTTCCCCAAAAATTGTCATGACAAGAATGTTTTCTCGCCCCCTATTTTATTAATCACAACTGCACAATAAAACATGGGGGCATATGGGCATTAATGTCTTGATTTAGCATTATGACACGTGGTAGTTTTCACTATCAACATTCCTCGTATAACCATCTTTTGAAAATTTGAAAACAAACATCTATGGGAGGTTATAAAAGAGGTTCGCAAAACTTCACAAATATGCACCCAAGTTTGAGTGCAATAGGAAAAGACCACCTAGGCTCATAACAATCATGTTGAGGATGAGGTTTGACTAAGTATATAAAACACCGCCCACTTTAACACTTAAAGGAAATAAAAAGGGCCCCGGGCGACAAAGTGAGAAGTTCGATAAACTATGAAAAACCCTGCCCTAGTTCACATTATGACTTAAAATGTCGCCCACATTTATATGAAAGGTTTTATGAATTAGCATAAGGCTTAATGAGATGGGAAGGAAAACAATGGTAACATTGTATCTAATTGGGGATGAAGACTGATAAGGATGAAGCAATGAACCCAGATTAAATGGAAATGGATCAGTGTCTTATCTATTGGGCAATAGAGTCGGTCAAAGTAAAATGCACTCTCTAGTAGCAAGGAAACAAACTGAAAGAAAATAAAACCCACAACAAAACCCTAAACTAATTATATACAAAGAGGGGGAGGCCATTAGGCCATCATAGCTGATACAGCTTCAGATCTTGCCCATTATAAGGAATGGGCAAAGAGGTCCAGTCAGGGTATGCTAGCTGGAATGTATTAGGCTCGAGTTCCTGAATGATTTTGAAAGGTTCAATCCATAGTGAAACAAACTTTATGAGCAACTTTATGTTCTTTGTGTTTATCCCACAATAAAATTGAATCCCCAAGCATGAATTTTCTAGGATGAGACTTTCTATCGAAAATATTCTTGACCCTCGCCAAATGTATGGTTATCTTGTTTACCATTTCTTCACATTGTTCCTACAATTTGGTTAAGTACAGGATCCTTTTTCCTAAAGCATCACTGAATTCAACTTCCTCTATAGTAGTTTGCAATTATCAAACTGGCAGTTCTAATGAAAGAGGAAGTGTGCCTTCCACTCCATAAACCAACTCAAAGGGGGTAATTCCAATTGCTTATTTCGAAGTTATCTGATCAGCCCATAGGGCTTATATAACTTTTCATTCCAGTCTTTTTGATTGTCACTCATTAAATTCTTGATAATTTTTATCATATTTTTGTTACTTGATTTTACTTGACCATTCCCTTGTGGGTAATAATCAGTTGAATGGGAAATAGAGATTCTGTAATCATAGCAGAAAAGTGAGAATTCATTGGATGAAAAACTAGTGGCATTATCAGCAACTAGCTTATGTGGAATTTCATACCTGACCAAAATATTTTCTTTGATAAAATCACAGACTACCTCAGAAGTAGTTCTTTTGACTGGAATCACCTCCACCCATTTGGTGAAGTAATCTGTAGCTGTGATAATATGAGTATGACCTGCGCTAGATTGTGGACTGATTGGGCCAATAAAATCAAGATCCCACTACTAAAACAATCCATCAATAACTACAGGTTTGAGTGGCAAGGCTACTAATCGAGGCCTTCCTACAAATAATTGGCATTTCTCACACTTACCAACCCAGTAATAGGCGTCTTTAAACATCTCGTACCAATAATACCCATGTCTTATGATCTTGAAAGCAGACACATTAGAGGAGAAGTGACCACCACAACCCTCATTGTGGAAAAGGTTAAGCAGCCACTCTTGATGAGTTTTAAGAAAGTTCCATCTATACCTCTCTTCTACAGGGTGTCATCCCAAATAACATATTTAGCTACCTTCAGCTTCAAATTCCTTTTTTGTTTGCTAGAGAGGTGATTTGGGCATTGCCCGTAAGTAAGGAAATAAGCAATATCGGAGAACCACTCATCTTGTAGACTAACAGTTAATACCAATGGTAAATCTTCACTTTCTTCTTCTTTCAAATTCTCTGCCATCAACTTGCAAAGTCTATTTCCTCTTACTAACTTAGTGGAATTTAAGTCTAGGTCATACTCTTGTACCTTGGCTATCCAGCTACCTCTCCTATTGCAGTCGATATCCTATTGGGTCAGTATGCTTTTGACAGTTGGGTCTAGCACATAAACTACTGAGTGTGAGTGAAGAATATAGAAATGGAATTGTTTAACTACTTTGACCTCTGCAAATGCATTCTTTTCAATGGGAGGGTAATTAAGCTCATGTTTCTTTAATGGTTTTCTCATAAAATCAATAGGTGCCTAAACTTTATCTTCATTCTCCTTCAATAGTACAACAGATGTGGTATGCTCTAAAGCATAGCAATAAATAATAAAATCCTTTTTAAAGTCTGGGATGACCAAGATAGGAGCTTGGGAAATTGCTTCCTTAATGTTTTCAAAAGCCTACTTCCTAGCTTCATTCCATTTAAAACCTGGTTTCTCCTTCATCATATCTACAATGTGTTTAGTAATCTCAGAAAAAATCTGGAACAAATTTTCTTAGGAAGTTTACCTAACCAAAAAAAGATTTAACACCAGTCCAGCTTGAAGGAAAATCCAATTGTAAGATAGCTTTATCTTGGTTTGGATCTATTTTGATGCCTTCTTTAGACATGATATGGCCTAAAAAATTTCCTTCTGTAATAGCAAAAATAGACTTTTTTGAATTCAACTAGATGCAATATTCCACACACCTTTGTAAGACCTGTTCTAGATCCTGCAAATGATCAATCCTCTTCGTAGAAAACACTGTGAATTCATCAAGGTAGATGACTATAATTTTGTTCCAGAGGTCACCAAAAGACAGATCCATTGCACGTTGAAATGTGGCTCCTACATTGATAAGTCCAAATGGCATTCAATTATAGGAAAAAGTTCATGAAGGTGTGGTAAATGTTATTTTTTGTTGATCTTCTCCCAATACACTGATCTGGTTATAACTTGAAAATACATCTAGCATAGACATCATCTCTGAGCCAACAATTGTTTGTAAAATATGATCCATGTTAGGTAAAGGATAATTATCTTTTAGTGATGCCTAGTTAAGATTCCTAAAATCAACACATATTTGAATCTCCCCATTTTTTTTGCATATTGGCACAATATTAGCTACCCAAGTTGAATGATGTATAGGATATATGATTCTTTCTTTTAGCATTGTGTCAATTCATTTGAAGATGGCATCAATTACCATGGGATTATAATTCCTTTGCTTCTGCCTAAATGTGGCTTTTCCTTCCTTGAGTGGTATATGATGCTGAAATTTCCCATTCATAAAATTCTTCAAATCATCATAACACTAGGCAAAGACCTCTTTGTACTTGGTCAGGAAGGCTATTAGTTTTTCTTTTTCTTCTGGGGAACAACACTTACTAATATATACCATCTTGGGAGAATCACGATCCCCAATATTCACTGCTTCAAATCCATCAGAGTGTCCAACAAAATTACTCATCTTCTTCTTGATGGAACAGTCATGGTGATCAAATAAATCTTCAAGGGAAACTAAACCTTTGGGTATTTTATTCCCTTTTAATTGAATAACTTTATCTTGGAGATCAGCTACATCATCTGGGTAGAAATCCTTACACTGATTGTCACTCCCTTCAAAGAATGTTTGAGCAAAGGCCCTAGCATTTTCTAGAAAAGTCTGAATTTGTTTATCATTTTCAAAAACCTGCCAATGGTTGGCATTATCAAGAACTCTTGGTCGGTAGACTAACTCAATTCTATTGGATTTGTCTTTGAATTTTGGATGTGGAAGAAGTAGAGAAGTGGAGACTGCTAATGAGTCAGCTTTCATGTTAAGTTCTCTAGGGATGGATTCAATTGAGAAGGCATCAAAGTTATTGATAGTGTCCACACTCGGTTCCGATAATGCTTCAACATTTCATTTTAATAGTGAAGAAACTTTGCACTTGCTTAACAATTAGTTCAGTATCTCCCAAAACCTTGAGCATTTTAATTCCCATACCCTTAGCCTCAATTAAACCCAACAAAAGAGCTTCATATTCAACAATATTATTAGTATTATCAAATTCCAACTTATATGCAAAAGGGAATTTCTCACCAAAAGGGGAAATGAGAACAACACCCACTCCTGAACTAGCGTGGGAATAGCTTCCATCAAACTCCATTGTCTAGGGCTCAGATTCTGAATTTGAGGCACATGAAGCAATTACATTTTCTTCACCAGAAAAAAGCATATAATTCCCAAACTCGTTCTCGTCATACAATATTTGAGCTTGAGGGTCTTCAGACTTAAGCACTGTTATCTTAGCCTTTGACTCAGGCTCGAGGCATACCTTCTCTTTACCAATAGGTATGGTGGCATACAACCAATCCAATTGTATTTCTCCACCCAAATCTTTGCAAAAACTTCTGCTCATAAGCATACCATAGCTAATAGGTATGTCTGCAACTAGTATGGTGAGTTTGAGTCGCTTATTCGAGAAAGCAATAAGTGCAACTTGAGCATCTTTAATCTGCCCTAGCAAGGGAACCTGCTTAGAATCCATCAAATACCATTTTCCAAATGTTTTGGTCATCTCTAATCCCAAAGCCTTAGAAATTTGTGCAAGCATAACATTATCAGAGTCACCCAAATCAATGATGTAGTTATTAACCCTAAATTCATTAACAAATAAAGAGACATAAAAAGGGTAAGGTTTTAGATTAGAGGCCAATGAAGAGGATGTTTTACTATAGGATACGAAATTAGTAGTTGGGTCTTGAGGCTTAACTATTGTTTCATCCAAGCCTGCATGTAATTCAGAATGCCCTGGCCTAACATATTCAATCAGCCTATCAAGTTCTTTAGGATTAATTTTTAAATATTTAGCTTGGGATACTTGAATCTTGGTAGATTCACAAAATTCTATGATATCAAAAGCTCCATATTGACTTTCAAAAGATGACACAGTGGGATTTCTTGAGGAACTATTGACTACACTAGATGAAGCATTTTCACCTTTTGAGGTTGCACTAGCCTTCGTGAGTAAAAATTTAGGAGAATTAGGAATACCTTTTTGGTTGGAATGTTGTTGACTTTGAGTGATAGCAACACAAGTAGCATCATCTAAAGTGATGTACACATCTCCTCCTCTATCATCATTGGGTTCATATTCTAAATATCCATTCGCAGAGTCGCCATATTGATTAGATGATGTGCCTTCCTTTGTAACCTCTTATATGACTTCTTTAGTAGTGGTTAATAGTATAAACCTATTCATCTCAGGACAATTTGCACCATCATGATCAGCTGTGAGGTGAAATACACACATATTTTTGTTATCATAAGGAAGAGCTTCAATTTCCAACCTTTGTTGAGTTGTGGGCAAGGGCATTGCTTTATTCCCTAGTTGAAAATTAGCTTTCCTAGGTATGTCTTGATAAATTTGGTTACCCTTCGGCATCTGTCTCTTGAGAGAAATTATGGCATTATCTAATCTTTGAATCATAGGATCAAAAGAAGTGGTAGGAAGTGCCTTATTTTTATGCATCTCCTTTTTCCATTTTCCAACTAAAATAAAATCATCTTCTAGTTCTACGGCCAATGATTGTGTAGCTTTAAGATTATTTTATGGTTGCCTCTTCAAAAGAAGACCAATATTTGGGTGTTGTGCATTGATGAAGAAACATTTTTGCATTTCTACAAAGGGTATTTTATCAACCGTAATTCGGTTTATTATTCTGTTAAATTTGGCTACAAAATCCCTCATGGGATCATCCGCCTCCTTTTTCAAATGAGTAACTTGAGCTAACAACGTTAAGTCGTCATCTGCACTTTTGAACTTGGCCTCAAACTGTAGACACCAAAATCTGGTCTAAGCCTGCGACTTCAACATTTCTTCATAATTTGTATTTCCATGGTCATGATTAAATAAGTCAATTATTTAATTATTCTCTAAAGTTCTTCATTTCTTTATTAATTAAATAAATCTATTTATTTAATTAATTTATCTTAACCTGAATTCATCTATTAATTAAATAAACGCTTTTTATTTAATTATGTTACTAATTAACCTTATCCTTCTTCTTCAATTAGATAAATTCTTATTTAATTTACCTCTATCATATTTTGACTATAATTAAATGAATTCTTTATTTATTTAATTATTCATTTAATCCTTTCATCACTTAATTAAATAAATCTTATTTATTTAATTATTCTTCAAATATTGAATCTTGAATTAAATGAATTATTTAATTCATAAAAATCTATTTTAACACATTCCTCTATATTTAGATAATTGTGTAAGTTATCTAAGTATTCACTTTGACTCGACTTGAGATCTATTTAAATCAGTCAATTAACTCTGGATTTAATGTCTGAGTTGCTTGCATGAGTAAACTATTTGTCATATCATTCAGTCATCTAGTTCTAACTCGTTCGCGTGTACATGTGTATTAATTAAATATCTTTATTTAATTAATTAAATCTTGTGTGTGTTTGAACAGAGTGTTGCTTTAATCCTATCTCTATCTTTTTCATGCAAAGACTATTCTTTTGTTTTCGAATACCAAACTCAAAGATTAAATCATTTATTTAATCTTTATTTCTATTTCTAGTTTTTATCACTCATGTCACTACTAATAGTTATCATAATGCATGTCTAATATTTCGATCTCAACCGTCCATCAATCTTTTGATCCTGGTCTGTCATTCGAATGATCAATTTTCTATAAATTGATCTGTCCATCATTTCACTCTCTCAAAATCATATGAATTTTGGAGCAATTATCTTGAATCTTCGATGTTTTGCTAAATCACTATCATAGGCCATACTTGCATAAGAGAAATCTGATGGAAATTATACTACAACGACAAAATGGAGAAAGCCAATCAAGGTTATACATGGAATTACGTAGATATTGGGTGAGATTGTTCAGTTTATTTACATTTTAGCTTTCCTTTGTTCTCTGTTGTTTAGCTTAGATTGCATTAGAGCTATAGATCGCATTGTTGTGTGCTTTTAACCTTTCTTCTGCATTTTCTAGATGTTACATTTGGTCAACCCGACATGAAGACACCATCTTCGCGTATCCGTAGAATTTTATTCAATTTTTGCAGGTTTTTGTACGGAACGACGCATCTGTTTGACGAAATGCCGCAATTGACATTCAGAGATGCATTTTCTTGACGAAACGATGCAACTAAAAGACTGGACCACATCTGAGATCAGAAATGACGCAATTACCTTTCTTGACTGCATCTGAGATCTAAACGAGACATCTGAAAAATAATCACGCATCTATCATTTTATGAGCTGCAACTAACTAGTAAAATCCCACGATGCATCTGACTAGTAATTTTTTAGGTTTAGACTTTCAATTTACAGTTTCCTTTTGTGTTTTTTATTTTTGCTAAACTTTTGTTTTCAACATGTGTCTTGAGGAGTTAACAAAGTTTTTGCAGATCGATAGTCGAAGACCAATATCAAAACTACTAATGAATCTTTTTGCAGAACGCATGTCAAAGACCCTAGTTAAATTTTTGAAACATATTTTTTGGTAGTGTATCAAATCTTTCATTTGGATTAAAATTAACAATGTCTACTGTGTTTGGTGCGAAAGCACATTTGTGTTATTACCCTCACGATTCAGTATATCGAATTATCCTATCCCCTTGCACATATGTGTGATCCTAGGTGTAAGAGAAATGGTTACTGACTCTAGAACTTGGGCCTGTTCTGGTGGTAAAAAGTACTCACCCCAGGACGACTTAGACTGGTAGCACCTTGAACCCGAGGGACTTCCAGCCGGTATATAAAAGTGGATTCTTGGGGAAAGCCCAAGAATCACGCGTATGGTTCTGACGAGATGGATTCAAAAGGGGACTCTCACCGCATGGATCATGCCCTATGAACGGAATGTCCAAATTAAACACCTTTGTTTGTAGTGTCCAAAATCCTTCTATTTACTAGTGCAGTAGGTCAGACCTATGAAGCCATCTCATATTCTTACAGTTCATGTGTAGAGATGAAAGTATGCCATGGGATGTTCATGGGTATTGTAGCTTGGCTGCCCCAAATGACATTAATGAGCCGTGGAGGGGAGCCAGAGGGGTCAAGCTACTAATCATCTACCTTGAATAAGTGTAGCTGGGGAAACCCAAGTGAGAACTCAGTAAATATTGTCTTACACAACCTAGGATGTGCTTGTCTGTTGTCAAATTAAACGTTCTTTGAGTCCAAAATCAAACTGAAAACACTTTGTCTTATGATTGTCTTTGTTTTTCGGAACTTGATCACAAAACAACATCAGTTTTATCTCTCAATTCACTGAAAACATGCAACTATTAATAGAGTCGCAACTGTTCACCAGAGAGTCGCAATTGTTCTATAGAGTTGCATCTGCCAGATTAGCTCGCATTTGCTCTATCAAAAACTGCATCTAATTTAGCAAACCACACTTGTGATATTCTGTGACGCATCTGAAAAGGTGAGCCACAACTGCAATCTAGAATGACGCATTTCCCACTATCACCAGTGCACAGAGTTCAAAAAAACCACATATGTTACAGTCTGAGTCACAATTTCCATCACAAGTCACATTTGTGAGAAACTACACCGCATCTGTCTGATACTGAATACTGAATTTTACCAGAAACTCACAACTGATTACCATATCACCGCAATTGTTAAATATATCTGCATCTATGAAATTCTACAACACATCTACCTAATTATTAGAAAACTAGAATTTACGGTCATAGTTTAGTCGACACAGTCATACTAGTCTTTGATCTGTCTTTTCACAGCAGTCCTTGGACATAAACCTGAAATGATTTTCTCAAATTTACATCCTTTAGGTATCATTTAGTCATTACTATAGTCATCCTAATTCTGAGTTTTCATCTTAGACTGCATATTTCCTTTAGATCAAACTTCTAGGAGGGTCCCTTTTACAAACTTTAGAATAGGTCCACTTTCTACACTCTAGAAAAATCATAGCGTCAACGAAATCTGTCATTGAATCTAGTCCTATCATCATATCCTTTGTCCTACAGAAAGTCCTCCTAGCTCATCAGTCTAGTTAGGAAACTCAACTTATCTTTGATCCTAGTCCTACATTGGTTCCTTGACATAACTAAATTGACACCTTGGTTAGACTTTAGGTAGTTGGTACCCTCGTCTCAGGTTCACAAAATTGATTACCTTAGAAGATTGCTTAGACTTTGCATCTTTAGATATTGTCATTTTAGACTAGCGTCATCTTAGAAAATTCCTTATTTTGCATTCAGAAAATCCCAAAAACATAGACTAGAGTCATACTATCCATAGACGTAGTTTTGCATTCCTCGAATATTGAGCTTATCTTACATGGTTGAGACTAGGTCTAAGAGAAAAGAGAGAGAAAATATGTCAAACCCAAACGAATTCATCAATCCATTCTCGTCGAGACCTCACAAGAATTGTTGGAAAAATCCACCACTAGAGATAGTCAAGGACACATTAGAACAAAAGACATAGAGGTTGCTTCACAAGACCCTGAGTTTTCCTCTTTTGTAGATGAGTATCTAGCAAATGATTGCCAACGCTACTTAGCCAAGTTGTTAGTTGAAGGTGCTACCTTACCCACAGGATTTGATATTAGCACCAAACAAAGTCAACCTACACAAGGTACAACTGCAATGACTGTTAGTACCTTTATACCTCAAGTTAATACAACTATACCATCTGGCATACCTACACATAGTACGACAATCCATACGTCTCCATTTGGTACATCTGGCATGACATCGGGATTTAATTTCACTGTAGGGGCATCATCGTCCACTCCCTTCGGTCCTCTTGTTGGGAATAAAAGATCTAAAATTTCAGCTTATACACTGAATGTCAGTGTCACCAATACCATACCATAGTCAACAGCCATACCTAGTGCTCATGTTGCTAGTACTATACCGCAGACTACACAGACGGGAGGAATTCCCTCATTCCAATATGGAAATTAGAATCCATTCTCCCAGATTGGCAGTCAAAACCCATTCACACAGATTCTAAATCAGAACACATTCACCAACATTTTGAATCCAAATCCATATCAAATACCAACATTCAATCAAAACCCGTCATGAAACCTTAGATTTCATAATACATACATAGATCCGCGTAATCTGCCAAACACATCATTAACCCAGGTTGACATTTTGCAAACACAAATGCATGCATTACAAACACAAATGGATAACATGGTTGTGTCAACTAAGAAATCCTTTTCAACAAAGGACATATGCCCATTTCCCTTTGATATATCATTGTACATGACACCTTTCCCTCACGGGCATGTCATACCGAATCTCCCTAAGTACAATGGAAAATGAAATCCGATAGAACATATAAGGGAATTTCTACCATGTGCATAGATTTCGCTTATGACCCCACATATCTTATGAGACTATTTCCAAGAAGTCTTGTAGGAATTGCACTAGAGTGGTTTTTAGGTCTAGACTATGGCATCAAATCTTGGGGTGAACTGGCTGAGAAATTTGTTGAGCAATTCTCCTTCAACATAGACCACGAGATAAATATAGCAACCTTGTGTCACACAACACAAGACAAAGGTGAAACTTTCATCGCTTTCTTCCAGAGATGGAGGACTATAGCCAGGTGGTGTCCTATTGAGATACCTGAAAAACAAAAAGTCACTATGTTCCAGGAAAACCTTCATGCAAAACTAAGGAGTAACTTAAGGGTACATTGTTGTACATCCTTTTTGGAACTAGTGGAAAAAGGGGTTATATTAGAAAAGGATCTCATTGAAAAAGGATAACTTAAGACACTAACATCCAATAGAAATCTGATAGTGCAAAACGCCCCAATGACAGAAACAGATTTTGGTCTCAGAAAAAAAACGTCACCAATAATGGGGAGTTGATGCTAAAACTATACAAGCAAGACCAATCATCGCTTTACAAGGACCTAACCCTTCTACCAACACGCTTAACGTTGTCAATCAACCTCCCAACATGGTCCAAAATACTCAACGTCCACAACAACAGGGGAGGTTTCAAAAACGTGATTTCACTCCCTTAGGGGAACCCATCGAGTCTATATTTAAACAACTATTACAACATAATCTTATATAGATTCAAGAGCCAAGACAATATGATCCAGAACAATTCAAACCAATTTGGTGGGATGACAATGCCTTTTTTTATTATCATAGAACTAAGGGACATAACCTACAAAATTGTCACCAACTGAAAAATATCATATAGGATCTTGTCAAAAAGAGAATTATTGAAGTTAGTGGACAGAAACATAAATCATCAAACACTGATCATCAAGTCTTTTCTGATCCACTACATGACCATGGGAAAGGAAATGTCCCCAGTTCAAGTAACAAGACCAACATGTTAGCCAACTATTCAAATATCAAGCATGAATATAATAGTGGCAAAACCATTAATCACCTTTGTGTCGTCGATGAGAATATCAATACCATTACCATAAATACAACTCCCAAGTGTGTTGTCAACACTCGTCGTACTAAGATCATTATCTAGGGTCCTCCATCACAGCAAACACCATAGCCTTCCAAGTTGCACTATAACTTACTTGATCAATTGGGGAAGACCCCAGCCCAAATCTCAATCTTGGAAATGTTGTGTATCTCCCCTGAGCATCAATCCATTTTAGATAAATCTTTACAAAACACCACTATCCCAAATGATCTTGATGTCAATCATTTCTAGGAAATGGTGGTCTACTTGACCAATAATCATCATGCCACATTTTCTGAACAAGACTACACAACTGAAACAACAAATCATAATGACCCTTTACATCTTGAAGTCCTTGTTGACGACACCAAAGTTAGACGAGTTTTGGTAGATGGAGAAGCAGGGTTAAATCTGTGCACTTTAAAACTTATTAAGGCATTAGGTTTCTTAGAAGCATGCATAGACACAACCAAAATTATTGTCATTAAATCTTATGATGATGAGGAACAAAAATCAAAGGGGGTGGTAACACTTCCTATCAGAATTGGTCTTGCAGTAATGGAGACAAAATTCCAGGTCTTGGATCTCACCCTTCCATACAACCTTCTGCTAGGAAGACCATGGATTCATGCCATGAAGGCAATCCCTTCCACATATCATCAATGTATCAAATTCCATTACAATGGAAGTGAAATAACTATAGATGGTGACCTAGATCCATTCCAATATTGCACCAATCTAAAAGAGATACCCCAATGCCAAGTGCCAGTAAACCAAGAGGCTTCATTGTCCAATTCATCTCACTATGTCAATCCATCCACACTCACTCAAACATCTATTTCACCTTCATTTCCTACCACTCCTAGGGTTGAGATCCAAGATAAGGGTCGTGGAGAATATTACATGAAGACATCTTATTGTGTTAGCCATTTGATTCCTCCTAAGTCATACGGTTTACCTACACCAGATAGGAGACAATCTATGGTCACTAGACACATTCCTCCCACAACAACTTTCACTAAATGGGGAGAATTAAGAAAAGAAGCCGTAAATACATAAGATGTCACCTCCTGGCTGTATATGGAAGATAATGAAGAACCTCTCTCACTTGCTCACATTCCTATGGATCTATATGGCAAAGGTTTCACAATCATGCAAAGCAAGGGATATAATGGACATAGTGGTTTAGGCTTAAATCAAGATGGGAGGATTGAACCAATCTTTGTTTCTCATTGGCCAAAAGGTTTAGGGCTTTGGTTTCAACCGATTTAGATTGGTGTTCCTATTACCACATCACCCTTAATCGAGGAAGTAAGTGCTTCAAAAGATATTGAGACATCTCACAAACTATCTGACCAACACTGCTGTGACTCCCCTGACTCAAACGAATATGAGTGGGATTCCCTATCATCCACCTCTTCCATGGACCTTGACAAGCTATTTGGAGAACTTGACTTAATGTTGAGATCCTCACCAAATTCATTGAATTCCTGTCCATCAAAGAATATGACAAAAGAGGAATGGTTTAAACATTACTATTGGGAATCACTTGATCCTACCTCTTGGCAACTTGATACATATGTTTCAGATAACCAAACCTTGGCATTAGGCCCACCTCTCAATCCACCTAGATCTAAACCAAAGAGCAAAAAGGACTTAGTACAAGAATTTTGTGACCATATGAACAACTCAGTCCTTACCTTGACTCCGTTAAACTTTGATAACTCTGATGATGACATGCCCTTAGTTTATCCCCAACTCATTGATTGGGACCAACAAGACACACCTGTCTTAGACATTTTTGAGAACAACGAAGCAATTGCTGAGTTCTTGGGACTAAGAGAAGGCATACCTAGTGGTGATCACAAGGCTGGTTTTACCATTGACTTGGACAACAAAGCATATTTTGGGGAATCTATTCAACCCTCCAGTCGCAAAAATGAGAAAAAGAATAAAAAAGACGAGTCTCTAGGTGAAAACTAAAAGGCACCTCTAGACAATGAAAAAGAAAAAATAAAGGACACATCCAAAGGTGAAAACCTCTCTGAGGAACCCAAGGATGGAGGTTTGAAAATTCTCCCCTTTGCATAGGAAAAGTCACCCATGCTCATTAAAGAATCAGTAGAAGTCAACATAGGCATAAAAGAGAATCCTCGACTGGTTTATTTTGCAGCGTCATTGACAAAAGAAGAGCAGCCAGAATTCCACAACTTCTTCACTTAGAGAGATAAATTTTGCCTGGTCATATGCAGAGATTCCTAGGATAGATCTTGAACTTGTTCTACATCACTTTCCCTTACAACCAGGTGTAAAACCAGTGAAACAAAAATTGAGGAAAATGCACCCACAGATTGCTTTACTAGTCAAGGCAGAACTCAAGAAATTGTTAGATGTTGGTTTCATTAGATCAATCGACTATGCAGATTGGATTTCCAATATTGTACCAGTAACTAAACCAGCAGGGGGGTCCGCATCTACACAAATTTTAGAGATATCAACAAGGCTTTCCCTAAGGATGAATTCCCTTTGCCTAACATTTCTTCTTTTTGCACTAACATTTCTTCTTTTCTACATCTTCACCACCCTTATCTATTTTCCTCTATCCTTTTTTCCTTCATCTTCTAGTTCTCTAATCGATTTCGAGAGCACATTCATGTTCTTTGAACCCGCTTGTCCTCTCGAGGGGGCATACCTTCACCTATTTTACACTGGGGCATGATTGGGGCATATTTTTGATCGATTTTCTTTGACACAACATCAAAATGACATTGTATCAAAGAGGGGATTTTGTAGACACCGAAATCTGGTCTAAGTGTGCAACTTCAACATTTCTTCATAATTAATATTTCCATGGTCATGATTAACTAATGTCAATTATTTAATTATTCTCTAAATTTCTTCATTTCTTTATTAATTAAATAAATCTATTTATTTAATTAATTTACCTTAACTTGAATTCATCTATTAATTAAATAAACGCTTTTTATTTAATTATGTTACTAATTAACCTCATCCTTCTTCTTCAATTAAATAAATTCTTATTTAATTTACCTCTATCATATTTAGACTATAATTAAATGAATTATTTCTTTATTTAATTATTCATTTAATCCTTTTGTTACTTAATTAAATAAATCTTATTTATTTAATTATTCTTCAAATATTGAATCTTGAATTAAATGAATTATTTAGTTCGTAAAAATCTATTTTAACACATTCCTCTATATTTAGATAATTGTGTAAGTTATCTAAGTATTCACTTTGACTCGACTCGAGATCTATTTAAATTGATCGGTTAACTATGGATTTAATGTTTGAGTTGCTTGCATGAATAAACTCTTTGTCAAATAATTCAATCATCTAGTTCTAACTCGTTTGTGTGTACATGTGTATTAATTAATTAAATCTTTTGTGTGTGTTCGAACAGAGTGTTGCTTTAATCCTATCTCTATCTTTGTCATGCAAAGACTATTCTTTTGTTTTCGAATACCAAACTCGAAGATTAAATCGTTTATTTAATCTTTATTTCTATTTCTAGTTTTTATCACTCATGTCACTACTAATAGTTATCATAATGCATGTCTAATCTTTCGATCTCAACCATCCATCGATCTTTCGATCTTGGCCTGTCATTCGAATGATCAATTTTCTATAAATTGATTTGTCCTTCATCATTTCACTCTCTCTCAAAATCATATAACTTTTGGAGCAATTATCTTGAATCTTCGATGTTTTGCTAAATCACTATCATAGGCCATACTTGCATAAGAGAAATTTGAGGGCAGTTATACTACAATGGAAAAATGGAGAAGGGCAATTGAAGTTATACATGGAATTACATAGATATTGGGTGAGATTGTTCAGTTTATTTACATTTTAGCTTTCCTTTGTTCTATGTTGTTTAGCTTAGATTGCATTAGAGCTATATATTGCATTGTTGTGTGCTTTTAACCTTTCTTTTGCATTTTCTAGACGTTACACAAACTTGCTATGCATAGTATCCCAATTGGTGATGCATCCAAGCGATAGTTGGTAAAACCATTGTGCCACTACATCTGTTAAGGATTCCACGAACAACCTAACAACAACATCTTCCTCTTGTACTGCAAGAACGTTGCATGCAACAAAAAATGCATCAATGTGTTCTTCTAGTGAAATTTTACCATCCCCACTAAACTTGGGAAAAAAATTATGAGACCCTTTAGGAAAATCATGCAAGTCATTTCCTAACTACAAAGGACCAATAGCAGCACCCCAAGGGACAAGTTGTGGGTTAGCCATAGTAAGGGGAAATTTGATTGCAACTAGTAAAGCAATCCTATGTAAAATAAGTATTTGAGCAATAGAATGGTTAACAGGCATTCTAGCAGGTGAGGCTAGTCAGCTCCTAGCCCTTCGCCTAGAGGGAATAATATAAGAGAAATTATTTATTTACAAAGTTTCAAAAAAAGGGTCAGAGTTCCCCCTACTTCTCTCCCCTCTAGTAATTCTGTGAAAATCCAGGGTTGATTAATTAACTTGTGATATATGCCCAGATAAGGTGACCAATTTAATAATTTGAATCCCCAGCAGTCACCAAAAATATGTTGGTTAACAGATTTTACACCTTTGAGAATTGACAATTAAACGCTCAAAAGGTGCAAGAAATTAGCCAACAACTCTGAATATTTATCTTTAAACAAGATTAATATTCTCTAAAAAAATTCAAGGTACATCTCCCTCATAAGATTTGCAATGAATTAAAAGAACAAATAAAGTAAAACACCATGTATGCTTTTAACCAAAAAGCAGAAAAGGTAAACCCAATATCAGAAAATTCCAAGTATCAGGTGCATGAGCAGTAAACAGGAAATATTAGCACAAAGGCTACTTAGTCATCAGAGATTAAATATTCACTCAATACCATATGAGAAATGAAACCAAACGTATTAACTGCACTTCTCACACCAAGATAATACATGCAAGATATATTCTTAAACACAAAGATTTAAGAAACAGATAAACTCAACCAAATTGCACATAGACAAAATGGTAATTTCATTCATCAATAGTATTGAGCAAAATTTGCAAAATAATGTCTAGAGAGAACATATGAAAAATAGATACATCTTTAAATAGGCGAATGAGTTTCGCCTCTTCATGTCCATAGCCCCTTAATCAAAAGACACATAAGAAAAATAAAGAAGAATCCTGCCACTACGACGGTGTCACTTCATTTCCAATTTCTTGGATTGCCAAAGGTCTCTTCCGCCACACTTGGAAAGTCTTTAGGACATGCATCAAGTCTTTGTGTTGAGGGATAGCTACATTTTTCATCCTCACCTTCCACATCAGATGGAGATATTTGGCCATTTCCATGAGTTGCTCACAAACTTTCAAATGATCTATTGCCTAAGATGATACCAAGTGTAATTCACTTAGCTTTTGTAAGTGTTCAGCATTAGGAGTGGGTATATCAAGAGCTTCTTTAACCATTTTCTGGAAATCAACAGTTAAACTTCTAGTGTCCACATTATCCTTGATCCCATTTTTATCCTGCAGCAGACCAAGAGCTATCAAGGTGTTCAATGCCTCATCTAAAATGACATCGCATTCGTTGATGACCTCTCTAAGCTTCTATAAACTTTGTTTGGCAACTTGCAATTTTCATTCTACTCCTTCAGCCCATGACAGGAAGCGAGTATCTAAAGCATTCGATATGATTTGATCTGTGGCCAGTTTTTCCATATCTAAGCTCATCAAGAGTTTCAATTCAGTTGGATAATTAACCCACAATTTCTCTTCTTTCTCAATGGCAGTGATATCATCTCCTAAGGTAGTTCTCAAAGTATTTGCTTCTTGAAAATGTTTTAAAGATTTAGAAATAACAAGGGTTCCCTTCTTGATAAGGGATTCATTCTAGTCATCTATGGCCCAGCTTAGACTTTGACTACTTTTAATTTCAATTAGGGCTTCCTTTCCAACCACAGTGAGAGATTCAATAGAAGCATCTGCTTGAGAAATGGGTTGTGGGACGACCTCAAAAATAGATTTCAAGCAAGCAGTCAAGTTTTGAACCTGAGCTTTCAATTCATCCTTGCTTTCTTTATCTTTCTTCGATCTCTCCACCATTCTGGCTACTGATACTTGGAAAATATAAACATCCCCATCCCTGGGAGGAGGACCGAGGTCAACCCTATTCACCTCAAAATCACTCATTGTTGCTTGTGAAGCATCTTTCTGCACAGATGGATGTGCAATTTCTAGTTGGAGTGTCCCTAATTCAGTATCATCTATAAGCCTGGCAATGGTTTTCAACTTCTTAGGTTTAGGAGTTGAAGTTGTATATAACAGCTAACTTACCATGTCTTCCTTAGGCAGGCTTCATTGTATGGCTTTCCTTTTCTAGGACAGTGAATCTTCTAGCCATGCTGGGGTTGTTGTGACCTTACTTGCCTTGAAGCCTGGGGATGCAAATAGCATCTAAGTAACTGGAGGGGTATCTCCTACTAGTGTAGTTATACCTGGTGTCTAAGAAGGGTTTATCTCTCTAACAGGTGAGTCATTCTGAGAGGGAGGAGAATCAACATTTAAACTTTCTAACCCTTCTTCTTCTCCTTCTCCTTCATTCTCCTTTTCTACGATAGGTAAATTAAAAATGTCCTCCCCAAAAGTTTGTGAGTACACATTCATGTTTAGTGGATCCCCATCACCGCTTCCTTGGGCACCTATTGATGAAAACTGAGGGACATTACTAGCTAATTTCCTGCTAGCAATGGCTTGGGAAGTACCTTCAGCAGCTCATGATTCCTTTGATCTAGTACAAGGGTGATATTGCTCAGTTTTCTTCTTGGTTACCCATTCCCTAGTTCTAGTTAGAACATCAGCAGTTCTAGCCTCAATAGTTTCTTTTTCTTTAAAGTTCCAGTCCATGGCAGGAATGGGTCAGCTCTCTATGAATTCAATGTATATTGGGTCAATCATGTCAGACCTATCTTCAATAACATCTTGAAAATACCATTTCAAATCATAAATAACAATTTGGTCCACTGTCAACCTCATCCATCTTCTCCTCCTTTCCTCGTATTCATCAAAACAATGAGCCCAATAATCTTCAAGGTTGGGTTGGTGATTGAAAGAAGGACCCAATTTCAGGTTTTCCTTCACATACTCCTTTAGGTCAAAAGGGATACATTCATCATATGAGGGAATATTATACCTGGACATCTTTGCCTCAATGTTCAAAGCATCAGACATAGATTGGAAACTATACGTACCAAATCCAAATGGAAAGTTGATGGTAAGTCTCTTTCTGCCTTGACACATTCTTTTCACATCAGCTAATTGCCTACTAACCTCAATAATTACCCATTTATCTTTAGGGTACTTGGGCAATTTGATAGGAAAACCTCTGAAATTGAATAAAATCACAACCATATAAAATAACAAACTGTATGGCCTCAGGAGACAATCTCATCATTGGACATCCCTGCAATTCCCTGACCATTCTCATGGTAAAAGTATTAGCAATTCTCCTTAAATGAAAGAAGTTGTTTTGAAGTTGGATCTTATCTTGGTAGTCATAGATTGGTACTTTCCCCAGTGTTAAATCACTTGGCTTTAATCCAAGCCAGGGTCAAGTACTTGCAAGGACATATATTAAGTAGGATGACATGAAGAAAAATATGTTCAAAACAAAGAGTGACATCAACTCATGTATACAATCACTAATAATCTTAGCCCAATCTAGAAATTTTTCTCCACTTAACTTAATTAGGATGAAGAAATACATCCATTCCTCGAAATTGTGGACATTTTCATTGCCCCTAACCCTATGTAATAGCACAACAATGTCAGCTACTTCATTTATCAAATGGTTCCTATGCAAATTGTGAGGTAATTGGGATTTTCCTTTCTATGGTTTGACTAACCAATTCTTTGCTATCACATTCCTATAAACCCCCTTTTTGGCAGTGAACTCAATCTAAGAATTGGTTATGTCCATTGGTGAATATTCTTCCCTTTCTGGAGTCCTCAAACATGACACGAAGGTAGTCCTTTGAATTTTCAGAACCAGCCTATTGTCCTTTGTTCTAACCTCCTGTGTCAGTGAGTTGTAATGTCAAATGCATTCCAATACTAATTTGGGACATTGTACTAATATTGGAAATGCAGAAGCTTCAATCAATCCACTACCCATTACCCTCTCAATGATATGTGGAGGATTGGATTAATTAAATTTGTTTCTCAATTCATCTAGGTTTACATGATCTATCTAAGTGTCACCAATCTCAGGCCCCTCATAGGTTAACCCAGACACATATTCATACCTAACATATTTAACCCTTGCCATATTTAATTGACTTTCAATAATATGTACTTATTCAATGCAAGAGTAAGCAATTAAAAATATAGGCTACGATGAATAAAACTGAAAGTACCTCTAATGGTGATCCCCATAATTCGAACTGCACGCTTCCTCCAGCTCTTCCCTAAAAATTGTTGCGACAAGAATTTTTTCTCAACCCCCTATTTTATTAACCACAACTGCACAGAAAAACATGAGGGTAGATGGGCATTAATGGATTGATTTAGCATTATGACACGTGGTAGTTGTCACTGTCAACATTCCTCATATAACCGTCTTTGGAAATTTTGAAAACAAACGTCTATGGGCAGTTATAAAAGAGGTTCGCAAAACTTCACAAATATGTGCCCAAGTTCGAGTGCAAAGGGAAAAAACTGCCTAGGCTCATAACAATCATGTTGAGGATGAGGTTCGACTAAGTACATAAAACACCGCCCAATGTAACACTTAAAGGAAATAAAAAGGGCCCCAGGCAGCAAAGTGAGAAGTTCGATAAACTATGAAAAACCCCGCCCGAGTTCACATTATGACTTAAAATTCCGCCTGCATTTATACAAAAGGTTTTATGAATTAGCATAAGGCTTAATGAGATGGGAAGCAAAACAATGGTAACACTACCTTTATTAACAATTTATCTTTTGGTATCATCATAATTTTGGGCATAGACCATGATAAATTATGGGCAATGGAAAACCTCGTGTAACATCGTGTGCCTTAATCCAATTACCCACGGTGCACTAATACTATTAACTTGCATTTGCTTTTAGGCCTTATTCTGAGATGAAAATCTAAGTTTTGAGGTACACCTACCATAGGTTTCAAGATCATAAATATCATGGTATTCATCAGTGAAGCCTGGGGTTTTAAGCAATTTTACATAATGTATTTTTTATCCGACATTTCTCTAGTGGTACTACTGGTAGACATGCTTATATAATGTGAAATTGTGAATTCCCTATTAGTCCTCCTTAATTTTTATTAATTCTTAAGTCTCTTAACCCTAAACCCAAACTTCAAAGTTTGAAAAAATAAGATTTTAAGAAATGTCAAACGATGAAACATAGCCACAGGAATTCTTTCACTTACTCGGATTTTGATTCTTGAAAAGATTAATGCTGACAGTCATGGAAACTGGGTTACTGGAATGACTTTGTTGGAAGTGGAACTGTGGAACCTAGAATAGGGTGGTGCACTGCATGAGCAAACTAAAGACTAAAATCTCCCTGTTTGTTGACCCTCTCACTTAAAAATAAAATCACTTAGTAGTAGAAAGTGCTTTTTTTTTCAAACATTAAAGTGAATGAAACCGAAACGTCTACATGTTGCTTCCGGAATACACAATTAGTACATGGTTGACAACAAATTATAAACCATTGATCTTTGTAAATCTAATGGTTATAGGGTGATTCCAAAGTTTTAAGTTTGCAACCCTAGTGCTCTGTGCATTTCATTCCAGAATGCAACTATAACCATACATCAAATGTTCATCAAACAGTTGAGTAATTTATGATCTAATTAATAAACATGTGTTTTAATGTTGTTTTAACCTTTAATGTGCTAGGATTGACATCAAGGCCTTAATAAAATGAATTACAATGTCACATTAATAGCACAACCATTTATTTTATTACAATGTCACATTATTACATAGTACAAATACAAATGTAAGCGCAAGCACCAAGCTTCTACTGGACCGCTGGTGAAAACATAAATGTAATACATGTTTCTCTAAAAATAAATGGGACTTGCCAAGTGAACCATGTGCTCTGAAAATAAATGCATGGGATTTTCCAAGTCAACCATGGGCTCTTAAAATAAATGCATGGGGAACGGGGGGCAATCAAACTGGGAAAATGGGAGTTGTGAAGATACAAAATGTACTTATCCCCTTTGAAAATTAGAGTCATGCAGAAGATGAGGGGTTGTAAAAATGCTCCCATCTTCTACTTGCAGCTTCCATGCACTGGGAGAGCACTTATCTCCATCAAAGCTCTTCATCTTGGCTCAAAACCTGTCTGAGAATTCAGGTGAACCAAATCAACTTCTTTCCAATTCCACCCATTCTAAACTTGAAGGAAAATGGTCTTTTACTCTGTAACTACATAACTGGAGGTAGGAGAATTTAGAGTATCCTCTATAATACCACATCATCTTCTTCCTAAATCCTTATTAACCCTACAAAATGAAAACCCTTATGAAAATTCAAACATTGCACTCAATAGTATAGCCTTTAGCCTTCAACGAATGATTTCAGTTGTGCTCACTATCCTTATTTATGGGATAATAGTGCCACCAATAGTACCACTACCAGCTTGGTCCCTGTGTACACCTCACATGTGTCACATGTGAGGTTGGGTATAGTCATAATCGTGATTTGCGCAAACCAAAAAACCAACTTAAATTTGTGTAACTTAAGACTTACATTTACAATTTAAATGTTTCATTTGATTGACGTTTGGACTCTAACATCCTGGCTACATGAAAAATGTACCTTAAGCTAACAAGCTGTCAATTGTCAAAATTGCTAGTGCCATTCAAACGATATGAAATCATTACAAATCCTGTTTCACTAGATCACTGGATTATTGACATCATCATTGACAATTCTATAGTACATCGTGCAGTTTTCAATATAAAGCTATCCAATCAATTGCTATGGATGTTCATATGGCATTAATGAGTGATGAGCCTAATCTTGCCACGTTTCCACATCTAACGATTCTAGTGTAATTTCGAAGGTTTCAATTTGCAAATATAGTGCTTCAGAGATATACTTTTGGAATGCAACTATAGCCGTCCATCAAAAATTCATCCAACGATCGTGGTTATATTGATTTGCAATGACATCTGGCGACAAATATGGAATATCCTTCTCACATATGGAAGATTAAGTTTTTAAGTCCTGGTCCTACGTTCTTCCTAGGCGGTCCCTCTTTTAAAACAAACTTTATGCATGTGCATATTTATGCCGCTTAAGTTCTTCTATCGCTCATCGCCAAAATCCTTCAACCCATTGGGTTCATTATCGTGATGAGCAATGAACCTTGATCTCACCACGTGTCCACATCTAACGATTCTAGTGTAATTCTAGAGGTTTCAATTCACAAATCTAGTGCTTCAGAGATATACTTCTGGAATGCAACTACAGCCGTCCATCGAAAATTCATCCAACGGTCGTGGTAATATTGATTTGTGTTGACATCTCGCCACTAAATTTTTTATTAGTTTGATATTATGCTTATTCTCCAATGTTTTTTCTTATTCATTTGAAAATAGGTTTAGTTCCCCAATGAAAATATTTTTTTGGTTTGAAAAAAAAATTTAATCACCAACAAAAAAATTTCTCTGCTTTGAAAACAGGTTTAATTCACCAATGAAAATATTTTATTGGTTTGAAAATAGGTTTTAATCACCAATCAAAATATTTTATTGGTTTTAAAAACGTTTCAATTCACTAGGATTTTCCACAAACTTTGAGCGATTAGAAAATATTTTCCAATCGAGATTTTTTTTCCCCGAAAAACAAAAAAAATTGTCACTTAAATTAATATTTTTATCGGGAAGTATACAAGATTCGCCAAGATTTTACACCTTCGTCGAGGGGGGGGGGGTTTCTTAAAGTTTTCCCTGGTCAACACACAGGTCATCAGGATCCCACCAGCCCCAAGACAACACGCCACCATCCAGAGGTCCCTCCCCATCAAGAGACAGGAGGAGGAGCCCAAGGTAGTTCCATTTTATTTTTGGGATCATTCCAATAGTGTACTGTGAAACTTATCATTTTTTGGTATATATATGCGAGATGCATGAATTTGGCGGCGATTATGCGATGTGTTATTTATTATGCATATTTTTGTATGGTATGATGGATCATGATGCTAGGATGTTATGTACTTATGGGATGATTCTATATGATCATGCATTTCTATTTGATTTAATGTGTTATGAATGATGGTTTATGTTTTATGCTCATGTATGTTTTTCTATTGTATGATGTATGGATGATGCACATGATATCCCTTTCCATATGTATGATGATTTCTATATGATTATGGCATTTATGTGGATGCACATATGTATGGTTTATGATGTTATGGATGCTAGATGTTGCGATGCAATATGAATGATGTATGCAAATGTTATGACATGGATGTATATGATTTATATAAATGCAATGATATGGAAATGTGATAATCATGTATGGAAATGTATACAATGAGATATAAATGCAAAATGATATTATATGATCATGACCTAACGTGTAATGCTTATATGAGTGTATGTATGCATGTATGTATGATGATGGTGTCTATATTTTTATATTTTTAAATGCAATATGGGTGACCTATCATGTTCATAATTATGCTTATGATGTGTTATGATGCATATATGCTTCTAACATGATTATGCAGGATATTTTTTTGTGTCACAAGACGCTATTAGAATGATTGCAAAAAAGAAGGGCGAAAGCACGAAGAAGGTAAATGTTGGCACGAAGAAGATGGATATCAGCATGGAGTTAGTCAAAAGACAAGGGATGAATATTCTTGCTTTAATAGATGTCAACTTGCACGTTTATCATCATTGGGCATCAAAATTGTAGAAAATGGAGCACAAACACCATGGCATGATAGACACCAAGGTGTGCAATGTTACCACTTGCAAAATATAGACAGTCAAAAGACAATGCCAAAAGATAAGGAATTCCAAGACTCATACTAAGGGCCCAATTGCCCCAATCTTTTTGTCGAGACAAACCACAATCGAAAGAAAAGAGATCATGATCCATCATCACCCCTCTAAATCCTTTGTGGTACATCCTTGAGGTAGCTAGTAACATGACCAAAGACAAATCGAAAAGATAAGACTAACTAGACCAACAAATTCAACGGCCATTTAAATCAATTGCCAAAGTTTATTTGATGATGAGATTGATAAGGTTGATTGATTGATGAGTTTGACCAATAGGTTGACCAAATAGGTTGATTGACTAGATTGATTGGTTAATAAGATTGACTGATTGACTGATTGTTTGACCAAATAGATTGATTGACCAGATTGATCATTTGATTAGGTTTGATTATTTAACCCGATTTGATTGACCAGATTAAGTGGCCAATAGGATTGACCAATTGAAAAGATTGATTGATTAATTGACCAGATTGATCGATTGACCACACCTAGTTTCAAGAAAGTCATATCCTATATAAGGAAAATGACAAGGTTGAAAAATGACCAATGGTCTAATTCAGGAAGGATGCATCTTAAATAGGACAAAATGATAAGACCAATGACCTAACAAGCATTGATGATTAGACAGTTGACTAGTTTGGATTGAAGACCAGTTGGATAGTTGATCTGTTGATTCAAGATTTGGTTTAGGTGCTTGATTGCTTGAAGAAAAAAGACCCATATAGACTCAACAATCCCTAAAGGATTGACCTAGGGCCTCATGGGCTCATCAATTAATGGCATTTCCTATGTTATACACAAAGATCTCATAGTTTGACTAACACTAACCAAAATTGACTCAAAATTATGACACAAAACTTGATTGATTTGACCCAAAAAAACCCTAAGTGACTGACCTAGTGCCTTGGGGGCTCATCAAAAGATGGCCTTGTCTACATATCAATGCACAAAGACAACGTAGATCGACTGACGTTAACCAAAATTGAGTCAAAATTATGACACAAAACTTGATTGATTTGACTCAACAATACCCTAAGGGACTTACCTAGTGCCTTAGGGGCTCATCGAAAGATGCCCTTTCCTACATAGCAATGCACATAGACAATGTAGTTCAACTAAACTTGGACTGACATAGACTCTGACTCTATTTTTGGAGTTTTGATGTTTTCTGATTATTTTTGGATTTTGATGTTTTTAATGATTTTTTTTGAATTTTGATGTTTTAAAGGCTGATACCATGTGTAGGATCCCATAAATACGTAAGTCAAGGAATTTCCCCCAATCAGGTATAAGACCAACTTATTATGTGTGAGGGGATTGATGGATGCAAAGGATGGTCATGAGAGCGAAGGACGCTAAATGCCAATGGTTTTCATGCCATGAGAAGGATGACAAATCTTTATTATGGATGAATGATGTGTGTGAATGGATGGGTGAAAGAAAAAAAACCGGATAGAGTGATAGTAGATGGAGGAGCATAGACTGACTACACATGGTGCTTGTTTTCCAAGTTTTCACCATGGTACTTATCCAAAGTGCCACCAAAGTGGTTTTTGCAATTGGATGAATTATTTATCTTTACTATCTTTTGTTTATTTTTTCCATTTTTTTAATTTTTTTGTTGTCACCAAGATGCCTATTTGCTAAGTTTTCATCAGGGTGACTTTTTTTTTATTTTTTTTGTTTTGACTTTTTGAAAGGGATACTCTAAATGCTAGGTGTAATATCTATGGAGATGCATGTTGTTGATGGGCTCAGGAAATGATTCACCTTTCAAAGTAGACAACTGATAAGCCCCGGATCCATATGTCATTGTAATGATGTAGGGACCCAACCAATTGGGTTCAAACTTTTCGGTCTTTTCTTGATCCACCAGATTCTTAGGATTTTCTTTCAGAACAAAGTCACCAATGTCAAAGTATCTAGGTTGAACTTTCTTATTATAGCTCCGTCGAAGACGATTCTGGTATGCCTGTAAATGTGTTAAGGCATTTTTTCTTTTCTCATCCAATAACTCAAGCTCATACAAACAAGCTATACAACACTCTTCTTCATCAATAAACTACTGCATGGATACCCTTAAGGATGTTAACTCAACCTCAATGGGTAGAATAGCCTCAGATCCAAAGAAAAGGGAATATGGAGTGGTGTCCGTGGGTGTACAGTTGCCAGTGTGGTAGGCCCATAATGTAGGATTGAGTTTGACATGCTAGTCATGACCAACATCATTAACAGTCTTTTTTAATATTTTGAGTATAGTCTTATTAGATGCCCCAGCTTGATCGTTACCTTGGGGATAATAGGGGGTGGAAAAATGGTGTTGGATATGAAACTTTTCACATAGCTCACAGACATCTTGATTCTTAAAGGGTCGACCATTATTTGTAATGATGGACTGAGGAACACCATACTAGCATATGATGTAATTAAGGATGAACTTAGAGATTTACTTTCCAGTAATATAGGTCATCGAAATGGCTTCAATCCATGTGGTAAATTATTCAATGTTACATTGGTGGTTGTCGTTGCACCAAAAGATCAACCTATTAATGCTTGATACAACCACTAGATTTATACAAGATCCACAAGAGGCAATTAAGCCATGTCATGAACCCAAGCACCACGTTGTACAAGGAAGACCAAGGTACACACCATCTTGCAACAATCCCCCCTAGCACAAGTGAGGGGTTCAAACATGTGACCTCGGCTCTAATACCAATTGTTACATTGGTGGTTGTCCTTGCACCAAAAGATCAACATGTTAATGCCTAATATAACTGCCAGATTTATACAATATCCACAGGAGGTGGTTAAGCCATGTCATGAACCCAAGTGTCATGTTGCACAAGGAAGATCAAGGGACACACCATCTTACAACATTCAGTAGCAAAAAGGATAAACTTATGTACATTGGTAGAAGTAGGTTGAATCTTTCCCATGAGGTCAAGTCCCCACTAAGAGAAGGGCCAAGGGGATGTAAGTGGATGCAGCTCCTGAACAAGCACGTGTACAAGATCTCCATGTAGTTGAAATTAGTGATATTTCTTCACAAAGTAATAAGCATCATGTTCCATTGTAGGCCAATAATATCCCATTCGCATGAGCTTCTTAGCTAGGGTAGGACCAGCAAAGTGAGCTCCACATATACCATTGTCTACCTCTTGTAAGGTCGTTTGTGCTTCATTTGAGTTGAGAAACCTGAGAAGGGTACTATCTAGGCTACGACGATAAAGGGTATCACTGATGATGACGTATTTAGAGGATTTCCGAATAAATGTTTTGCATTGGTTTGTGGAAAAGTTGAGAGGGATAATTTGGTCATGCAAGTAGTTATAGAATTCTTTGTACCAAGGAGATTCAAGACCAACGAGTTAACACACGAGTTCAGATTTGGGGACCTTGAATGCAAGTATCAACAATTTTTCCACCAAGAACTCATACTACGATGCATTATTAGGAATATCCAAGAGAGATCCAATGGTGGTCATTGCATCAACTACCTTGTTCTGAATTCTTGGAATTTGCTCAAAAGAAATTCCATTGAAGTATAATTTAAAACTATCCACCATGCTCTTGTAAGGGGTAAACTTCTCATCCTTTGTATCAAAATAATCATTCACTTGATGGATAACCAACTCATAATAACCATAGACTTGAAGATCATTGATTTTCCATTTGATTGTCATGCATAGTCCTATCAACAATGTTTTGCACTCAACCATATTGTTTGTGCACAAGAATTTTATTCTATAGGACTTAGGAATGAAATCCCCTTGAGGTGTGATAAAAATAATCCTAGCCCCTAAACCATGATTTGTGTAGGATCCATCAAAGTACAATTTCCATGTTGTAGGAGTTTCTATTACAAAGACAGATTCATCAGGAAAGTCAAACACAAGAGGATGGTTTTCTATCATTGGAGCATCTGCAAGTTGATCAGCTATTACTTGTCCTTTTATTAATTTACGATCAACATACTCTATCTCATACTCACTCAGAATGATGACCCACTTTGCTAATCGACCTGTCAAATTTGCTTTGCTCAACAAATACTTTAGAGGATCAATCTTCTATCAGTTTTGTTCTATTAATCCAACGTAATTATTTGATTCCTTTTCCCATTTGCCTATATATTTAATTTAAATGGTTGCATAATCATTTTAAATTAAATATTCATTTCCCTCTCTTCGTAAATAAATGATCTAACATGATTATTTATTCTTCCATATCTTTTACCAAATTAAATAAAATGGTCAAAGATTCCTCTCATGAATTAGATAATTTTATTTAATTCCTTCACTACTTTCCCTCCACTCTCATCTTTCAAATCTTGACAGTTGATTCTCTTTGGTCTTCTTTCAATCTTGACCATCCGTTCATAGTCGTCCCTAGCCCACTACTTTGTGGTACATGAATCCTCTACCATTGATCTTGGCATTTTCTAGAAGATTGATCTCATTCGTCCATTCAAAAATATTTTCTATAAAAGAAAGTTTTCTCCTCCATTTTGTCTTTACAAACACATTCTCCAACATTCATGCTACCATATCACTATCACTTTTAGGCGTTCAAATACTTCAAAATTGAGGGCAAGCTTACAAAAGTAGATTTGAGGAGAAGCAAGGGAGATAATCAACTATGATAGGGGAGTTTTCTTTTGTTCTTTCATTCTTTTTTGCTTCATTTGATCATTTGTACTCTCTTGTTTAGATTTGGGATTTGGGCTTAGATCTTAGGTAGAGTGGTTGCTACTTGGTCTTAGCTATTTTTCATTTCTAATTTCTATTCACTAATGTAAGATAGGGAAATTCAAAATGCAAAATAGCTAAGACCAAGTAGCAACCACTCTACCTAATATCTAAGCCCAAATCCCAAATCTAAACAAGGGAGTACAAATGATCAAAGGAAGCAAAAAAAATGAAAGCACAAAAGAAAACTCCCCTATCATGGTTGATTATCTCACTTGCTTCTCCTCAAATATGTGTTTGTAAGCTTGCCCTCAGTTTTGAAGTATTTGAACACCTGCAAGTGATAGTGATAGGGTAGCATGAATGTTGGAGAATGTGGTTGTAAAGCCAAAATGGAGGAGAAAGCCTTTTTTTATAGAAAATATTTTTGAATGGAAAGACGAGATCAATCTTCTAAAATATGCCAAGGTCAATGGTGGAGGATTCATGCACCATAGTGTAGTGGGCTAGTGATGGCTATGAACGAACAGTCGAGATTGAAAGAAGACCAGAGAGAATCAACGGTCAAGATTTGAAAGAAGAGAGTGGAGGGAAAGTAGTGAAGGAACTAAATAAAATTATTTAATTCGTGAGAGGAATCTTTGACCATTTTATTTAATTTGGTAAAAGATATGGAAGAATAATTAATCATCTTAGATTATTTATTTATGGAGAGAGGGAAATGAATATTTAATTTAAAATGATTATGCAACCCTTTTAATTAAATATAGAGGCAAATGGAAAAAGGAATTAACTAATTAAGTTGGATTAATTATTTAATAGAGGGAAAGTGGTAAGAGGGAGTCAAATAATTTTAATAATTATTTAATTCAGGAGAGGAATCTTTGACCATTTTATTTAATTTGATAAAAGATATGGAAGAATAAATAATCATTTTAGATTATTTATTTATGGAGAGAGGGAAATGAGTATTTAAATTAAAATGATTATGCAACCATTTAAATTATATATCGAGGAAAATGGAAAAAGGAATTAAATAAATAAGTTGGATTAATTATTTAATAGAAGGAAAGTGGTAAGATGGAGTCAAATAATTTTAATAATTATTTAACCATAGAAGGACAAAAAGATTAATGAATAGATAAATAATTAAGAATAATTATTTAACTATAGACGAATAATGAAAAGCAAATAATTAAATAAATGATAATTTATAATTTAATAGAGGAACATGATCAAAGACAATAATTAAATAACTAAAATTATTTAATTATGTAAGGAAGAAGACCAAGACAATGGAAAAATGGTGCTCACATACCAAGACATTTTTCAATGTCTACACATATAACACAATATATTGTTGTAGCTAGCATATTGAGAATAGGTTGTATATATCTTCACAATTAGAGTATAATATTGCATGATTTTTCATAATAGTGCTTAGTTATTCAAATGAGAGGGAAAACTTGTTTATATTTGTATCCCAATTGATAATTTTGTATATAGCCTAACCTAGGATCATTTTTAAATCACCAAAGGCCAACACCAAAGTGATAAATATTAAAATAGGACACCCTTAAGACTAGGGCACCCTCACCCTAGTTTAGGTTTTTTTAGCCTAAAACTCTTGGGATGTTGAGTATTTTAATTCATTTTCTCAATCTAGCCCTAAAATGAATAAATTATTAATATAAATAATTATGTATTCAAAATATGGTGTCAATATAGTATGAAATTGTTACGGGTAACAATTTACAACACTATAGATATACCCTAGGAAAACCCTCTTAGAAAAATCCTAGTCTTCAAAGCACACATATCTAAAGTATTATTTAAAAACATTAATGGCTACAATATATTGATAAGATATTAATGTAAGATTCAATAAGATCAACATTCTTGCTCCTCTAGTGTAAAATTGATAATATAACTCTATAAACCTTCCATAATCCTTTATCCCATGGTGCTAATAAATAGACTTAAGGAGGCCCAAGAAACCACCAAAAAATAATACCATAAGCCAAAATAATATCCAAAAATACCATGTGGTATGATTTCTCATAACCCTTACATGAGTGGAGCCATCCCAATATAAAAAATAGCTCATATACAAGCATCTTTGACTTCCATTATGCAAGTTGGCATATGTAACTCCCAAGCACTCCCCCATGAAGCACTAATTATATCTCATGGTCACTAATTATAGAAGATACTGTTGAATAGGACAACTAAGAGGGGGGTGAATCAATTGTCACAGATTTTAACCTTTAATTCAATCACCAAAACTTATACTTAAAACTGCTTAAGTGATTAATCATCAAATGCCAATGCAGAAACTTAAATCTAACACATAAACACAATAACACTAGATTTATGTGGAAAACCCAATAAGGGAAAAACCATGGTGAGGATTAACTCACACTATAGAGAATATCAAAACTGATTACAAAAAGGCTCGTTGCTTGAGATAAGGCTCACTACCTGAAATAAGGACTCACTATCTGGAATAAGGACTCACTGTCCAACAGGGCTACAACCCGGAGATGCAAAAGATGGCTAACCACCAAGATACAATAATAGTGGCTCACTACCAAAATATTGAATCGATAGGATACACCTTCAATGTGCAGGGTTCAGTTCTAGTGAAGCTCAGAATATGAAGTACTTCCTTACACGGTAGTCGCTCAACAAAACTACACTGATCACAATTGATAAGGCATTGAGGCTCAAATCTTCACACACCTTTTCATCTTCACATTTAACATTCACTCCATATATCCACTACCACTGCTCATGCATATCTCATTTCTCATACTCATGCTCATTCCTCAAAACATCTTATATATATACAAGTATATTTGTATTCATCAATTAGGTCGACCTAATTAGATGAACACAAAATAATCAAAAATTTATTTGTTAGCACCATATATGATTTAAACATTTTATCCACGTAATGCATTATACCAAGTCGGCTAAGCTTCGTACAAAACATCCCCAAGGTAAATTCAATCTTCTTAAATCATAACATGTGTTAGGTCGCCCAAGACCCAAAAAACTCTATCATTGATAACATACTACTCCTAGCACATATACTTCTCAAGACTCCAAATATAGTTGTCTGAGTGAATCATAAAGACATAGTTAAGATATCAAAGTCATAGCTTATCTTGCGGTAGAATTCAAACCCAAAAACCAACACACCAGGCCATAGATAAATAATATCTTCAATAGAGAATAGCTTTCGATAAACATCTCATACATTCGGTATTGTGTCAACATCAATGACAACCTATTGACATTAATGAAAACCATTTGATGCAATCCAATTTCCAATAGATACTTTTTGTGCCTTGCACCCACACCCCATTTTGTTTTCTAGAAAAATGGGAACCCCCCCCCCCCTTTTTCTTATTTTTTCTCCCTTTTTCCTTTCTTCCCTTTGTTTCCCTTTTGTTTCTTCCTTTCCCTCCTCTTTCTTCCCCTTGGCATATTCGAATGTCAAAGTTTTAAAGTTTTTCAATATTGGCATGTCATCTTTGTCAAGCCTAGCCCCCAACATCTGTTTGTTTAACCCATTTCCCATTTCAAATTTTCAGTCATCAGTGTTTTCATAGTCAGCATGTCAGTCCCGTGAAATTCCTGATCCCTAAGGCTCAATGGTGGAAGTGTCTTTTCATCTCATTTTCCCACCTATTAGAGCCTTCAATTGCATTTCCATACATTTATTAAGAATTAATGCACCATTTAAATGGGTTTAAAAGTGATTTTGAGTGATTTTTACTATCATTTGAGAATTTTTGAACAAGTTGCCAACGAGCTATGCATATTTTTTAAACTGCCTTCATGATTTCAACCCACATTTTCTCAAAATTTCTTTTGTTTGGTCCATGGTGGTGTCATTGCATCACTTCTTCCTAGTTTGTGGTGTTGCTCATGTGTCCCCTCGTTGTCACCCACATTCATTTCCACCTTTTTTCTTTCTTGCAATGTTTCTAGGTAGGCTCAAAACTTGGTAGATCTTTCTTTGTTTCTAGTTTTTTCTTGGTTCTTGCATGGTTTTTTCATTTTTGTATTCCTTTTTTGGTTTGTTTTATTTTTTAGTTCAACTTGTCGAATCATTTTTTCCTTGAGTTCTATGATCGATGATTTTATGACATCATCCCATTGGGCTCTAGGTTTCCTTTCCAATCTTGTATTGGAAAGAGAGAAGGTATGTTTTCAATAAATGCATTTTTTTAACTTAGGGTTCCCATAATTTGGCTTCAATTTTGCACATCAAGAATCAACAATAACTTTTAAATAATTATTCATTAAACCTCAAACCATATGTCTAATCCCTAATGTTTGACAAATAATTCCTTGAAATATTTTAGTTGAACACTTTGTGTTTTCGAATGTCAAATGTTGGAGATATCATTTAATGTTTTTTTATTAGAGGTAAAACAGGTTTTGAAGGGACTCAAAACCCTTTACAAAATGAACACTACTATAGAATAAGCAAGAAAAAACAAGCAGCCAACCATAAGAAAAAGATCAGTAGAAAAAACTACATCCTACCATAAATTCTTCAAGATCTTTGCAGCTTCCAAATCTTGGGAGATAATGTGCTCATGCATAACTGCCACCTCAGCCAGTTCTTTAGTCAAGATCTCCAAAGGTTTCTTGGTATTACTTTGAGTACAAATACTCAGACCAATACCTGTAGTAGTGCCATGATTTCCCTTAGTCAAATCCATCTCAACACCAACAGCCTCCTTTAGCTGACCAGACAACTTCCCTTTCCAATTACTCACTTTTTCATTGAGAAAGTTAAGACCTTAAACATTATTGTGAAGTGTAGTCAACTAACTTTTACCACTTTCTCAAGATTATCACACTTCACAAGTCTTTTCCTCCAAAACAAATATTATAGGTTCAAAGTCCTTCATAATCAAGACATCATTTACCACATCCTTGAGAATACTCATCATTCTATTATAGTGTTCATAGTCTCTAGCATCCTCCTCTTTGTTGATGTTCTTATCAGATTTATTGACCTTGGAGTGAACTTTTATATTGATTTGATTAACCTTAATGAAAAACCATTTTAATAGTCTAAAAAAATTAAGAGTGTCATCCTTACCCACACTAAGAAGATTATCAATTTCTTCTCTGTTGCAATTGAAAATGTTGCTATCATCTAATAGGTCAACAGAGGGATCATTCAGATCCCCTGTTGAGTGTCATCAAGCATAATAGCCTCAACTTTTTATTTGCCATAAACCTCACTAGGAATTTGAATTTGGGTCTAAGGCCCTCCTTAACAGCAATCGAAGAAGGATGAACTAAGCAAAATCCTCATCCATAGACCTCCCCTCCATATTCTCGTCACCAGCCTCATCCTCATTTCCATTATTCCTTTTCTTCTTAACCTTTGAAGTAGTTTTTCCCTTATTGATCTGACCAGAATCCTCATCCACAAACCTTCCATCAGCATTCCCTTCACCAGCCTCCCCCACATTCCCAAATTTTATTTTCTTCTCAGCTTCTAAAGAAACATGTCCCTTATTAATGTTCTTCCTTTTATGACCAGAAGGGGAACCATAAAGATATCCTTGGCAATAGAACCCATTACCTTCTTAAAAATTTTATCCTCAGTACTAACAAGTGGAGAACACATCCTTTTAACAAGTGGGGGCTCCAGAACAAAACCATCACTTTGGTCTTTTGCAGATCTCAAAATATTTTTGTTAGAGGCAGGGGAGGGATCACCATCCTCATTACCAGTCTAGGAACCCCCAAACGAGGAATATTGGGGTTTCTTCTTTGACTTTTTCTTATGCTTAGGGTCAAAGTTAGTAGGGGGTTTAGAGAACACTTCCATCGACTAATCCACAAAGCCTTCCTCTTCCCACTCACCACCATTTGAATCCACACCAGTTTCATACCCTGAAAATTGCTTAGCTTACTTAACAAGATGAGTTTTAAAAAAATTCTTAGGCTCTTTAGGAACATAAAAGGAATTAGCATATTCCATTATCAACAAAATCATACCCTCATGTAAGATAAGGTTCCAAGGGATCTTTCTATGTTCTTTAATCCCATTCTACAAAGAAACCAACAAATAGTAAGGAAAAGAGATTAACTTTTTATGTCCAAAGTGATTCAAGAGGATGAAATGATAACCAAATAGAGCTAAAAATCTACCATCTAGAGTGAAGTTCCTCATCAAGGTGATGGCCATGTCAGCCCAAATAGGTTTGATCGACTTCCTGTCGTACCCACCACAAGCCACTTTAGGCAGTCTTTCCCTCTCATTATCTTTAAAAAAGAGTTTCATGGTGGCATTTGAGACATTCATATCTCTAAAAAAAATTCCACCATCATTGGAAAGGCTCGTTATCTTACCAATAAGGTCCTCTTGGTGATTTCAAATTCCATTTCATAAACTCTAAGAATTATACCCTTCCATTTGTGAGTCAAATCCATGTAGCTTGTCCATGTAAGGGGTAGCACCACCTTCCATCAAGATTCTCCAAACCTTCTCATTATTCTTAGTAACTTCACAAGACACTAGTTCAATCCTACTTCTATCTTCCCCTATGGAAACCAAAAACCTAGCAAAAGATGAAAACTGAAGTTCCACCATAAATAAGAAAAAATCCTCCTTAGTGAACCCAGAATCCATATAGGACTGACTTTAAAAAGACAATTGAACATAATAATCTATAAATGCATGTCCTTCCTATAATTACCATAATTATTAATGGGAGTCAAGTTATACTCAACAAGGATATCTTTTGCAATAATCATATGATTATAGTTCACCTTGTGACACCACCTAAACCACAAAGTTAGAACCATCTTGTAATGATTGAATTTCATGATTAAGAATACTTTTATCTTCAAGGGGTAAGGGATCATTCAAATCCCATTCACTAGGTCTAGAAGTAACCCCTAAATTAGCAAAATAATCAGCAAGCCTATTTCCATCATGAAAGATATGTGAGATATAACACATCTCAAAGGAGCTTATAATGGAAATAGCATCTCTAATTATGTTCTCAATGGACCAAGTTGGGGGTTGATCTTTTTTAAGACAATTAACAATATTCAAAGAGTCTCCTTCTAGCCAGACCTTCTTGAAGCCTTTTGACTGAGCAAGTTTCAAACCATGATAGGCTATAGCTAGATATCATTTAATATTTATCTTGAAATTTAGGTAAGATTTATCCAAAAATCCCAACTTCCAAAGCTTGAATCTCCCTGAATATTTTAAAACCTTTTCATTTTGGTCAAATTCAGAAGTATGTCTTATCGAACAACATAAAAAAATTCAAAGAGTACAAATAGTTTTCTCGACCTTCAATCCCCAAAGAAAATCAATAAAGAATACACTTTGTATTTTTTAGAATCAGACATTGGGAATTCACCTTATCAACTATCGAAGGAAATCCTTAAGACATAAGCTATATCTGAAGATTATCAAATATTGGTGATCGATTGTGTGCCTTAACAATTAATATCTTATAGAAATAAGAGATAATTATTACTCATGAAACCCGATCCCTGACGATATTCCATATACTTTTCTAAAAAAATTATCAAGTATCAAATAGCGGGTGTATATCCCAACAATTTTGACCTAATAATAAACAAGTAATAAGCTACATTCTCAAACTTTGATGCTTAAAAATACTAAACAATGAATATATCTTTCAAAATTAATGTTCTAAATAAGTTTGTTTAGGATCTGTGAGACTTTTGGAAAGTGATAAGAGGTATAACCGAGACCTGACACCTAAAAAATTGGAACTTTGGCTAACCAAGAATTTAAAATTCCTTTCATTATAATGCAACTGAAAATGGATCATCTTTGGAGCCTACTAAGGGGTGTTGATTCACTTATTTCAATTATTTCCTTCATTTTTCTGATAGATGTTGTTTTCATGTCAGAGTAGTGAGATTCTCATACATTAGAGTAGCAGGATTCCACAAGGCTCCCCTCAAGTTGTTGAGATATCTCACTAACAAGATAATCTTGTTGGAATTATATAGACAGATGATTGAGGTTCAAAAATTGATTGTTGGAAAACACAAGTCAAGATACTCCTTCCCTATAAACGTGGGTGTATACTCCTATGCAAATATGTAAATTGCTAGAACTATAGAGTTGGATTTGGCTATGTATACAATGACCTTATGTAATGACCCAAGGGTCAAATTAAACCGTATTGGAAAATAAGCAAAGTTATAGGTTCTTTTTTCAAACATGAACCTGCTCTTGAAGACCATTGGTCTAACTGTCATGATGAATTTGAAGTAAGGATGAAAGACTGCTATAGGATAATAGTAGACTTGATGAAGGCTTGCAATACGGCCAAAGTCCCAAAGGATTTAAAAGATAACTTGAAATTTTTGGACCCTGTTTATAATGGACAGGATATTTTCAATCAACCAATTTATAATGTAGATTATTCAGTTCTAGAAGACGATGATACAGAAAAAAGGGTAGCAAGTGTCAAGGATTTTTCTAAGAGATGGTTTATTTTTCCTTTCCCTATGATGAAGTTTCCACAACCTAAATCGAAGCCAACAAAGTCCAAACCAATTGAAGGTACATCTACTATTGCAACTAAGAAACAAAGATTGTCTTCCTTAGTAACTAGATTAAAGAAGAGGAAGGAAAAAGAGAAGATAGTCATGGAATCAAGTGAAAAAGAGAGTGAGGAAGAGAGTAGTCTAAAATGGAGAAAGAGAACTAAGAGTGATCCTAGAGCCACATCAGTACCTAGGTTTGGTTCACATAATCATTTTTCTTCTCCCTTGCATGAATCTCCTTTGTCATCTCTTCCTCCAAGACCTATTTCATCTCCTATCCCTTCTCCTCCTCCATCACCTCAAAACCCAATTGCTCCTCCAAGTCCTCCACCACATTCTCCCCCTCATGTCTCACCTTCTCAAAAACCCATTTCTCTAATTCCCCCACCTCCTCAGTATCCTCCTCTTTCACCTTCATATGATACTTCTCCTCCTCCCCAAGAACAAGAATAACTACAAACAAGTTAAGAGGAAGTTCAAAATGAGGATGTAGTAGAAGAAGAAATAGCAAGAGAAGAATAAATTTAGAGAGAAGTTCAAAGAGAGGAAATTGTAGAAGACATAGAACAAGAAAAAGAGGCACCTAAGGTAAAGAATGAAAATTCTCAAGCCTTGCACAATACAAAAGTCATCCCCTCTCCTTAGCATGAATTCTCTTCTAACCTCTTAGTATGGTTAAACCATACCATTCATAAGAGAAAAATGAATTATGTCAAAGAGGAGGAGGGATAAAACTTCACCATTCTTGCTAATACATTCCAAGCTCCTACAAAGAAAATAAAGAGATCTAGGAGATTTTCTACTATTACCATGGATGAGAAGGGAAATAGAGTGGCTCAAATATCCATCCCTATAGTATACAAACCAGAATCCAACATTTTTCCTGAGGACTACCAAATAAGGCACATCAACCTTGGTGTATAAACCATAGAAGGGGAACAAAAATCATTACAAATGGTTGAATCTACCATCCTAAAAAGGATGCAAAAATATGATAATACCAAGGAATAATTAAATGCTCAGGTGTCTTAATTGGCATCATATGTCAATCACTTAATTGGACATGTTGATGCACTTTCTCCTTGCCCAATTTTGTAGGATACACTCAATAAGGATGCTCAACATCCAAACCCTAAGGGTTGGCTAACTATTGCTAAGGGTGGAAGGATGACCTATAGGCCTTAGCCAACAGAGTTTTGAAAAAGGTAATAAATGTGTATCACTACATTAGTGATGAGCCCAATCTAACTCACCAAATGGAGCTATAAATAAATGAATATTTAATAGTTTAGAATGATTGCATCCCAATTTTGCAGAAAATAAATCTCACTCCCTAAGAATATTTCTAAAGGAAGTTGTGATTGAAGAAGAGGATCAAGACAGGCCAAAAGAATGGCTAAAAGAAGGGTAGTTGAGAGTAAATAATTTGATAAAGACCAAACATAAATTGAATAGAAACAAGAACCTAGTTGAATAGGCTATGGTAAAATATAATAATTTATGCAGAAATTAGGATGCACTTTTTGGGAAACCCTACCCTAGTGGTATCTCCAAATAAGATTATTGGATAATTTGAGGAGTCGTTGCAAGGTCAAATCACTCAACTGACCATTGAATGAATGATGACCCAAAAGCCAAAGTTGTGAGAATTCTAGGAAGAACTTGTGGGCTTCACCGACTTACAAGGCAAGTTAGAGAATTTTTCCTTCTCACAAAGGATAAAGTTGAAGTATCATCGAGGTCCCTCTATGGATACTATGAATGAAGTTGTTAGTGTATTTTCAAAAAGCTTTCCTAATATTGATTAAATAAAACTATTGAAATTTATAATATTTTAAAACAAATTTATAATAAATCAATTCCCAAGTGGTAAAGCACCAATTTGGCATTGAATTTTTAGTTAGACTCTAGTTTAGAAATAAGTTGTTTAGCTTAGTTAAGTTTATTTTTAGATAAGGGTTGATCACCGTAGTTACACTTTCAATTAACTTATTTGGATCCATAAATTATAGGACACATGGTTCTATATATTTTGGATGTTTTAGAATTATTAAAGATCCAAAATAATTTTATTTATAAAAAATAAATGCAACCTATTGGCCTCCTACAATGATTTAACAACTAAGCCCTTACAGTTGTGATTTAGATATTGGACATCTAAAATGAATATCCATTCAATCATCATGAAGGTGCATTTAACTTGTCAACCCAAGGACGTGAACTTGAAATGGGTCAGCACAGTATGTGCACTAGGAACTCAAAGAAGCCATTTTCATTCTACAATTAAGAAAGACACAATGCTGAAAGTAAATTGCTTGGAATGGAATAACATCAATGTTGAACATCAACCAAAAACCATACTAAGCTTTGAAATGCATGACAGAAATGAAAATATGAACAACAAACAGAAAACTACTATGTCTGCTTTGGCTGCAGGAAAAGTCAGAATGGAATTCTAGTGGTTGCAAGAACAGTCAACGCCAAATTCTTAACTAATTACTAAACAAAAAGTAATAAATAGTATAAACTAAGCTAAAGGACAGATTTCTCACCAAGTAGGCCCCCTTGGATGAGTATCCTCTAATACTAACTTACAATTAGATGCTCGAACTCAGAACTTTACTTTATTCATCAGAAAACATGAGTACAAAAGAGTAGCATAACTGTATTGCTAAAAATTGAGAATACAAGTACAATATAAAATCGTGCAACCTTTAGAAAAGGAGCATATGATCCTTATTTATACTACCAACTAAACAGGGCAGTCAACTCCACAAACTGGGAGGATGCCATTTAGGGAAAACAAAGAAAGTGGGGCAGCAGTTACACATGCATGGAATCCAGTCAGACATGCATGTCCAACCGCAGATTTAGCACTGCGGTAATGCACATGTTTTCTCAACATCAATAAATACCACTACAAGACGGTTACATTTGGTTTGTATGGGGAATCTCTTGTCGTCATCCTCCTTTGACCTTTGAACAATTCCCTTGCTGGACGTTATGGTGCATGCCCAGTTGGCAATGTCCTCAATTTAGCATCCTCAAATTATATCTGCATGGCAATGTTAGTACACACAATAATTGCATATCTGTAACCACCTTAAAGAACATTCATTAACCACATGAAAAATTAATATGGATAGTGCATATAACATGCCATTAACATTAAAGGTTTGTAGAAATAGGATTAAGCCCAATGTTAATAGTTTTGAGGAAATATCATAAAAAATATCAACACTTAACATCAAGGTCCATGATATCTTCAGAAAATAAACCATAAATTCTACTCAAAACTAGACTATAAACTAGGCTCATCACTCCCCCCAACCTAAGGTCTTGTTGGTCCTCTAGCAGGGGAAGGGTTGTTCTTCTACTTGGTCAATGCTCTGAAATTTGCAACTAACAACTGACCTACATCAGTGTTTGTTGTTCATGAATCAAGGTCCCAATAGAATCCTCCCAATCTGTCCAATCTACTCCATCTTTGTCTCTCTACAGCAATATCATGGTTGTAAAATCTAAAGTTTGCTACGGCCCACATCAAGAGGGGTGGCTGAAAAGTCAGGGGAAGCCAAAATCGCCCTTTTTTCCTTCCAATGTGAATATATCTGTCAATTCTTTTAAGAGTTGCAGCATATTTCTTGATGGAATGAGGCTCAGCCTGTTTGAGATCATCAGTTAGGTTGTTCTATCTTTGTGAGAGGTATCTCTTCATAGTTTCCTCTCTTTTTTTTGCCTTTACCTCATACTCATTGTAGACTACTTCTATCCAAGGCATAATCCTATTACCATAGCTAGGTCTAAAAAACATTTTGTGTCATTCCCTGTAAATGTCCCTTGGATTCCCTGATTCAGCCATGATGGGTAGAGGGATGTTGGACTCCAATTACTTATAAGCCCCATGTTGTTGTCCCCAACTAATCTCACTTTGTACCTAAGATATAAATTCCCTTAATTGGACATCTCCAACATACAGCAGTGGGTTCCAATCATGGTTTTGAGTCACAACATAATTATGCAAATAAAACTCACATAGCAAATTCTTTATTTTAGGGGAAGCAATTCAATAAGCATTGAAAAATTCAACAAGGGTCTCAATAGAAGGGTTCAAACCTGAAACAATTCTTCTCAACTTAAAAGAAAGATACTTTTCCTTCAAATGCAGAGCATAGACTCTTGGAGGGGCCCTACACTCTTAAATCTATGGTACTAAGGCTTCCATATCATCCACATTCTTCTTCAGGGTGGAAATCTCTACATCCTTATCTTCAATATCCTCATCTTTCTTTTGAATTTCCTTCTTCAATCTGTGCTTCTCCTCCTTCCATTCTTCTTCTCTTCTTTACATTTCCTTCCATAAATGCATAGCTACCATGTGCATTGAGAAATCAGGGGGTTTATTGATTCCTACCAACATTTTCCCTGGCACTGATGCTTGCTCTCCATATAGTACTAACTGCAAGGATTCAGGTTGTCCCATTAATTTAGGCTATAGGGGTACTGATTGTTCTTGTTTTTGTTGTTGCTGCAGGAACTCTTGTTGCAATATCTCTTGTTGTAGGAAATCCTAATTTTCCTCATACCCTTGATTCTCCACTTGTTCTACAATGTCAGCAAGGTCTACCAATGTTATGTTTGCTACCGTCTTAAATACATCCTCTTCCTCAACACTCACCTACCCCATTGTAGATTTTGTGTCCTCTAGTGATATTTCTCTAGACTTAGGGCTTTCCTGTGGAGGCATACCAAAGGCTGGCCTAGCAGGTCTTGATTTTCTAGGAGGGTTCTCATGTTTTTCTTTGGCTGTAGGATGAATAGTGTCAGCCTTCCGCTTCCTAGAGCTTGGTATTTCTTTTTCTGTCGGTTGCTTCTTGGCTTTTCATTTTATCATTTCTGCCTCTCTTTTCTATGCCCTAGTTTTCATTAGGATTCCAAGTGGAACATCATCATCAAAATCTGGGGAAGAACTTTCTTTGTCTGAGTGCTTTGTCTCAGAAGAGCTAATTTCTATGGTTTCTTCTACTACAGGAGGGTTTGCACTAGGGCCTGTGCTAGAGGTTGAAGCACCAAGAGTGGCTTCATCCATGCTCAATATCCTACTAGAACTATGGGGTTGAGGTAAAACCCTAGGTTGCAAGTGCTCAGGTCTAATTTGATCATTTTTTATGAATTATTCCTAGGTCATTCCAGATACATCATGTAGAGACTTCTCAACAAGCAATTTAATCAAACAATGGTGGGAAACAGAATTGTCCCTACCTTTTTGAGTCTCATCCATCATGATTGAAAGAAGGTTGTATAGCATGTTCAGCACATTCATCCTCCTTTCGTGCCTCATAATTCAAAATCTTGAAGTGCACATAATGTAATTTTGATTGGCGACTTTCACAGGTGATATATTTTATGACATAAACAGCTATCTGCTTCCATGGCTTGGGTAAAGACATTCTCTTCACTCCCTATTTATCTATGCTCAATGGAGGGTCTTTCGGCTCTATAAATTTGACCCTAGTTGACCTAGCATCTCTGGAAATAGAGTAATTTTCACCATCAGTAGGTAACCCTGTAACTTTTGTAATTCTTTCTTCAGTCGCTATGACCTCCAGCCCTTTTATCGCGGCCTTCCCTTCAGACAATGTTTGGGTGAATTCATGTCTTCATCAAAATCATCAAACTTCAAGAAGTAGTCTATCCACCCATAGTTTCTGAATTCGGCCAAGCATTGTGCATCCTGCAGTGATACATTTTGCATGGTGGGTTCATTTCGAATTAACCCACCTCCCATTGTCTGCAATCAAACAAACACTCTGCAGTTTCCTTCCTACAATTCTCATCTAAACCAGATTCACCTTCCTACAACACTTGCTAAATTTCCAATGCCAATGTCGATTGAATTTTCCTTTTTTAACTTACCTTTTGTTTGCAACTTGAGATTGTGACAAGGTTAATAATAGCAAGGAGGGAGTAATAAATGAAAGCTATGATGGAGAGAAATGGCAATGGCAGTTGGTGTCACTTCACACATGCTAGTTGTCCTCTCACTTAGATTTTGAATCGAGGCTCAATTTAAATTTGGTTGATGTAGAATAGTATAGACTGACACGTGGGAAAAATATTCACATCTTTTTCCTCCCCCCCAACCTAATTTTTGGCATGTGTCCTCACATGCAAAATGATGATCTGACAGGGGTAGGGAATAATGGCATGCTATGGTGAACGAACATATTCATGTACATCAGTTAAATGAATGCACTAAAAGATAATTAAGATATAGCAATTAATGCACACATACCTACATGTGAGGAGGATTCATTGCAGAGATTGTGGAGAAGGTACCACTCACCTTTTAAGAAATAAGTTGAGCAATTAATGAAAATGAGGTGGAATGAGGTGGAGTGGAATGAAGTGATGTGATGGAAGAGAGAGAAAGGTGGAAATGGATGGGTGGATGGGCAGACGGGTGAAGAAATGGACTCCCACAGGAGTGGAAGTCTTTATTATGACAAGTACATACCTTAGTTAGCCAGGAGGGACATTAGGTCCACTTCCTTTGGCTGCAGGAAGCTCGGGTGCAGCATGTTGAGTGAATTGTTGTAGGAAATCCTCCTTGGAAGTTGGCTTGTGATATAATCTAAGGCGATGACCATTGACAAGCAACTTGAATCTGGCTGGGTCAATAGTAGTGAGTTGAACAACACCATTAGGGAATACTTCAATAACCTCATATGGTCCTAGCCACCTTGTCTACAATTTTCCAGCATTGTCCTGATATTTGGAATCATAAAGTAAAGCCCAGCCTCCTGGTTGGAATTTCTTATCCTTGATAAATTTATCATGGCACTTGATTCTCTGATTTTTTACTACCTCAGTGTGATGCAAGGCTGCTCTCCTCATCTTGTCCAAAGCATTCAACTGTAAGATTCTTTTTCTCTATGCCTCAAAGATATCCATCCCTAAATCTACTACAGCCGTAAGAGTCTTATGTTCAAATTCAATGGTCATCATAGTTGTCTTTCCATACAGCAACTCAAATGGAGTGAAGCTTGTAGTCATTTTCCAGGTAGTTCTATAGGCCCAAACAGTGTCTGGTAATTTGTTTGCCCAATCCTTTCTATGGATAGCTATTGTCTTGGTCATAATAGCTTCAATTTCTCTATTGGTCACCTCAACTTGACCATTGGCCTAGGGGTGATAAGGAGTAGACTTTATGTGTCTTATGTTGTACTCATTAACTAGTGTTGCAACAAGGGTTGATGTGAATTGAGTCCCTTGATCATTCACTATCTCTCTTGGAACTCCATACCTTGTGAAAATCTCTTCATAAAGAAATTTTGCAACCATGTTATCTCTTGCATGCTTCATGGCCTTAACTTCTACCCATTTAGTTACATAATCAGTGCATACCAAGATATAAGACTTACCATTTGATGGAGGGTCAATGGGTCCTACAAAATCCAATCCCCACTTGTCAAAGGGAGTGATTACCACTTGAAGGAAAAGTGGCATCTCATCAAATCTGGTTGGTCTGCCCATTCTTTGAAATCTATCACATTTTTTCATATAGCTCCCTGCATCCTTGTGGAGTGTTGGCCAGTAATATCATGTGTTCAAAATCTTCATTGTTGTCCTTTTGGCTGCAAAATGTCCTCCACATGGTTCATTGTGGCATGCATGAAAAATGTCATATATCTCATCTTCTCTCACACATCTCCTCATGACATGGTTTCTAGTCCAATATAAAACTAACATCCAACAATCCATGAGAAAGGAAAAGATTTTTCAATGAGTTCCCTTCTCTCTTTTGGAGAGAAGTGAGGCAGAACTCTACCTGTGACCAGATAGTTAGCTATGTCAGCATACTAGGGTGTTTTTACACTGATGGAGAATAGATGCTCATCAAGAAAAGAGTCATCTATGGCTTGATTATCTTTTGATGTAGTCAGCCTTGAAAGAAAATCTACAGCATTGACCTTTCCTAGTTCATCCACAATGGTTATGTCAAACTCCTGCATCAACAGTAACCATCTTGCCAGCCTACCAAAGATCAGAGGCTTATTCATGAGATATCTAATGGATGCATGATCAGTGTGCACAAAGATTTGGTAACCTATTATATAATTCTAAATTTGTTCAGGGCATAGATTACTGCCAACATTTATTTCTCTATTACTGTATAGTTGAATTCAGCTCCCTGTAAATTCTTGTTGACAAAATAAATGGCATTTTCAATAGCTCCTTTATGTCCTAAGACTAATCCTATGGCATAATCTGATGCATCTGTATGGATGTGCAAAGGAAGCTCCCAATTAGGTTCTTTGAGTACAGGAGCATGATTCAAGGCTACCTTCAACTCAGAAAATGCCTTGTCACAATCTTTAGTCCACTAGAATTCAACATCTTTAGTGAGAAGGGTATACAATGGTGCTGCTATTTTGCTAAAATCCTTGATGAACTGCCTATAATAGCCTGCATGGCCCAAGAAACTCCTAACATCCTTCTATTTTGCAGGTGTGGGAAGATTTATGATTACCTCAATCTTTGTAGGATCTACTTGGATTCCTTTGTGAGAGATGTAGTGTCCAAGAACTACACCTTTCTGCATCATCATGAAGCACTTTTCACTATTTAAAGAGAGATTTTGATCTTCACATCTCTGTAGGAATTTCCTGAGATTCTCCCATGCTTCATTGAAATCAGCACCATAGGTGGTGAAATCATCCATATAAATTTCCATGCAATCATGAGAAATGTCTGAAAATATGCTAATGACTTCCCTCTGAAAAGTTGCAGGTGCATTGTATAAGCCAAATGGGAGTACTAAGTAGGCATAGGTCCCCCATGGATAGGTAAAAGTGGTCTTCTCCTAGTCTTTTGGTGCAATTTGGATCTGCTTTTAGCTGTTGAATCCATCTAGAAAAGAAAAGTATTCCTTTCCTACAAGTGAGTCCAAAACTTGATCTATGAAAGGTAAGGGAAAATGGTCCTTTTTGGTGGCAACATTAAGTTCCCTATAATCAACACAAACTCGCCATTTCCCTCCTTTTTTAGGAACAATCACTAATGGAGACACCCACTGGCTATCTAAAATGGGGTAGATAAATCATGTATCTAGCAACTTCTATAGTTCTCCTTTTACAATTTTTCTCAGTGTAGGGTTAATTCTTCTTTGTAGCTGCCTCACTAGGGTGCAATCATCTCTGATATAAATTTTGTGTGTGCAAATCTTAGGATCCAATCCCTTCATCTCATGATATTCCCATGCAAATGCATGTTGATGGGTCCTCAATAATTTTTCCAATATCAATTGTTGTTCTTCACTCAGTTTGTTGTTAACATTCAGATACTTTCCTTCTAACACTTGTACTTGTGTAGTTAACTCTATCACAGTTGTTTCATTAACACATGGTACCTTGAGTTCATATAGCAACAATGTATGGGACATACGTGTTGCTGCAGGAAGTTTGTCTGTAGGAACAGTGGCTACAAGAAGAGTGGTTGCAGGAAGAGTGGTTGTAGGAAGAATGTCTACAGGAATAGTGGTTGCAAAAAGAGCAGGCAGAAGTGTCTTGATTGGAGTAGAAAAATGAGAATATGATGCTTCCTCCACTTCACAATGGTTCTGAATAATGTTAACAAATACTTCATCTTCGTCTTGAAGCTACATGAAGGAGCTTCTACCTAACATCATAAGTTGTGCCACAAAATTAACTTTCTTGGCCTCTTCACCAACATGTGGCCATAAGAGATTATCTTCATCATGGGATGGCTGAGTGGGAGGATAAAGAACAAAAAAATTGGTACTCTTCCCATCAGAAATGGTCATGTCACCTGATCGGCATCCAATATGCATCTGCAGTTGCTAACCATGGCCTTCCAAGAATAATGGGATACCCTCCTAGTGTAGTTTTAGGAGAAAGAATCATGAAGTCTACTAGGTACTCCCAGGAGTCTAGAATCACTACAAGATCCTCCACTATACCATCAGGCTTAATAGTAGAACTATTAGCAAGTTGCAGAATAGTAGGAGTAGATCTCATGCTTGCAACGTTTATTTGTTGTAGGATGCCCTTGGTCATTACATTTATTGTTGCTCCTAAATCAATCAAAGCATTCTTTATTTGAATCATATTTATAACAAATGCTACCACAAGACTACCTGGGTCATTGTACTTAGGGATAGTCACTATTCCAAGCATGATGTTAGCTAGCTCTCCCACCATATGAATTGTAGTGGGGTCTTTCTTATTCCTTCCTGGATTCTTGAGGCATGCTTCCTTGATTGCCTTGCCATAGATTGGGACATCCTTTATGGCCTAGAATAGAGGATATGGAAACATATATGCTTCAACTGATCCAGGATTTCAAAAGTTGTATCCTCCTTTTCTTCCTTCTTCTTGGCAACTTCCAATCTCTGAGGAAATGGTGGTTCTTGTTCAATCTACTTGACTTGGACTGGTTCAGGATTTTTAGGTGCACTTGGTTGAATGGGATCATTCAGAGGTTCTTCTTCCTCTTCCATAGGAAGCTCAGTGATAATGGGCTTGGAAGGGACTGGTAAAGTAGTTCTTGAATGCAAGTGGATGTCACTTACACTAACAGCATATACAAGGAATTGATTTGAATCAACAGAGTATACAAGTTGCTATTGTGGTTTGTTATTTGGATTGGGTGTGGGTTGAGCTGGTAGCTGAGTAGGTTTAGGTGCATTTGAGCTTGAATTATCAGGTGGAGGCATTATAGTAGGTTGTTGGGGCTAAGAAGGTGGTTGCATGTAACTGGTTTTCTGGGTAGGCCATTGTTGTCCTCCCCTCCATTGATTTGTTTGCTACCAATTTCCTGGAGGTGGTTACCAATGCCCTTGAAATTTCTGCCAATTCCCTTGAGGTTGCTGCCCCTAGGGTGGAGATTTTTGATGATTGGGCCAAGCATTTAGAGGGTTACCTCAAGGCTATGGTGGATATCCTCCATAGCTAGATGGATATGGGGGCTGCCATTAGTTACCAGATGAATAGGAATTGAAATATGGCCCAACATAAGAGACTGGATCTGGTGGCATACCTTGTCTTAGAGCCCAAGGCCTCCTTTGTGCAACATAGTAGACTTAGTCTTCTTCAATTTGAATTGGCTTGAATTTGGGTGCAATCTGCTTGCCTTCAATACTAGCTACCATCTGACCTCCTTTTTGCAACATAGTAGACTTAGTCTTCTTCAATATGAATTGGCTTGAATTTGGGTGCAATCTGCTTGCCTTCAATATTAGCTACCATCTTGCACCTACAGTCCTTCTTCTTTTGTCTGCAATGAGGGAAATACTCTGCCAACATTACCTTTGCCTCCTCTTGCTTCTTCTTGGCCTAAAGTGTATCTAGCTGAGTAGCTAGATTTTTTATAATTTCTTGCTTGAAGTTTTCCAGCAAATGAGTAATCTCCATTCTTGAAACTCCACCAGTAGATGACTTACCCATGGAAGACTGGTAAGCTCTCCCTTTCTTTGAAGCTTCCCTAGAGTAGTTTTGGAATATTTTCTCGATATCCTCCCAAGTAACTTGGGAGATATCTCCTCCCATAAAGTCGAAGGCATTAGTGCAGCTGTCATTGATTCCTCTCAGGAAAAGCAACTTTTGTGAGTCTTCATTAAGTGTATGGTGTGAAGTATTTTGTAGGAAAAATAGAAACCTTGCAATATAATCCTCCAAGCTCCCATCTTCCTTTTGTTGCATCCTAAAAATGTCACCTCCTCTCATGTCATTACCCCTGCAATACTCCTTGTATTTCTCAAGGAATTTTGTCTTCATGTCTTCCAAAGTTTCCATAGTATCTCTGCCTAGGCTCATGAACCATCTTAATGCAGCTTCTTTCAGAGTGGTAGGAAATAGCTTAAGCCTATGGGCATCAGTGGTATAATCATAACTCCTACAGGGTATGTCAAACTCAAACAAAAAGGTATCAGGATCTTCTGTGACAAGTCCATAAAACTTGGGGAGTGTTGAAGCAGGGATATTTTTTATGTTTTTAACTTCATTCTGATGGGAAATGGGGAAAGGAAAAGTTGGTTGGTTAGGTCTATTTCTATTTGCATCACCCATGCCTGCTTGATGTAGTTCCAAAGAAAAGGGGTTCTCAAGCTAATTTTGGTCCTCTTAGGAAACTTCAAAGCTAGTCAAATCAGGAAATGTATTAGCAAAAGGGTGTGGATCTTCTTCTTCTTCTTCTCTTGGCAAGTTCTGATATTCAACTAGCTAGAATGGATTAGGATTGTTAGGAAGGAATCTCCCATAAGCATCCCTTCTCCTTTCTCTATGCATGTGGTATCAACTCACTATCAACCAGCTCACACAAAGAATTGGTAAAGAATAAGGGGGTTCATTACTTCCCAAATGAGGTTATACTAAGAAAAACTTCCAAAAACACTACAGCAAGAAAAACTACCAATGATTCCAAAGAACTCCCTAGTTTGACACCATCCTTGGCAACGGTGCCAAAAATGTTGGTCTCCTACAATGATTTAACAACTAAGCCCTTACAGCTATGATTTAGAGATTGGACATCTAAACTGAATAGTCATTCAATCATCATGAAGCTGCATTTAACTTGTCAACCTAGGGACGTGAACTTGAAATGGGTCAGCATAGTATGTGCACTAGGAACTCAAAGTAGCCATTTTCATTCTACAGCTAAGAAAGACACAATGTTGAAAGTAAATTGCTTGGAAAGGAATAACATAAATGTTGAACATCAACCAACAACCATACTAAGCTTTGAAATGCATGAAAAAAATGAAAATTTGAACAACAAACAGAAAACTACTCTGTCTGCTTTGGTTACAGGAACAGTCACAGAATGGAATTCTAGTGGTTGTAGGAACAATCAACACCAGAATCTTAACTAATTACTAAACAAAAAGTAATAACTAAGCTAAACTAAGCTAAAGGAGGGATTGCTCACCAAGTGGGCCCCCTTGGATGAGTATCCTCTACTACTAACAAAACTCAGATGCTCGAACTTAGAACTTTACTTTATTCATCAGAAAACGTGAGTACAAAAGAGTAGCATAACGGTATTGCTAAAAACTAAGAATGCAAGTACAATATCAAATCGCACAACCTTTAGAAAAGGAGCATCTGATCCTTATTTATACTACCAACTAAATAGGGCAGTCAACTCCATGAACTAGGAGGATGCCATTTAGGGAAAACAAAGAAAGTGGACCGGCGGTTACGCATGCATGGAATCCGGTTAGACATGCATATCCAACCGCAGATTTAGCACTGCAGTAACACACACATTTGCTCAACATCAATAAAGACCACTACAAGGCGGTTACATTTGGTTTTCATGGGGAATCTCCTGCCATCTTCCTCCTTTGACCTTTGAATGATTCACTTGTTGGGCGTTATGGTGCATTCCCAGTTGGTAGTGTCTTCCTCAATTTAGCATCCTCAAATTATATCTGCATGGCAATGTTAGTACGCACAATAATTGCATATTTGTAACCACCTTAAAGAAAATTCATTAACCACATTCAAAATTAATATAGATAGTCCATATAACATGCCATTAACATTAAAGGTTTGTAGAAATAGGATTAATCCCAATGCCAATAGTTCTGAGGAAATATCATAAAAAAATATCAACACTTAACATCAAGGTCCATGACATCTTCAGCAAATAAACCATAAATTCTACCCAAAACTAGACCATAAACTAGGCTCATCACAACCTCAACGTGGATTTCTCCTATTGTATTTTATGAGCATTTTATAAAATATCTAAGGACTGAACCTATTGAATTCATATGGATCTTGATCATTGGTGATGGTATGCCTATTTTATTTGTCTAAATTGAATAACTTGGTAAATTCAATCTTTCTACTACGATACTGGATAGAGTCTTGTCTCAAATCTATGCATGCTTTATTGTGATCTGATTTGATGTGGCTTAAAAATATTAAGATTATTAATTTCCTTTGAATATTGCATTAGCATTAACTATGATTGAGTGAATACTAATTACTTTAGTACCAATTATTGTGACTTTGCCTAACCATTCAAAATTGATAAATAGAATAAGATTTACCTTTTTCCATTTAGTTTAAGTTTGTTATTTAAAATTATCTCTCAACCCTAATTTTTTTTATATTTATTTTATAATACTTTAAGTCTTTGAAAAAGCACAGTAATAATATAGATCTTCTAAAGAAATGATGCACTAAAATGCAATTAGTTGTGAATTCAAAGAAATAAATCTTTCTATTTTTATTGCATATCTTGAATATATTTCCTAGAATATCTAAATCGCTCATGCCCCTTCCTGAAAAATTTCAAACAAGCCACTTAGCTATCCATCACAATTAAGACCTGGCTTAAAAGGAACATTGGATTAGAAATTCTAAATTTTCAAGAGGAGTAATCATTTATTATTACTTAGCAAGTTGGTTGTGCTAAAACCACCATCAACAAAATTAGCACTAGAAGGATGGTCTCCTTGATTTAGGAAAAGTGGAAAAACAAATATCTCCTTCTCTCCATAAAGGCATAGAAGAGTCCTTAGATCAACCCTAGACAAGAGAGATCTCTTGGAATTGTCTCAACACCAGAGGCAAAGGAGTGATAAAAGAAAGAGCAGAGAAGAGACTTTTGTAGACATCTAAAAATGTCTAAACATATCACACATCCACTTTCCTCATTTTCATCACTAATTCCTCATTTTCATCACTTTCTCATCATTTTCCTCATTTTCCTCACTTTTTGTCACTTTTCACTATTTTTCATCATTTTCCCTCTAATTCACCATTTTTCCTCTAGTAACTAAATGGTTTTCAATTATTTGATTAATTCATCATTTTTAATAATTTTCTTCAATCCCACTTGATTAAATAATTATTTAATTATTTAATTAGAAAAAATCTAATTCTCTTCCACCTCACATAATTAAATATTTTTTAATTATTTAATTAGCTAATTTTCTTCTCCCACTTGCACATGGAATATTCTCTTTTTAAAATGGATATTCTATTCCTCTCATAATTAAATAAATTTTGAATTTATTTAATTTCTTAATTTTCCCTCTCAAATGAATATTCTATGAAATATTCTCTTTTTAATATATTTCAACAAATTTCCTAAAAATAAGGAGATATTTTTAGTTAACTAAAGTCCTCAATTAATCTCCTCATTGATCATCTTGATTTAATCTCAACTTTCAATCTCCACCATTAATCAAAATTTTGAAATTCTAAAACAAGTCATTTCCCTCCATCAAATTCATTCACAAGTGTTATGATCCATCATTCACAAGCATTCAATCTCGAGCATTCAACCAATTTTGAGAAATTTGAGCATCTTGTGGATCAATTATCATCAATTCAAGCTTTTACAAAGTAGTGTTCTAGGGTTTGAGCAATCCAACACTGAAATCCATCAAGTTTTTCACAATGGAATGTTAGGTTTTCTTTACTTTTGATCATGATTTTAATGTTTTTTCATGATTTTCTTGATCTTTTACAAAAGCAAGTGCATTCAATTTCATTGGTTAGTGGGTTTATTCGATCTTTTCTTTGTGGGTATTTGGTATTTCTAATCCTAATTGTGTTGAACAAGACAACTAAGAGGGGGCGTGAATCAATTGTCACAGATTTAAACTTCAATTTATTCACTGGAACTAATCTTTAACATTGCTTAACAGATTAAACAATAAATACTAGTGCAGAAACTAAAAACCATCACACAAACATAATAACACTAGATTTACATGGAAAACCCAATATGGGAAAAACCATAGAGAGGATTGACTCACACTATAGAGAATATCAAAACTGATTACAAAAGGCTCACTACCTGAGAAACAAGGCTCACTACCAAAACAAGGACTCACTATCTGGAACAAGGACTCACTATCCAATAGGGCTAACAACCTGAAGGGCTCACTGCCACAGAGATACAAAGAAGATAAAGAATACTTATCATAAAGAGAAGACAATCTCAATGCAACAAAATATTCCACCACAATTCGCTCAATCCACTTGTAGACATGCATGAATGATAGAGTGCACCTTCAACTCACTACTTCCGCAAACTCAACATTTAGGCTTCACATTGATCTACCATACTCACATCATACACACACATTGATTCACACTTATCTCTATTCTCTTTGCACTTTTGTCTCTATTTCCTTTTATCTCGCTCTTCTTCTTCCATAACTCATTTTGCATTTATACCATCTTTAACTTTAAAACATATCCAAAGTCATCCATCCAAATTAAAATTCAAATTAGGTCGGCGCCAAAACATCCTAGGGTGGAATTAGAATGAGGGCGACCCAAACACATGCTTCATCAACTTCGAAGGTGGTATTTCACACAAGGTCGGCCAAACTAGTGTAAAACATATAGAACAATTAAGCACAAACCTTCCAAATACCAAAATTATCTTCAATACAATCAAAACAACTCAACTCTAGAATCGCAAGTCATAAGACTTAAACAAAGAGAAATCCGGACAAATAATATTTCTCCTAGACCTCAACCAGAAACACAGAAAACCATAGTTCACAACTAGTGAACACAAATCTCACAGTACAATGAATCAACAACCAAAAATTTGGATATATCAGCTTCCAACAACCATGATCAACATATCTGAACTACACAAGCATAGGAGAAAATCCCGGATCAAAACCCAGAGCAATCACTAAACATCTACAACATATCTTCATTACAATTTTCTCAATATCCTCGACATATACAACCAATGACATGTATCCATGACACTAATGACAACAACAATCAGTTGATAACCAATTGACCAATTGACATCAATGACAACATCTTCATTCTTTCCATTCTTGCAACAATCTCCCCCTTTGTCATTGATGGCAACACATTATGTGAAAATGAAAAACCATCAAAGACACCATACTAGCTCTGAATACACTTCTCAAGATTTTTCTTTCTATTCCTTTCAGTTTCTCCCCTTTAGTAGATAGTCTTTTATATTCTCCCTCTCCTTTTTTTGATTCCTCTCTTTTTCATATGCTTCCTCTCCCCCTTTTACATCAATGTCGAAGGCAAAAGATATTTTATATTGATTTCCCCTTTGACATAGTAAACAAAATAATCACAATGAAAACATCTGACACTACCTGCTCTCCCTGAGAGGTAGCCACCAAAACATTAGTCCAAAAGAAAGATAGATCCATAGATCCATCAGACTGATGCATCTCCATATGCATCTAGTTCAAGAAAGGAGGGGCAATGACCCCTAACTTCTCTCGGAGATACTCAAAAGTATCTTTAGGAAGATCCTTCATAAATATATTAGCCATTTGATCCTTCATTGAAACATACTCAAGCTTTACTTCATTCTCCATGACCTTCTCTCTCAAGAAATGATACTTGATAGATATATGCTTCATCCTCAAGTGCATCATAGGATTCTTTGAAATGTTAATTGAACTTGTATTATCATAGAAAATATAAATAGGATCATCATACACCACTATGATATCTTTCAATGTGTGTTTCATCCATAGAACTTGTGTACAGCAAGATCCAGCAGCAATATACTCAGCTTCAACAATAGAAAAGGAGACTGAATCTTGCTTTTTACTCAACCATGCCACCAATCTACAACCAAGAAAGAATGCACCACTACTTGTACTATTTATGTCATCTACACATCCAGCCCAATCTGTATCTGTATAAGAACTTAGAGTAAAGTCATAATCTCTAGGATAACATAATCCCTAATCTGGAGTGCCATTCAAATATCTAAATATTCTTTTAATAGCAGCAACATGTGTTTCCTTAGGATCTTCTTGAAATCTAGCCACAAGACAAACAACATGCATAATATCCAATCTAGTAGGAGTCAAATACAATAGTCCACCAATCATAGATCTATACTTGCTCTGATCAACTTTAGGTGAATCGTCATCTTTACCCAATTTGTAACCAGTCACGATAGTACATGCTAGTTTGGAACCATCCATCGCAAACTTCTTCAACATCTCTTTCACATATTTAGACTATGACATAAAAATTCCTTTCTTTGTTTGATTAATTTGTAGCCCAAGAAAGAAATTCATCTCTCCAAACATATACATTTTAAATTATTTTTGTATCTCTTCCGCAAACATCTTGCACATATTTTCATTTCCTCCAAAGATAATGTCATCAACATATACAACTATAATCAAGATTTTGTCATTTTCAATCTTAAGATACATATTACTATTTGTCGTACCTTTGTTGAAACCTTGTTGAATCAGATACATGTCTAACCTTGCATACCAAGCTCTAGGAGCTTGCTTCAATCCATATAAAGCTTTCTTCAATCTACACACCATATCCGGTTGCTCTGACAATTGAAATCCTTCAGGTTATTCCATGTATAACTCTTCTTCTAGCTCACCATTCAAAAATGTTGACTTGACATCCATCTGATAGACCTTGAAATCTTTATGGGCAGCAAATGCTAAGAACATCCTTGTAGCTTCCATTCTTGCTACTGAAGCAAATATTTCCTAAAAATATATGCCTTCCACTTGTGAGTAACCTTTACACACAAGCCTTGCTTTGTTTCTAGCCACTTCTCCATTCTCATTCAACTTATTTCTAAATACCCACTTCGATCCAATAATGTTTTTTATCTGCCAGTCTTGGGACCAATTCCCAAGTTTGATTCTTCTCAAGTCTGCATAAGTTCTTTCATGGCTTCCATGCAATTTTCATCTTTACATGCTTCACTTATAGTCTTTGGTTCAATCTTAGAAAATAAACACATATTAACTTCAACAACAACTCTTCTTCTAGTTAATAGTCCTTTAGTCTTATCTCCAATAATCAGACTTTCTGAATGGTTCTTTTGCACATATCTAGGTGTCTTAGGTGACACTACTGAAGCTTCTTGTTCTCTTTCATCATGTTCATTATTCTCTTGCTCATCCTTTTCCTATTCTTCTAAAATCTATTAAATTCTTACACAATCAGGTTCATCAGATACATATCCATTAATGTCAACTGAATTCTTCACTGTCTCATCAACCTTGACATTTGCACTTTCTACAATCTTTCTCAGTCTTTTATTGAAAAATTTGTATGCTTTTATTTTAGTAGAATATCCAAGAAAAATTCCTTCATCACTTCTTGCATCAAACTTAGCTAAATTTTCTTCATCTCTTCTAATATAACATTTGCTTCCAAATACCTTGAAATAGTTAACAGTAGGAATTTTTCCAAACCATAGCTCATATGGGGTCTTTGTATTGTTTTCTCTTGCTTGAACTCGATTGAATACATAATCAACACTATGAATAGCTTCTCTCCAGTAAACTTTCGATAAACCAGCCTCATTAATCATTGATCTAGTAGCCTCTTGAACTGTTCTATTTTTCCTTTCAACAACTCCATTCTACTGAGGAGTTCTTAGAGCAGATAACTGTCTTTTTATTCAATGCACTTCACAAAACATATCAAACTCATGGGAGGTAAATTCTCCACCTCTGTCAGACCTTAAGCATTATATCTTCAAGTTTACTTCATTTTCAATCATAGCTTTGAATGCCTTGAATCTTTCTAATGCATCTAATTTTTGTCTAAGAAATGCAACCCATGTATATCTAAAATAATCATCAATCAAAAGCATAAATTACCTTTCACCTTGTCGAATTCTCACTCTTGTAGGACCATGATGTAGATCATCATAACAAAACCATCAACAAACTCATTTCATCAGGGAATTTCAATCCCAATCAAATTAGGAGAAGATCAAATTCTTAATTCACTTTCTTTTTCCTTAAAACTCATACAACTTCTTTTGATTCTTCAATTCTACAAGACTTCAAGACAACAAGTCAGTATTCCATTTCAAAAAAACCTTATTCCAAATCACAATCAGTATCTTAGTGATCAAAATCAAACAAAATCCAAATTCAGAACCTTTAAAAATAGTCCATTCATTCATCATACCCATTAGCAACTATTTCCATCCAAGGCAGCCAACCATGTACCTCTGCCATTACTAGACTTCTTAATCACTGAAAACATCATCATTTTAATAAACACAAGCCAAGAACAAACTCCTATATCACTATTCTGTCAGATTATCAAGTTTTAGCATACAAACACCTCCAAAGCACATTAAAATCACATGTCCAAATCACCATACTATCAAAATCTTCCCTCTCAACTTTATCCAAGCATTGTTAAAAATCTAATGCCATTATGCAAACAATTTCATCATAAAACTAATCATAATTATCACTGTTTTGAGCAAACCTCTATTTAGCAGTCACTTCATCAAGTTTCTTTGTAGGATACCAAAACCCTTAATTGGGTGATTCCATTTCTTCCACAAGGCTTATTCACAATCCCAATATACATTTAGGAGCATTTTTCAACACATTATAACATACCAAAATTTCTCAGTAGCGTGTCATAAAAAAGAAAACACCAGATTTTAGACTGTTCACTGGAGAAAGGCTACAAATTTTAGGCCTATTTTACAAAGTAAGTGTTCACTAATCTCCACCAAAACACCAATAAACCTAAAATGTTATTTTTTCATACCTCCAAACTCGGGATTCTTTAGTTTTTAAGGGTAGAAAGGTTTAAATACTTATTGTCCCATCAAACCCTTGTTTGTAGGCTGAAAACACAACCAATAGTGAGGGTTTCTTGAATAAAACACTTGCAAAACTCCAGCACACCGGCCACCACTTGAAACATGTCTTGATATGTCTTCCAAGGCCTTGAAACCATCTCCAAGCCCATGCACATGCTATCTCTTCATTACCCTGCCTGTAACCTCCATTCTCAAGTGGTAAACTCAAAAATTGGCTTGATTTCAACAACTTGACTTCATATTCTTGTTACCCCTACAACCACACACTTATCTAACATTGAAAATACATTAAAATCAATCCATTCCACTGACCATCTATCCCTACATTGGTGGAATGGCGATAGATTCCTTAATAGACTCTCAAATCACTGTGGAAAGAACTTTGCCCAAGACACAGGAAGTTGCTTTTCTTCTTTTATTTCTTACAAACTAACCTTCAAACTTCTTGAAAATGAAAACTAACTCTTTTCTACATGTGATCACACAAGAATATTTTTTTGGAATTCTTAAACTATCAATGCAAAGAAAGAAACTATGTAAAGAATGTTGCAACTCAAAAAAATAGGGGCTTTATTACAAATTTTTGGTTACAAGAATACAAATTGCCTCCCTTCCACGGCTTACAATGCCTTTTTATAGCTTTTCCCCTCTTATCAACTATTTTTTTCCAACTTCCCATCGGTGTAAACTACCTTTTAACTCTTGATTTTCTTGATTGTCTTGCTTTTTGTCAACTTAACAACTTTTGACAATATGGCACTAATGCAAGTTTTGTATTTTTTCCTATTTTGACCTCCTAGTAACTTATTACATGACTGAAATACATTCAAATTAGGCCTTGAAACATTATTTTGGACTTAAATACACACATTTGACAACTTAGCCTTTTGAAGGCATTACATGTTCTAGGTGCTCCTGCACCATACAACCAACCAACTGAACCTTTCCAGGTCCCTTGGAAACATGATGCATCATCTTCACTTGTACCTACAAAACAAAATCAAATCTTCCTTGTTCTTTGTCCTCTTCATCTTCTTGACTCTCTCTTCCTGAAACTTTGTTTGTCTTTTCCTTTGCCTTTGTCACTTGTCTTCACTCTTCTCTTTGCTTTCTCTTGTCATCTTTTCCTTCATCTCTATCTTCTCTTTTCCTTTTTCCTTTCTCATTATTCATCATCAGGTTCACAAACTATTTGCTCTTTCAAAAGGAAAGAGGACTGTCCTTTTCACCTTCTCACCAATTCTTTGTTTAACCAAGGACATAGCAATGTCCTTGCACACTGCTTCTTCTCATTAGCAATCATCTTCTCAACTTCTTTTCAACTACTCCCATCAGTGGAGTATCTTTCTTCAAGGTTGCAAATCTTAAGTGCTTCTTCAAACAGGAATCCATCAAGTTATAACTGCAACACAACTCAGCTTGCCTCACCTAGGTGTCTCTGCTTACTCTCCCTAGTCTCTTGGACTTTCTCAATGCAGCTTAGATGGATAAGCACATGCAACCAACCAACAATCTCAACCTTCTATCAGCAACAACTTAACCACAAACAATTTTCCAAGAGAATCTTCAGGCTCTGATACCAATTTGATGCAGAGCATCATAGAAAAACCATCAACAACCTCATTTCATCAGAGAATTTCAATCCCAATCAAATCAGGAGAAGATAAAATTCTTAATTCAATTTCTTTTTCCTCAAAACTCATACAACTTCTTTTGATTCTTCAATTCTACAAGACTTCAAGACAACAAGTCAGTATTCCACTTCAACAAAATCTTATTCCAAATCACAATCAGTATCCTATTGATCAAAATCAAACAAAATCCAAATTCAAAACCTTTAAAAATAGCCCATTCATTCATCATACCCATTAGCATCTATTTCCATCCAAGGCAGCCAACCATGTACCTCTGCCATTACCAGACTTCTTAATCATTGAAAACATCATCATTTTAATAAAAACAAGCCAAGAACAGACTCCTATATCATTGTTCTGTCAGATTATCAAGTTTTAGCATACAAACACCTCCAAAGCACATTAAAATAACATGTCCAAATCACCATACTATCAAAATCTGCCCTCTCAACTTTATCCAAGCATTTTTACAAATCTAATGCCATTATGCAAACAATTTCATCATAAAACCAATCATAATTATCACTGTTTTGAACAAACCTCTATTTAGCAGTCACTTCATCAAGTTTCTTTGTAGGATACCAAAACCCTTAATCAGGTGATTCCATTTCTTCCAGGCTTATTCGCAATCCCAATATACATTCAGGAGCATCTTTCAACACATTATAACATACCAAAAGTTCTCAGTAGCGTGTCATAAAGAAAACACCAGATTTTAGACTGTTCACTGGAGAAAGGCTACAAATTCTAGGCCTATTTTACAAAGTAAGTGTTCACTAATCTCCACCAAAACACCAATAAACCTAAAATAGTCTTTTTTCATACCTCTAAACTCGGGATTCTTTAGTTTTTAAGAGTAGAAAGGCTTAAATACTTACTGTCCCATCAAACCCTTGTTTGTAGGCTGAAAACACAACCAACAGTGAGGGTTTCTTGAATAAAACACTTGCAAACCTCCAACACATTGGCCACCACTTGAAACATGTCTTAATATGTCTACCAAGGCCTTGAAACAATCTCCAAGCCCATGCATGTGCTATCTCTTCATTACCCTACCTGTAACCTCCATTCTCAAGTGGTAAACTCAGAAATTGGGTTGATTTCAATAACTTGACTTCATATTCTTGTTACCCCTGCAACCACACACTCATCTAACATTGAAAATACATTAAAATCAATTCATTCCACTAACCATCTATCCCTACATTGGTGGAATGGCCATAGATTCCTTAATAGACTCCCAAACCATTATGGAAAGAACTATGTCTGAGACACAGGAAGTTGCTTTTCTTCTTTTATTTCTTACAAACTAACCTTCAAACTTCTTGAAAATGAAAACTAACTCTTTTCACCATGTGATCACACAAGAATCTATTTTTGAAATTCTTAAACTATCAATACAAAGAAACAAACTATGTAAAGTGTTAGAACTGTAAAATTTTGAAAATTTTTATAGTTGTTTATATTCATGAGTTTCCTAAGAAGCCCATACCATAAGCACAGGAATCCCCTATTCATAACATATTTTCCCATATTTTATCATTTGGTCCTATAGAATTCATTTAACCCTAAGTATTTCAAATTATAAATCATATCGGCAAGAGATGATGAGGGTCTCCCTGATCCATAAAGCATTTTATACTAACGTATATCTTATGCAGTCTATCGGCAAGAGATTGGGAATTTCTTACCAATGAGATTTCAGTTGAGGATGCATATCGACATGACACAATGTACTGTCTCAGCAACCAGAGGATCCTATCGGCAAGAAAATGTTCATCGGAATAATTCATAGCAACCCTATATGTGTCATACCGATGAAGAACAAAGAACTATATCGGCCAGACTTGAGCCATCAGAGTAAGGTCCTGTAGCATTCATGTGGTCTTGTCGACAAAGTGAAGGAGGATTCTATTAGAATGAAGTCATGGAGTCTTGCCAACCCCCTATGTCACACCGACAAGATTACGTTGGAAAAGAATTGGTGATATGTTTTTATCATCGGCGAGACGGATTTCATCGGAGAGAGCTAAGAAGGTCACACCGAGTGTTTTTCAATTGGCAAGAAAATTATTGTCTTGGCGATCAGAATTGACAAAAGAAACAGATCGAAGGAAAAAAATTTGGCAAGACACAAAGTAAGCGGAGGAGCATCTGCTCGACTCACAATTTTACAATGACAGGTTTGCATCGGTGAGTGTCATGGAGACATACTCAAGACCAAAAGGATACTATCGGAGAGACACATAATGTCGGTGAAACTACAGGACAACTCAATGATATAAATGAAGATAACAAGATAGCTATCGGTGAGACCCAGAGTGTCAGAGAGACTACAGGATGTCTTCGCGGGTTTCTGATGAACGTTTGAAAAGGCCCAAACAAAAGGATCGCCCGAGATTTGAATACAAAGGGACGCGACTTTTCAGGTGGCCAATGTATAAATACCAATTTTTGGTAGCGGATAAAACAAGAGATAGAAAATAGAAAATACAGTAGATCAGAATGTCTTATGATTCTAAGACTATGATGCATGTATGAAACAATGGAGATGTCAATGAAAGTCATTTGATTTGGTGGCATTTTTCTGGTATCAGTTGTTTGTTGTGTTAATTGAAATAATTGTTGAATTTGTCTCCAAGGTTGATGTTTTCTAACTATTTAAACTAATATACCAAGGATATTTTTCAATTTCTCAGTGCACACTTGTTGTATCTGTATGGTTGGATTAATTGGTTCTTTCAAGGAAAGATTAAATCATTTTAGTCTATCATAGTAATTATGAAATCTCATTTAGATATTAAGAAGAACTTGGTAATCACATTCTTGCATGTTTATACAAGTTATAAACTTAAACCTATATGCCAAATAATTAGAGTGTCTTCCAGAAAGAAGTTACTTATTTCAGATCTTTCATTTGACTTTGTACACCCAATAAGGCACTAGTCTCTATCACCTCACCATTTAGTTTATTCATTTTTCACATCTATTAACTGAACATATTGATTTTAGCCTTGATATTGCTTATACAATTTGTACCAAAATAAAACTCATTTATCCACTCCTATTTGCCATTGTGGGTAAATAACTTTAAAGGAATAAACATTGGTCAAGTCTACTTCATTGTTATAGGTACACCTACCTAGGTTTAGCAGCACCTGAGGAGTAGAAGTAGAAGGTCTAAATCATTTGGCATTGTCTGTTACCCTGAAACGTATCAAGAGATTGGCAACCTCTTAAGGTATTTTGCCTGCGTTTTTGAGAGCTAACAAATTGGTGACTCTGCTGGGGAATTATTGCAGGATATCCGATGGAAAACCATCATATAGAGTCATTGGAGAAAGATTCATAATTTGAGAAGTTTCAAAAAAAGTGATTCCACTGGGGATAAAATCAAGAGTATTTCATTTTTTCTCAATTTTAGCAAAGTGAGTGGCGACTCTGACAAGAATATTGCATCAATTCAACATGAATGGTAGAAGATCCCAATATAAAGGAGGTCCTAGTGGCAACAATAAATGGACACACAAGGGTGATAAGGGTAAAAATATATCTGATGACATGTGCATAACAAACAAAGACAAAGCATCAAAACCACATTATGAGATGTATGACCGTTATGATACATGGAGAGATAGTTCAAGTGGAGAACCTTATACCCCTGAAGAACAAATAAATCCTTTTTATAATCCTCAGAAACAGGTGGAATTTGAGGCTAAACTCGAAGCTGAAGGAATCAAGTATCAACAAGAAAATGATCAAAGAATAGAGGGTAACCAAAATGAGCTTATGGGTCATGTAACCCTTCCAGAAAATTTTGAGTTCTTGACTATCAAAGAATTAGACGTACAGTTGGAGTTTTAGAGACAAGAAGTAGAAAGAGAAAAAGTAGAATAGGAACAATAGAGGCTCCAAAAGCTAAAGGAACTCCAAGACTTGAAATCACAGGAATTCCAAATTAAGGCTCAGACAGCTAGTTTTTCAAAGTATGTACCACCTCATAAGCAAGGAAATAGTAATGCAAGGCCTTCATATCAGCGAAAGGCTCCTCAGGGTCAAATTGGAAATCAATACATGAAACCAAACCATCCATTGTATATTTCATCACAACATACAAATGTACAACCACCTCATGGTCAGCAATATGTGCCATATCTTCATACACAATACAATAATCCAGTGTACCAATATCAACACCTACCTAACCCTCCCCCTTAGCAATAGGTGACAATGATCAGACAATTTGATTTAACAGGGTTTCAATTATACCCTTACCCTATGGATGGTAGTTGGAGAAGTCTTGTTCCTAAGTTTACAAGTAGTAGTGCAATTACTGTTGAAGATCATTTGAGGAATTTTAATGCTTTTATCCAAGATTTGGATATACCATATGAAGATTTACATATGAGGTTGTTCATGATGACACTCACCGAAGAAGCTAGGGATTGGTTCAATAGCCTACCAATAGCTTCCGTTGATTCTATCCAAGAATTTCAGGATCAATTTCTTGAACAGTATGGAAATCCATGTGCACCAGATGCTGCTTTACATGAATTAGTACAGATTCAAAAAAATCAGAATGAGTCAATTTATGATTTTAACCAAAGATTCGGCAAATTACAGAATAAGATACCACCTGGGTCAAAGTTGCCAGACTCTACAGCATTAAGTATTTATTTGAATGCATTCAATCCAAAAATAGGGTATGAGTTAAGAAAAAGGTTACCAAGAGATTTAGCTGAAGCCCAAAAGATAGCACTAACCATTGAAAAAAATAGGAAAGTTGTTGGGATGATCAATAAGAGAGATAATCCTAGGGTTCATCAACAAGTCAATAATTATCAGTACAAACAGGAGAACACGTACAAAAATGAGAGGCCTAGGTTACATGACATGCCTTAGAATACAAATTGGAAGGATGGAAAACCTGTAATAGATAGACCTAGGAACAAAGAAACACCTGATCCATTAAGGAAGAAGGGAGTGTACATGATCAATAATAATCTCTGGTGTGAAGGTTGTGATGGGCCACATTCCCCAGATCACTGTGTTGTAGCCCAAGAAATGCAGGAAGAAGGAATGTTAGCGGGTAACAGTGGAGAGGATCACACAGTGTATTTGACCTCAAATACTTTTCACCCTGCTAAGGAGGAATATTCATCTTCAGAAGATGAAGGCTGTGAGTACGATGTTTCAAATCAAAGGTGCAATGTCCACATGGCTGAACAACAAGTTTTTTATGATTCTGAAGAAAGTTATGCAGAACAATACTCTATTGAGGTGCCTACTCAATGTGATATAAGGAGACCCACTAAAGAGGAAATAAAGAGGTTAACCATTGCTGCAGTTGAACAAGCAAAGAGCAAGTACTGGTTAAGAAATAGGACAGTGAATGAAAAGGAAGGTGTTCCTAGGGGAATATTTATGAAAGATAGAGAAGTAACACCAAGAGTTTTGAAGAAAACAGAAAATAAGCAACATGATAAGAATGAACAGAAGCCTGTTCAAAAGGAGGAAGATAAAGAGTTACACAAAGAGAAGCAGAAGACTGATCAATTGAATAAAAGGGAAAAGGAGGAAAGCAAAGGAGAAACATTGGAGCAAAAGAAAGTGATTAGGGTGGAAGGTTCTTCTTTTGACTTCTCTCAGGCTTTATCACAAGTAAAAATGTCTATCCCACTGCTCAAGATGATGAGAATTAAGGAGTATAGGGATAGTGCAATTCAATTGATATCAAATGGAAATGAGAAAAGTACAAGTTCTAAAAATCAAATGGCCACTGAAACGGTTAATAAGCAAGAGAAGGTGATTGTCCGAGAAGTATGTATAAATGATGTATTGGTAAATTCCCCACAAGTTGATCCTTTTTTCACCACACTGCTTATAAACAACAAACTATTGAGGAATTGCATGATAGACTCTAGCGCCGCTATCAATATTATGCCAGTTGGAGTTATGAAACAACTTGGCATGTGGGTGGATACTAATGGAGGGAAGTGATATGCAATGGATAGCAGGCATGTTCCAGTAGTGGGTGTTATGAAAGATGTTGAAGTCAAACTAGCTACTTATCCTCAGGTAGCCTATAATATAGATATAATAGTAATTGATACCCCTTCTTAGTTTGGGATGCTTCTATCAAGATAGTGGACAGCAACAGTTGGAGGAAATGTCCAATTTGATTTATCTTATGCAACGATTCCAGTGAATGGCTAGGAAGTTAAGTTGTACAGGGAGCCAAGGATGAACCCAATTGTAGATTGTGTACCTGAAGATCAAGTCAATTGCTTTTGTGATGTGGATCTTGGAAGTTTTAAGATAGAACCAGCTTAGCCAGAATTAGTCAACATTGATCTAATTGATAAGCATGTTGCAAAAAACTGTGATGGTGTGTGGAAAATGTACTTTGATGGAGCGTGTAGCCAAGAAGGTAATGGAGCAGGAATAGTATTTGCTTCACCTGAAGGATTTACATTTAAATATTCATTTTTGTTGGCATTTGAATGTACAAACAACGTGGTAGAGTATGAAGCTTTATTAACAGGTTTGAATATAGTTGTAAAACATAAAATCAAGTTGCTAGTTGTTCTAGGAGATTCTAAGCTAGTTGTTTCTCAAGTTAAATCAAAATATGCAGCAAAACATAAGAGGTTGAAGCAATATAGGAATGTTGTATGGGATACAATTGAGTTGTTTGATGCTTTCTCTATTGAGTGGATAGATAGGTCGAAAAACATAATGGTAGACTTTTTAGCCAATGTAGCACTAAGAAGAGATGACATCACATTGGTTGGAGTGTCTCAAATTGAGTTCAAAATAAGACCCGTTGTGCCTGACAATATATACAGTTGGTAGGTTTTTAATGATGATGCTGACCTGAGATTTCTTCACTGTATAGATCAATATGAAGCTCAAGAAATTGATTTCAATGCCTTTGTTGAATAAGTAGATGGAAAGCAGACAGTATTCAGGAAGGAGGTCTTACAACTTAGAACTAATAAGCTTCCCAAAGGGCTATTAGCTTTGGAGAGGGTATATGATGGAAATGATCGGTCCCTCATAAAGCAAACACTAGTTAGGAGGGAGGATATTGAAGAGGTCAATTTAGGGACTGAGTTGGTACCAAGAAAAGTATATATTGGAAAGAAAATAAGCCCAACAATTCGAAGAATGTTGATTGCATTATTGAGAAAATACAAACATGTGTTTGTATGGTCTTATGATGATCTCAAAGAATATAGGGAGGATTTGTTTCAACACGAAGTCCCGTTGAAACTAGATGCAAGGCCATTTAGATAGAAGCAAAGACCTATTAACCCAACATTGGAACCCAAAATGTAGGATGAATTGGCAAAGCTCAAAGATGGGGGTATTATCAAGCCAATCAGGCATTCAACATGGGTTTCAAACCTGGTTCTTATGAGGAAGAAGAACGGGGATATCAGATTGTGTGTGGACTTTATAAATTTAAACGTGGTATCTCTCAAGGATAATTATCCTCTACCTAATATGGATGTTGTACTACATAAAGTAACAAGGTGTGAGTTGTTATCTATGATGGATGGGTTCTCTAGTTACAATCAGGTCAAAGTCAAAGAATCTGAGCAGTACAAGACAACTTTTACAACCCCATGGGGAACATACGTTTATGTGAGAATGTCATTCGGTCTCACAAATGTAGGTGCAACCTTTCAAAGAGATATGGACGTAGCATTTGCAAACTTGATTAATGCTATCATGGTAGTATATCAAGATGACCTTACTGCTTATTCAACCCTAAAAAATATGGTATTAGTCTAAACCCTAAAAAATGTGGTATTAGTCTAAACCCTAAAAAATGTCATTTTGCAATCACAGAGGGAAAAATCTTAGGACACATTGTGTCAAAAGAGGGAATTAGAATAGATCTTGAGAGGGTTTAGGCCATAGATAAAATCCCTATTCCTAAAACTGTCAAGGCCATCCAATCATTTCTTGGACAGATCAACTTTGTTAGAAGATTTGTGTCTAATTTTGTTGAAATCATTAAGCCCATATCAAAGATGCTAAGGGACAAAAAATGGATTGGATTGTAGAAGCACTGGAATCTTTTATATCTATCAAAAATGACATCAAAGAAGCCCCTGTCCTTAAGTCTCCAGATTTTTCAAAACCCTTTCAAATATTTTCATTTGCTTCGTTGCACACTATAGCTATTTTTATGTTACAAAAGAATGAGGAAGGTCATGAACAGCCTGTGTCTTTTTTTAGCAAGTCATTGCAGTGGTCAGAATTGAAATATGATATAATGGAGAAACAGGTGTTTGCATTGGTGAAAGCTACAAAAGCTTTTAGACCATATCTTGTTGGAGCCAAAGTGATAGCTTATGTCCCTCATGCAGCTATTTAAGATATTTTGACACAGTAAGAGGTAACTGGAAAGAGATGCAGGTGGATTAATAAAATTCAAGAATTTGATATGGAAATACAAATCACCAGATTAGTAAGAGGTTAGGGTTTGGCCAAGTTGATGGCAGAAACAAATATTGAAGAAAATCAAATTTGTAATGTAGAAGATGAAGGAAGAGCAATTGCAAGTATTGAGCATACCTCTTGGTATACAGACATCATGTATTACCTTAGACACATGAAGTGCCCTGGAGGATTAAGTGATAATCAAAGAAGAACTCTGAAGCTGCAAGTGTCAAAATATGTGTTCATGGAAGGTGATTTGTTTTGGAAAAATAGGGATGGGATGTTGTTATGTCTAGATGAGTCACAAGCCAAGCATATTTTAAGAGAATTGCATGGAGTCTGTGGAGGCCATTATTCTGCAAAGACAACTTCACACAAAATTCTCAGGGCAGGTTATTACTGGCCAAAAGTCTTTAATGATTCTTTTTCATACGTAAGAAGATGTGAAGCATGTCAGAAGTTCTCAGGGAGCTTTACCACTCAGACCCTTGCAGATTGAAGCTCTTTTTCATCAGTGGGGAATTGATTTTATTGGGGAGATACAAGAGAAATCAAGTGGAGGACATAAGTGGATACTGGTAGCTACTGATTACTTCACCAAATGGGTAGAGGCAATTCCAACCAAGCAAGCAACCAGTAAAGTTGTGATCAATTTTTTAATGGATAACATTATTACCAAATTTGGTACACCATTAAAATTGATTATAGATAATGGGATGTGTTTCAGATCTGATGAATTTAAAGATTTTTGCAGTACACACGGTATCATTGTTTCTTATGCAGCTCCTTACCATCCGCAAGCTAATGGTCAGGCAGAGTCCAGCAACAAGATTCTTTTGAAAATCATAAGGAGAATGCTAGGTGGGAATAAAAAGGCTTGGGATTCAAAATTTAAGATGATTGTGTGGGATGATAGGATAACTATGAAAAAGGAAATTGGAAAGTCCCCATTTGAATTGGTGTATGGAACACAAGCTAGGATGCCTTTACAAAATTTGTTACCAGTCTACAAATTTTTCCTTCAGGAAGATATAGATATTCCATAACCAATGGAGGAAAGAATGGAGCAGCTGGATGAACTTGATGAGATAAGAAGAGTAGCTCAAAACCAGAATGTGAAGTTGCAAGCACAAATGAAGTATTTATTTGATAAAAGGGAAAAAGATAGAAAATTTTAAGAAAATAATTTGGTGCTAATGTGGAATGTAAGGTGTCATGACAAGGGAAGACACGGGAAATTTGAAGCTTTGTGGCTGGGACCCTTTGTTGTTGTTGGTAAGAAAGGGGAAGATTCATATTACTTGCAAAACATGACTAGTGAAGAACAGGAATTTCCTATACATGGGAAATTCTTGAAGCATTTTTTCTCTTGAAACAATATTGAGGATTAAGGGTTGCCAGTGCATGGACAACTCTTGACAATCCTCTCAAAAAAAATTCTCCATGCACAGTAGTTTAGGAAATAAAAGGAACAGGAATTGCTAGTACATGGACAATCCTATATTTCCTTCATTAAATAAATCTTTCCATGTACAGTAGTGTAGGATCATGTTCATCTCCATTTCCATTCATTCCATCCTGCTCGCTAGTCCATCACCTTTAAATTTTGGTCTGCTAATCTTGAGATCTAGATCCTTGCAATGATCTCACAATCATTCATCCCCAAACGGAGCCACTGTTAGAAATGTAAAATTTTGAAAATTTTTACAGTTGTTTATACTCATGAGTTTCCTAAGAATCCCATACCATAAGCACATGAATCTCCTATTCATAACATATTTTCCCATATTTTATCATTTGGTCCTATAGAATTCATTTAACCTTGAGTATTTCAAAGTATAAATCATATCGGCAAGAGATGATGAGGGCCTCCCCAATCCATAAATCATTTTATACTAATGTATATCTTATGCAGTCTATCGGCAAGAGATTGGGAATGTCTTACCGATGATATTTCAGTTGAGGATGCATATCGACATGACGCAGTGTACTGTCTAAGCGACCAGAGGATCCTATCGGAAAGAAAATTTTCATCAGAATAAGTCATAGCGACCCTATATGTGTCATACCGATGAAGCACAAAGAACTATATCGGCCAGACTTGAGCCATCGGAGTAAGGTCCCGTATCGTTCATGTGGTCTTGTTGACAAAGCGAAGGAGGATTCTGTCGGAATGAAGTCATGGAGTCCTGCCGACCCCCTATGTCACACAGACAAGATTGCATTGGAAAAGACTTGGTGATATGTTTTTATCATCAGCGAGACATATTTCATCGAAGAGAGCTAAGAAGGTCACACCGAGTGTTTTTCAATCGGCAGGGAAATTATTATGCTTGGCGATCAGAATTGACAAAAGAAACAGATCGAAGGAAAAAATTTAGGCAAGACACAAAGTAAGTAGAGGAGCATTTACCTGACTCACAATGTTATAGCGACAGGTTTGCATCGGTGAGTGTCATGGTGACATACTCAAGACCAAAAGGATACTATCGGAGAGACACATAACGTCGGTGAAACTACTAGACAACTCAGCGATATAAGTGAAGATAACAAGATAGCTATCAGTGAGATCCAGAGCGTCGGAGAGACTGCAGGATGTCTTCGCGAGTGTCTGATGAACATTTGAAAAGGCCTGAACAAAAGGATTGCCTAAGATTTGAATACAAAGGGACACGACTTTTCAGGTGGCTAATGTATAAATACCAATTTTTGGTAGCGGATAAAACAAGAGATAGAAAATAGAAAATACAGTAGATCAGAATGTCTTACAATTCTGAGACTATGATGCATGTATGAAACAATGGAGATGTCAATGAAAGTCATTTGATTTGGTGGAATTTTTCTGGTATCAGTTGTTTGTTGTGTTAATTGAAGGAATTGTTGAATTTGTCTCCAAGGTTAATGTTTTCTAACTATTTAAACTGATATATCAAGGATATTTTCAATTTATCAGTGCACACTTGTTGTATCTGTATGGTTGGATTAATTGGTTCTTTCAAGGAAATATTAAATCCTTTTAGTCTATTGGGGTTGGGGCCCTAGCTTGGTTGGCTAAATCTTTCCTGTAGCAGGAGGTTGGTCACAAGTTCTAGTCTCCCCCACCCCCGTGGTACCGGAGGGCGTGTCGCACCAGCGCCACCGGTCACGTTAAAAAGTTTACTAGGCGCAATTTTAAAAATAAAAAAAAAAAAAATCCTTTTAGTCTATCATAGTAATTAGGAAATCTCATTTGAATCATTAAGAAGAACTTGGTAATCACATTCTTGCATGTTTATACAAGTTATAAACTTAAACCTATATGCTAAACAATTAGAGTGTCTGCCAGAAAGAAGTTACTTATTTCAGATCTTTCATTTGACTCCGTACACCCAATAAGGCACTAGTCTCTATCACCTCACCATTTAGTTTATTCATTTTTCACATCTATTAACTGAACATATTGATTTTAGCCTTGATATTGCTTATACAATTTGTACCAAAATAAAACTCATTTATCCACTCCTATTTTCCATTGTGGGTAAATAACTTTAAAGGAATAAACATTGGTCAATTCTGCTTCATTGTTATAGGTACACCCGCTTAGGTTTGGCAACACTTGAAGAGTAGAAGTAGAAGGTCTAAATCATTTGGCCTTGTCTATTACCCTAAAACGTATCAAGAGATTGGCAACCTCTTGAGGTATTTTTCCTACATTTTTGAGAGCTAACATAAAGAATGCAACAACTTAGAAAAATAGGGGCTTTATTGCAAATTTTTGGTTACAAGAATACAAATTACCTCCCTTCCATGCCTTACAATGCCTTTTTATAGCTTTTCCCCTCTTATCAACTATTTTTTTCCAACTTCCCATCGGTTTAAACTACCTTTTAACTCTTGATTTTCTTGCTTTTTGTCAACTTAACAACTTTTGACAATATGGCACTAATGCAAGTTTTGTATTTTTTCCTATTTTGACCTCCTAGTAACTTATTACATGACTGAAACACATTCAAATTAGGCCTTGAAACATTATTTTGGACTTAAATACACACATTTGACAACTTATACTTTTGAAGGCATTTCATGTTCTAGGTGCTCCTACACTAGACCACAAAGATCTGTATGAATTAAATCTAGTAGACTAGTAGTAGACTGTTCCTTTGATCTGTAATGACTTCTTGTTTGCTTTCCAACCTGACAATTCCTGTAGATGGCATTAACAGGATTTGTAATCCTTGGTAAATCTCTCACAGCCTGAGTTGTGCTAATCCTTGCCAAGTTATCAAAATTCATGTGAAAAATTCTCCTATGCCATAACCAACTATCATTAATCTAAGTCATAAAGCATCGTCCATCAGCACCCTTAAGTTGATAGATATTTCCTTCATATTTCTTTCCTGAAGCAATCAATGTTTCGGATCCTTTCTGTATCTCACATCTTTCATCCTTAAAAACAAGATCATATCCCTTACTACACATTTGACCAACACTCAAAAGATTATGCCGTAAATCCTTAACATAGTAGACATCATCAGTATTATGCTTGCCATCAGAACTTACTGAACCTATCCCACAAATTTTAGCACCATTATCATCTCCAAACATAACCAAGCCTCCATCATATTTTTCAATTTTAACAAACTTACTTTTATCACCAGTCATGTGATGTGAACAACCACTGTCAACAACCCAATAGTTATTTTCTTATTTAGCATGTAGGGTAGAGATAATAGTACCTACATTTTTCTCCTTCTCTAAAGGGCTTTCCTTCACCTATTTTTTAGAATTAGTAGAAGTAGGTTCATCCTTTATATCCAAGAATAAGCATTCATTGTCATTAGGATCTTCATACTCATAATCTTCATCAGATATACTAGCATTCTCATTCACATAATATGCTCTGTTAATCTTCTTTTTCTTTTCTTTCTCATATCTTTGTTTATTCTTCTTAGCTCTTTCTGGACACTTTGTAGCATAATGACCCATTTCTCCACAACTAAAGCAATTAAAGAGTAACTTACCTTCATACTTATTGAAGCCTTTCCTCATCCTTCTCAAAAAGTTAGCTTCTATTTCATCAAAATTATCTTCATCTGAATCTTCAGATTTTGTAGCTTTAAAAGGAGTTTTTGATTTGCATCTATTCCTCAGACTCGGCTTCCTCATCTCATAAAATGTCAGAAATCCCAATAACAAATCTTTAGTGTAGGTCTTATAATCTATAATTTGTTCAATAGCACACACTATCTCATTGTAAGCATTAGGGAGAGTTCTAAGAATCTTCTTTGCAATTCTTGTTTCATCTACAATAGCACCAAGTCCTCGCATTCCGACTACTATCTCATCCAATCTTTGTACATAAGCTTTAACATTCTCATCTTCAAACATGTGTAGAAACTCAAACTATGTCTCCAAATTCTATAATTTTGCATCTTTAACTCTTTCATCACCTTCATGCTCTCTTTCCAAAGCATCCCAGAATACCTTAGCAGTCTTTAGATTTTGAACCTTAATCAACTTGGAGTGTACCAAATTGTTCTTCAAAATGTACTTCTCCTTATTGTTCATTTCATGTGCTTTGTCTCATCATCCGTACTTAGACCATTTGCAGGAGGAGTGTAAGGATTCTTGTAAGCTTTGTCCACATCATATCCGAAAAAATTTAGATATTCTTCCATCAATATTTTCCAGATAGCATAATTAGTTCCATCAAACCTTGGATAATCATAAGTCATTTTGCTAGCCATCCCAAACCTTCCTGAAGTAGTTAAGCTCTTCACCAAAGAACCAAGCTCTGATACCAATTGTTGAACAAGATAACCAAGAGGGGGGGTGAATCAATTGTCACAGATTTAAACTTTAATTCATTCACCAGAACTAATCCTTAACACTCCTTAACACATTAAACAATAAATACTAGTGCAGAAACTAAAAACCATCACGCAAACACAATAATGCCAGATTTATGTGGAAAACATAATAAGGTAAAAACCATGGTGAGGATTAACTCTCACTATAGAGAATATCAAAACCGATTACAAGAGGCTCACTTCCTGAGAAACAACACTCATTGCCAAAACAAGGACTCACAGTCTAGAACAAGGACTCACTATCCAACAGGGCTAACAACCTAGAGGGCTCACTACCACAGAGATACAAAGAAGATAAAGAAGACTTGTCACAAAGAGAAGACAATCTCAATGCAATAAAAAATTCCACCATAATTTGCTCAATCCACTTGCAGACATGCATGAATGATAGAGTGCACCTTTAGCTCACTACTTCTGGAAACTCAACATTTAGGCTTCACATTGATTTTCCATACTTGCATCATACAGACACACTAATTCACACTTATCTCTAATCTCTTTGTGCTCTTGTCTCTATTTCCTTTGATCTCACTCTTCTTCTTCCCTAACTCATTCTACATTTATGCCATCTTCAACTTTGAAACATATCCAAATTCGGCCATCCAAATTAAAATACAAATTAGGTCGGTGCCAAAACATCCTAGGGTGGAATTAGAATGAGGACGACCCAAAGACACGTTTCATCGACTCCAAAGGTAGTATTTCACACAAGATTAGCCAAAGCAGTGTAAAACACATAGAACAATTAAGCACAAACCTTCCATATACCAAAATTATCTTTAATACAATCAAAACAACTCAACTCTAGAACCGCAAGTCACAAGACTTAAACAAAGAGAAATCTAGACCAACAATATTTCTCCCGAACCTCAACCAAAAACACAAAAAAACCACAATTCACAACTGGTGAGCATAACTCATATTGTACAATGAATCAATAGCCAAAAATATGGATATAGCAGCTTCCAACAACCACGATCAACATATCTGAACCACAGAAACATAGGAGCAAATCCCGGAGCAATCACTGAACATCTAAAACATATCTTCATTACAATTTTCTCAATATCCTCGACATATACAACCAATGACCTGTATCCATCACACTAATGACAATAGCAATCAGTTGATAACCAATTGACAAGTTGACATCAATGACAACACCTTCATTCTTTCCATTCTTGCACCAAATTGTGTTAATTTTTTTTTTGTTTTGTGTTTGTAGGTTACAGTGACACTTATGTAGGCTTCTACTACAACCCATTGCTTTTTATATGACTCGATGCTTTTGCTATGACACATTGGAACTTTTATGGTAAAATGATGCTTCTATTTATAACATGGTAACACTTTTGTTTCTTTTTTAACTTCATTTGTTTTTGCGCTTTCAGAATTTTCTAACCCTAATGTGTGCCTAGTTCCTTGATCTTTTTGGACAAACATATTTGTGTATCTTGTGGAAAACATTGGGAGAAGACCTAAATTGTGAACCTACTAATTAATTTCTTGTAGGGCTTTTTATTTGCTTCAAATTTCTTAAAACTAACCTCAAATTTCAACTTTTTGCATTAAAAAGAACTTGTTTGTTGTGTTGGTAGACTAGTGGTGTGTTGGAAGAATGTCATTGATGTTTTTGTTGGCAGCATGATCAAGAGGGAAAAGCACAAATATATACAACAATGTGTTGCAATGTTTTCATTGATGTCAACATTATATCTTGATGTGGAGATCATGGTGCAAATCATTGCATGTCGTTTTGGTTGGTTCTAATAGGTTTTGGAGTATTTGTGGAAGACATTTTTGCAAGATGGTTTGATCCAGTAAAGTTTTGTAATGGAAAATTGACTAAGTGTCAACTATGTTAATTCTACGTAACAGAGCTCCAATTTTTAGGTGTGCACCAATCCTCAAATGAATTTTTCACTCTACAGTTCTAAAATTATTTTATTGGTTGTTAGAAGCATCCAATTCCAAAATTTCACCATGTTTTGGCTCTTGGTTTGAGAGATATAAGTAATAGAAATTCAGTCTAGCAGATTATAGTTATTTCCTATACAGTGCATTTAAGTGGAGAGTTTGCACTTCTCTGTGGATAAGTTTTTGGATTTTCACTTTTGAGAATATTTTGATAGATGGAATTAGTTTTTGAACTCTATTTGGCATTAAATTTTGAGGTCCACGTGCTTGAATGTGGGTACACTGTTAAAGAATTTTGGTATTAGGTCTTATGCGGTGCTGACTTAATAAGTTTGAAGGTATGTGAAGGTTAAATAAGTTTTTTGGTCTTATATGGGATCTATTATAGGTCCGTGTTGACCTATTCCAAGTTATTTTGAGATTTGAATTTGGGTGCGAGTTGTGTATGGAAAGTTTTGGAGCTAACAAGTTATATTTTAGATGTTACATCTAGTAAGGGAAACCTAATTGATGTGCTTGAAGAAAATATATATGTTAGATCATTTGGTGTTTTGGTGAATGGAAGTAATGTAATACATGTAAGTGATGTGAATATTATCATATTAGTGTGAATTTAAGTTTTGACTATTGAGTAGAAGATTAAAGTGATGCAAATGCAGAGGAAAGTAGAGTGTTAGATATGTTGCACAGACGGTTGTCATTGCACCAAAAGATGGACTTGTTAATTTTTGATACAACAAATAGAGTTAATAAATCCATGAGAGGTGGTTAAACCATATCATGAACCCAAGAATTTTACTACATAACACAAGGAGACCAAGGTTTCACACCTTGCAACAATCCCCCCTAACGCAAGCAAGGAGTTCGAACCCGTGACCTAGGCTCTAATACCAATTGTTGTAAAGATAGTTGTTGTTGCACCAAAAGATTGACCTATTAATGCCTGATACAATTGCCAGAGTTAATGAATCCATGGGAGGAAGTTAAACCATGTCATGAACCCAAGCATTGCACTACACAACACAAGGAGACCAAGGGCACACACCTTGCAATAAGAACTGAATCAAATGAAGTATGTAAAATCAGTTTATTGAGCTTCATTGGAACTGTGATTCATGCATATATTAGATGCAATTGTAAACAGTTCAAACTAGGTTGTGAGCCATAATCTCTCTTCTATCTTTTTCTCAATGGGTAGTGAGTCCACCTGCAGTGAGCACTTCTATAAATATACTATAACTGTCTATAATATATTGTGAGCTAATCCCCGCCATGGTTTTTCCCATTTTGGGTTTTCCGCATAAAAATCCTAGTGTTCATGTGTTATGTGACGTTGTTGAATGTTTCATGCTTTATTTCATCATTGCAATTGAATATGTTAAGTGGATTAGATATTTAAATTTTTGAATAGTTTAAAAGAATATTGATTCACCCCCCTCCCCTCAGTATTATGGGTGTTCAAAAATTGGTATAAGAGCTTGGTTCCTTGGAAGGAGCTTTAATACTTGGGGAAGATCTTGCAGGTTGAACACATGGTTGCTAGAAGACTACCTACTCCTATAGAAGAGATCCATGTTGTTAGATCCATAGAAGAAGATTGCATGCTTGACAAAGATGGAGAACTCAAAGTTTCCCTTGAAGATCTTGAAAGGACTGGCGATGAAAACATAGATCTGAAAGAAAACCTCAAAGAAGCAAATGAATGCATTAGAAAATTGAGAGAGAAAATCAAGAAGTTCAGAGAAATGCATAAGGAATTCAGTGAACAATTGAAGCAAGCAAATGAAACTATCATCGGTCTAAAAGTGCAAGTTGAAGTAAAGAAAAGAATTGAGGAATGTTTGAATGCAATGGTGAAAAGAAAATCTAAGGAATGCAAAAGGCTTAAACAAGAAGTGGTAAATTTGAGATCAGATCTAGAGAAAGCAAGGATTCATGAAAACAAATCCAAGATGATTTCTACAAAGCTTGATGAAATGATTGAAAATAAAAAAGACTAAAGATAAAGAAGGTTTAGGATTTGAAAAGGGTGAAAGTTCAAATTAGACATCAAACGTTGAAGATAAGAAGAACAATGGCAGCCAAATCTAGAATCAAAGGAATGAAGCTAGAAGACCACTGGTCAGACAACCAAATACACAAAGGTACCCATATTTTAATGGTTTCTATTATTCTTGTACATAATAAATTTGCACATAAGGAAATGGAATGTAGAAGTAGAATGAATCAGAATGTTCCACCTTTTTTTGGTCAATGTTTAACATGCAATAAATTTGTCCATACAGCTAGTGAGTGCATAAGTCAAATAATGAATGGTTATAACAATGGTAGAATGGTTCAATGTTTCAAAGGCTACTATTATACATGCTATAGATTTTGGCATATAAAGCTAATCAATGCAAATCCAGAATGAATGGAAGGAATACTGGTCAAAAGAATGTCATATGTTACAATTGCAATAGGCTTGGACACATTTCTAAGTCTTGCAGAAGTAGAAATATGAAGAAGGATAATCCAGTAAAGAGGAATGAACCAATAAAAAAGGTTGCTCTGAGAGAAACAAACGAGATGAAAAATATTTTGGAGAAATAAGGAAGAGAAAGAGGTTAAGGATGAATCTGTACTAGCATATGATGCAGATGTTTCCTCCAGAAACTAAGTTGAGAGCTTTGGATCAGGGGGATCTTTAATGAAAAATATTTTATCCCCTACCAAAGAAATGGTGTTGATGCATCAACATGAAGATGTGTGATGTATATCGACATGCTTGATCTATTCGTGAAGATTGCGAAAGAAAATTTGTTAATGCGTAAATTTGCAAAGCATCAAAAGTTGATTGTGCATACAGATAAAGGTTTGGCAGCTTTATTATTTGAAGCATTAATTGCAAAATTAGGTCAAATTCCAAGGGTTATGAGTGATTTTACTTAGCCAATTTCATTCATAACAAGCATTGAGAAGAAGAAGAGTGGCGAGGAAGATATTTGGAGTGATTGAAGCTATTTGTGACCTGGTGCGTTGAAACCCTAGTTTGACAAATGGAAGAAAAGGTATTTATAGTCTCAGCTTTTCCCTACTTTTCAAAAAAAAATTGTTTGAAAGCAATTTGAATTATTTGCAATGGCTACAACAAGGGTTATAGAGATTACTGAGAAGCCTCAACCCAAATTCAAGAAATACCCTCCAAAATCTATAGAAGATGAGCCACTAGGTGTGTTTTCACATGTTCCATATGGGGTTTTGCCAATAGAAGATATAGGATTCACATTAATGGAAAGATGGAAGAATTTGATAATACTAAGCTAGGAGATTTATGGGATAAAGAACTTATTGGAGACAATTTTTCCCTAAAACCAATATATCAAAACCTAGTCGCGAAGAAATTGGATGTATGAAAATGGTTTCCAAATTTTTGTTTTGATGACAAGTGGGTTAGAATGGCATTAAGCAGAATCCATGATAAATTTATTTGGATCGACATGCCTAGAATGATAACAAAAGAATAATTAGAGAGGTTACAGGTCTATGATCCACCAAACCTATTCTTTTATTGAAATTGGTTAAGAATGAAATGGTAATGGAACTCATAGGTGCAACTTATGATAAGAGGGCTCTAGTAGTAATTCCCATCAGAAATCCTACCATGAGGTATACATCAATGTTAATTGGTTATAAAATCTATTTCACAAACAAAGACAACTTTGTATCTCCCACTGCAATCAATGTGGCATATGAGATGGTGGAAAATGGTGATGACTATGATCTCTGTGAATTGCTAAGACAATAATTGATGGAGAATTTGAAACAAACCAAGGAAAAGAAGAATACATTTAAGTGTGGTACTTTGGTTATGTGTTTACTTTTCTATTTCCTAAAGGAACTTTTTGAAACCAAAAGAGTGGAATGGTTGCAAGGAAGACCAGTTGCTCATCATATCAGAGATTTTATGAGTGGTCTTGGTGATGGGAAGGCACAAGATGAAGCTCTTGCTACTTTCTTTGTAGTTTTTCAAAAGAGGATGCATGAGAGAGACATAATTCCAAGGAAACTAGTAGAGAGATATCATAATGATATCACATTTTTGGTAAGCACTAATGAATGAATTATGGAGGTAGTTGAACCAAGGACTATGTGGATCCCTGTACTGGGATATGACATCACTAAACAAGAGATTACTAGTTTAGCTAGAATTTTGTTGAAAAGTCCAAAGGATACAACTAAGGAAAGGTATGGCACTTATGAAGAAAATTCTTTGGAAGTGCACATGGAGTAGAAGAAACCACAAATACACAAGAAGGTTAGAAAGATGGTTGGTCAGTTTGCAGAGAAAATGGGCATTTCAAAGGAGCAAGTGGAGTATGCAAGAGCAAGGGATGGAGCTTTGAAGAGCTCATCAGGCACAAGGAGATCTGGTAGAACCTCTATTGCCCCTTCTACTATTCAAACTACTATTCAAAAGTCCTCTGGGACTAGGCAGTCTATTAGAGATAAAATAAAATCAACAGATAGTCCTTTGGTGAAGGAGAAATCCCCTCTAGTTGTGCACATGACAAGGCAAAAGAAGAATAAGGCTACTTTGGTAGCACCACTTGCCACTCCTACAAAGAGAATACCAAAGTAAAAGGCCTTTAGAGAAAAGAATATAAGTGTAAATATAGAAGAGGAAGAAGGATCCCCGTTGGTCTGCAAAAGGAAGAGTGAAGCTTCATGAGGTGAAGCTAGTGTCAAAAGAAAAATATTTAATGCTATTGACACAAATAGTGAAGAGGAGATAAAGAAAGAGAAGGAAGCATTTGTAATACACATGACAAAGAAGAAGAAAGAAAATGCCAAGAAGGTGTCTATGTAAAAGAAGAAGGTAGAAACAAAGAAGACTCTGGATGTCAAGAAGAAGTAAAATCAAACATCTCTAGAAAAACCTCGTAGTCCCATGAAGGTTGAAGCACTTGTTAATGGAATGATATAGAATGACATGCTTGTAGAAACTATAGCCTTGTATGGTGAAGTAAATGAGATGGATAAGGCCACCATTATTGAGGAAATTATTAAATACATTATTGTTTTGGAATTTGATAAGAAAAATATTGAGAATAAAATTCCTAAAGAGTTATAGAATATCCTAGTGAAGAGAAGACTAGAAGAAATTGAAGAAGGAAAGATAAAAAAATATGCATTGGAGAAGGTTAGTGCTCCTCTTTCTAGAAAACAGAGGCAAATTGGCTAAATTATATAGCACTAAATTTAGAGTAAAGGAAAGGGTAGCTACCCTTATGGGTAGAGACAAGAATGAATTTGAGAAGCTATAGAAGGAGACAGTTGATAAAATTTCTTACTGCATAGAAATATGGTATGATTTTAGAGAAAATTGCTCTAAAAGTTGTGATAGGAGAAGAATAAAAGAGCAGTGATGCTAAACATGAGCATGTGACAGAAGAAGAATATATTCAAGACAATGTCCCTCCAAAAGTGGAAGAATTGGAAAAAGAGGATGAGGAAGTAGAGAAGGATGTTGGAGAAGAAGCAGAAAATGAGGATACTTCTCTTCCTTTGATGCTTGAAGAAAATGTTGAGATTGTGCAAGATAAACTAGAGACTCCTCCTCTGGATAACCTAGACCAATCTATAGAGAAAGATGTGAATAAATATGTTGAAGAAGAAACTAGTGATGTAGAGAAGGAAGATGAGCAAGAAGATAATGAGAAGGAAAGTGAAGATAAGAATGAGGATACCTCTGAAAATGCAAGAACATAAGAAAAGACATATAGAAACTCTGAAAAAGACAAGGGAAAGTGATGCAATCAGGGGAGGTCCTGAAATCACACAAAACACAATTCCAACCAGCAACAACAATTACCAAATCACAATCTTACCAAAATCTCATCAACTCATCAAAACCACTCTCTTCCTTGTAGCCTTGGAAACCAACTAGATCGGGTATAACTTCCTTAAGAGATACTTTTAGGCCAAGAATTGAATCACTTCAAAGACCCATTAGGGCACCTTTCAACATATCTCAACTACACAATAGGTTACTTTAAAACATTTTCAACAAAACAGGCTTTTTACGCATTCTACGCCTCAAATTAGGCCTCTTTTCAAAGAGACTACTCACAAAAAATTTCCAAACCCTGAAAACTCTTTTGGGAAGCACTTCTCATGTGTTCAAACAAAGGATTCCACAATTAGATCTTAGAAATACAATCGCCCATGTGCCAAATCACTAAACCCTCCTTTTTTATTAGAAAACCTAGGGCTTATTAAAAAACTCACTTCCCAACCATATCAAAACCTACCAACTACTCAAACAGGTCTAAAATAGTCTACACTCACTCAATTCAATCACAAACAATGCTACCCCAACACAAAACTCACTTTTGCTTATCAAAACCTCACTTTTCCTCATGGAAAACACCAATTTCACACTAGGGCTTCATGCCCATCACAACTCTCAAGCCTCCCTTGCACTCACAAGTCTTCCATTCACCTACAACTAATAAATTATTCCATTCCACTGAGTAAAAGTGCTGACAAAAGGTGGAATGGGTTTATGACATGTTTGAAACTACAAACCCTCAAGAACTCTGTTTTAGACCCGGTTTAAGAAATTTACAGATTAAATGCACCAAATTTGATGTGAAACCTTCAAAAGGGATTCAAATGAAAGTTAAAACTATTTACTATGCAATCCAAAAAAAAAATTGAATCAAGAAGGTACTATACGGGCCGTACAGTTGCTGCTAACTACAGAAAAATGGAGTAAAACATAATTTTATTTAAGTTTCATTCTTCAACAATGCTTCAACAACAACTCATTGAGTTCCTCACACCTTTTAAACATGTTTCCCTCCAAAACTAAACTATTTTAACTTCCTAAACTACCCTTTCAAATATCATGAACGTTGGTCTTCTTAACTTGTCCTTTTACAACATTTTCAAATTTGCAATTTTGCAACTTTTTCAACATTTTTGCAACTTTGGAAAACCAAACCTCTTAGACACCTAGGAACCATCAAGTATGACCTATTACAACCTAAAATGGTCTTCAAGACCTTATTTTATGCAAAATCTCCTAAAATCCTAAAGCCTAGACCTTAACAACTTGAATTGACAAAAAGCTTTAAATGGTGCCCTTGCACCAGAAAGGAAGTAAAGGAGAAAGTTATAGAGACTACAAAGATTTCTAGTGAATCCTTTGGCTCCTTTAGAGATTTATTGAAGAATCTATTGAGTATGCAGCTCAAGTTCCATCCTGTTGTTTCTTGAAAATTGCTACAACTACCAATGCAATAAGGAAATGTAGATATGGAGATTTCCCCACTCCAAAAGCTACAATTGAGAGATGTGTTCCATGCATCTACCTGAAAGGAGATCATTGAGATGCATCACAAGAGTGGAGAATTGATAGAGGAAGTAGTGAAGGCATTTCAAGAGGTCGTACTCGGTGCAAACATAGGCACATCCCTCTCTGGTATGGAAAATTAAAGCTTTTAATTGATTCTTTTAAAGAATACGCCTTCAGTCTCAAAGGTGAAGTAGAGAGAGAAGTAGAAAATAAAATAAATGATGAAAAGATGTTGGAAATCACTGAGAAGTGTGCTCTTGTACACAAAAAATTTTCATAGAATTTGAAGGATGTGAGATATGTGTGGATGAGGCTAAGGCTCTTTTCAATATTGCATGAAGTGGCCCAATGTCACACAAAGCATCAAGAATGAGATGGACTCCATTGAGTCCTAGATAAATAAATCCTCTAGTGCCTATGATCTGACACTTGATCTAACTGATAATACAAGGAGTGTAATTGAGGATTTGCATAAGAAGTTCTTCCAACTACAAGCACAAAGGGAAAATGTCATTTTGCAGTTTGGAGAAATAAGGGACTTGGTGAATGACAAATTTATATTTGTCTCAAGTGCCCTTATGAGTGCTAATAAGGCTACATAGATTAATTCGGTACTGAGCACTCTGGAAGAAGGAGAAGAAATATTGATGGAGTTTGAGACACAATGCAGATTACTTAGGCCAGCAACAAAGACATGCAAGGAAGGAAAACATGCATGGCAGACCCATTTGCAAAAGTTACAATAGTCAACTTCCTTCAATTGACACATTTCTTACTCTTTATGCTTTTTAGTTTTTAGTTTCAGATTCTTTGTATATATGTGGAGTATATAGAGTAGTGTCCAGTACATAATTTTGGTTTTGTTCTAGTATATGACTTAGGGGGGGTCAATTCTATCTTTTAGTTTGTACATATGCACATATTTCTTAGGGGGAGATCTGATATATGTTAGAACACTTGTTGTAGGTGCCCTTTGCCCTTGATGTCAAAGGGGGAGAATGTTTTGAAGATATTTTGGCATGTTTCCATCAATGAAAAAAGGAGAGATTGTTGGAAGAATTTCATTGATGTTGTTGTTGGAAACATGAGCATGAGGGATAAGCACAAAGATATATAATAATGTGTTGTAGTGTTGTCATTGTGTCAAAATCGTATCTTGATGTGTAGATCATGGTGCAGATCATTGCATATCATTTTGGTTGGTTCTAACAGGTTTTGGAGTATTTATGGAAGTCATTTTTGCAAGATGGTTTGATCCAGTAAAGTTGGTTGTAATGGAAAATTGACTAAGTGTCAACTCTATTAATTTTGTATAACAGAGCTCCAGTTTTTGGGTCTGCACTAGTCTACAAATGAAGTTTTCACTTTGTGCTTCTAACATTATTTTTTTGGTTGTTAGAAGCATCCAATTAGAGAAGGTCATCATGTTTTAGCTCTTGGTTTGAGAGATATAAGTAATAGAAGTTCAAAATGGCAGATTACAGTCATTTCATGTATAGTGCATTTGAGTGGGAAAATCTGCACTTCTCCATAGATAAGTTTTTGGCTTTACACTTTTGAGGATATGTTGATAGATGGCATTAGTGTGTGAACTCTAGTTGGCATTGAAGTTTGAGGTCCACATGTCCAAATGTGGGTACACAGTTGAAGAATTTTAGTATTAGGTCTTCTGCAGTACCGACCTAATAATTTTAAAGGTATGTGAAGGTTAAGTTAGTATTGTAGTCTTATATGGGATCTATTATAGATCCATGTTGACCTATTCCAAGTTATTTTGAGATCTAAATTTTGGTATGAGGTGTGTATGGAAATTTTTGGAGCCGACAAGTTATATTTTAGATGTTACATCTAATTAGGCCAACCTAATTGATGTTATGCTTGAAGCTGATATATATGTTGGATCATTTTCAGTGTTTTGATGAATGTGAGGAATTTAAGACATGTAAGTGATGTGAATATTATTAGAGCAATGCAAATTTAAGTTGTGAATGTTGAGTAGAATATTAAAGTGATGCAAATGTAGAGGAAAGAAAAGTGTTAGATCTTGATGCAGAGTGGCAGGGATAGCAAACACCCAACTATGATGGCAAAGACACTCAGCTTAAATTCTTCTATCAAATACTCTTACAGACCTTGGAAACATTGAATCATGTCTTTTTGGATTAGAATAAGGTGTGACAACTTCCTAGCACTTAGGTTTCAACAAATTTCCACAAACTATGGTGAATTAGGCACTTTTCTCCCTTAAGGCTAGTAGCCTTACCCAGTAGGACAGTCAATATAAAATCCACATGGAGGACTTACAAGACACCAAACCTATGGATTTAGACATCCAAAATGGACCTCTACCAAGTCTCAATACCTTTTCCCATGACTGTCAAGGCACAAACCACAATAAGCCATTTTACCGTTGCTCCAAGAGACCTAATTCACAGACCTACACCTGGGTCTTGACTATCTAGGCTCTCCCCTTCATCCCAAAGCCAAAAATAAAACTCCTACATGTTTTCCACACCTGTTACCATCATTCCTAAGTGTCTCTTAAACAAATTCTTCAGAATCAAGCAAAAACTCACTTTTTTGCTTGTCAATTAGGCTTATCACATAGAGATGTCAAGCCAAAAACATTGCACCACTTCCTCCAATGAGCCTTCCATTCTCCAATACCATGATCACATGATTTTACACCCTTATATCTTCCATACCACTGAGATTTAGCAATTTTACAATGTGGGAATGGAAGAAATATGCATTTTTCACCCAAAACCCTGATTTTAAGGGTTTTCAGACCACCGGAGAGTAAAATTAAGATATCTCCCTTAATACTCAATAAAAACTCACCATCCAGCACCAAAAGAAATCTTATTCAATCCTCTTTCCAACAATTATAGGCTTTCATCATAAAAAAAAACTTACAGATTGTACCAAGCACGTGATCAACAAATTCCACAGGAAAAACATGGGGTTTGAGACCACCCGTTAGTAAAATGGGGATATCTCACTCAATTTTCAATGAAATCACACCATTCCAACACAAAAATAAAGTTTATTCAATTATATATCCAACCATTATAGGCTTAGAGAATGGAACAACACATACAGGCCATACAATGTACGGGATCAGCAATTTCTTTATGAAAAACACAGAAAAATAGCAACTTCTTCTTAGAAACTCCTTCCAAACTTGTTCAACAACCTCAAACTCAAGGAATTACATCAATATATCATTGGAATACCTTCAAACACTTCTAAGAACTGACAAACTACCTTAACCACCCCTTTGTTCAACTCTAAAATGACAATTTTCCAATGCTTGGCCTTAATCATCCCCTTACAACTTGATTTTGTAAATTCCTCTTAACTGACCTACTAAGACCCAAAAAACCTTCCAATGCATAAAAAATGGTCATTGATACCTTATTCATAAGAAAAAAAACATGAAAACCAAACCTACATTATATCCTATCCACTAAGATCACCTTGTCAACATGACATACATGGACAACTTATTACAATGCAACATATTTTAATATATTTTGCAACTTCCTCGCTGCATATTGTTTAAAAATCTTCAAATCCACTCCATAAACCTTCAAGACTCCCCTTTACATTCCAAGGTGATGGTGCCCCTGCACCAGATTTGAATCAGATGAAGTGTGTAAAATCAGTTTATTGAGCTCATTGGAATTGTAATTCATGCATATGTTAGATGCAATTGTACAAATAGTTCAAACTAGGTTGTGAGCCACAATCTCTCTTCTATCTTTTTTCTTAGTGGGCAGTGAATCCACTTGGATAGTGATTCCACCTATAGTGAGTACTTCTATAAATATACTATAACTGGTTATAATATATTGTGAGCTAATCCTAATTTTGGTTTTTCCACATAAAAATTGTGGTGTCCATGTGTTATATGATGTTGTTGAATGTTTCATGCTTTATTTCATCATTACAATTGAATCTGTTAAGTGATTAGATATTTAAATGTTTGAATGGTTTAAAAGAATACGGATTCACCCCCCTCTTAGTATTCCAAGTGTTCAACACTGTGTTTATTATCCCTCCTTGCACTCTGTGTAATCTTGGAGATCAAAAACATCATTATTTTACAATATGTTTCTTTTTACTGAAAGAGTTGTCTACGTATGCTCTCCCCTTACACCTAGTGTGATCTTGGGTGGCTAGAAATAATAACACTATTCCTTCCTTTTTCTATTTCAGTAGGAGGCCTACTTGGGGTTTTCATCACCCCAAGTATGACCTCAACCATGTTTTCAGGAAGTGTATATAAAGGGGGAGAAAAAAAGTTGTACCCCAAGGTGTGGCCAACATAGTTTGACTCAAGTTGCATGACCCTCAGTCCGTCAAGACACATTTGGTGAGGAGAGTGAAGAAGACCCCTCCAATCTCAAGCACTATCAGATGGGCTCATTATTCATTGATCCCCCACTATGAACCTCATTTTTAGTATCCTTTAAGACCATCGGTCATTATCTTATTTTGGTGCAATGTATAGTATCATGCATGAAGTTACTCACCATGTACTTTACCTCGTTGATGTGACCACTATTCCTTGTTAGGACCTTGTCCTTTCAAGGTGAGGGGTGTCACGGTGGTACATGACCTTGGCATACCCTAGTCAACCATTCATTGGAAGGTATTACGCTTCAACGTGTGGGCCCACTTTAAGTTGACACACCCTTCTGCTACTAGCTAGGTTGTGAATGTTTGGCATGTTTTCAATTGTGCAATACTCATGATACCTAATATCAAGCTCTTGTGGAATAATGCTTGTAAAATATTCCTAATCACCTTGGACTCAGTCTTGATATTTTTTTTGTTGTTTGTTTCACTTGCCAAAAGGAAAATTTCAAAATCACACTTGAAATTGACCACAACATCATAAATTTTCCTAAAACCAGTTTCAAAAAATTGCTTTTTCCTAAACATCTCAACCCTTGTGCATAACACACCACTTCTTCTTGCATCCCGATGCTTTTTTCAAATTATATTGATGCTTTTTCTTAAGCACGATGATTCTTTTGTTCATTTTGATGCTTTTGACTGAAAAACTTGCTCTATCATTTCAAATTCACATAGTAACACTTTTATCTATCATACTACTTTTGACTATCAGATCGCACTACTTTTGTAAACATCTCGATGCTTTTTCTTAATAGGACACTTTTGTTACAAGGAAACGTGCCACTTTTGAATCCTGTGATGCTTTTATCTATTAACCTTGATCTTCCAAAATCTTCCATTTTTTTATTAATTAAACTTTACAACTAGTTAATCTAGAACAAGATGCATCCAAAATTTTTGATCTTACTGTCCTAATTAATTCCCATCTTCAATCATCACATCATCTTCATCTTATATTTATAGGATACATACCTATTGCTTTAGAAAAACCACATCAATCACATCATCAAACATTAGCATATCAAAAATCAATAGCCTATATCATCCAAATCGACTTGTTAGACCTCTTATTAGTATCAATCCTTATCTTTTGAATTTGATAGCTTAGTGGAATTATCTCCCCTCTAAGTTTTGCATCCTCGCTATCACCCCTTTTTCTTGTACTCAATAGTCTAGTCCAAGAAAAAATATCATCTAATCCTTATCACCATTTGAGACCTACCATAACTTTGACTCTTAGAGATTTTCATATCCAACCACATATCAACATCATCCTTTGATCCAAAGTTGGTTATCTTATTTATTGAATCCATCTTGAAATCATTCCTTCCATCACATTATCAATCTACCATATTTCATAAGGTCTTTCAAAAAAATTATGCCTCTTACAAGATCCCAATGCAAGATCATGGAAGCAAATCCTAGCAACTCTAATGTCAAGTCATCAATAAGAACTACTAGAACATAATGAGGAATGCCTCCTAATATTAGTACTATGCAATATCAAACCCCACAACTACCAAAAAAAAACCAATTACACATCAAGAATTACCATAGAGGAAATAACCAAAAAATATGATCCCTTCAAATAATTTATTAAAGAAATACCTCTTGAAATACAACAAGATCCGTCAATGGCTAGAGAACTTGATGCACTTATTGCCTCAAACCAAAACACCCACTTCCTTAGGCTTGCAAAAAGTGGTGTCAGGTTACCTGCAAAAATTAATATTGAAACACTTAGGGAACAATCCCTTACACACATCATCACGCCTAACACATTGCAAGAAAGTACATCAATATTCCATCATAGCATCAAACCTATACGACAACCACCAATACCTACAATCTTTACTCAACCAACCATATCAATGTTTGACAAGAGATAAATATTATTTTCTAAACAATTTACCAATCCCTTGTACCAAAATCTAAATCAAATGAGTTAAGAAACCAAAAATATCCAAAATCAACCAAACATCAACACCATGCCTTCATTTTCACAAAATCCTACATCCTACACAAATAATCCTTTCTCCACTACCCCAACAACACATGTGCCTCTCCAAAACACATATCAACCTTCCACATCACAAACCCCTTTGAAACAAATCCCAAATACAACATACCCAAAGCATCACAAGGCCTTGTATCAATACATTCATGCATGAGAATGCATCACAACATCAATATGCACAACAAAAAAATCATGTTGCTTCAATCTACACAAACACACATAAAATTCCTTCACACAACATTCCTTGAAATGCACCACAACATCAATATGCACAACAAGAAACTCGTGATAATTCAATTCAAATAGACACATATCAAAATCCTTTGCATAATGTTCCTCAAAATGTATCATAATAAAAAAATGCTTCACAAAAACACTTTCATCCCCAAGGTCAATTTTTTTTATACAATCAATTTAATCCTACCCACACAAATAACATGCAACAACAACACACCATACCTCAAAATCAAGGTAACCTGTACAACACATACAACATCCCAAAAAATTCCCCACAAGACTAATATTTATCATACAACTCCTCATCTCTTGGACACCAAAACTATAATCCATCCAATCCACTTCAAAATACCAAACACGATGATTTGGCATCACAAATACAAAATATGAACCTGTTGCAAGTATGAATGAGTATGGTGGTGTTGTCATTAATGTTGTCATTGATTTCAACACAATATAGGTTGTTGCAGAGAAAGGAATCAAGTGATTGCAGGTTGTGCATGTATTTTTGATATGTTGTAGAGATGTTGTGAGTACATGGAGCTATCTTTATGGTGTTGTAGGTGTGCTAACATTGAGAAATAGTGAGGTCAGAGTTGTGTCTGTGTTCAGAATGTGCTCTGGTTTGTGCTATGCATTTCTTCTGTGTTGATCCTATGTTTGTGTGGATTTGAAGTGTTGTTTATGGGCATCATTGGGTGATATATCCTAGATTGTAGCTTCTGGTTTGATGAAGAGTGAAAGTTGTGTTCATCGGTGTGTGAACCAGTTTGGCAAATTTGTTTGTCTATGGACTAGGAGAAATGTTTCTACTCTGCAGTCCTCTATTGGTTTGTTTCAAGTCTTGTGGATCTGGTATAAGGCTTGTAATAATGGTATCTATTTTCTAGCAAAGGTGTTCACGGTTTGGTGCTCCAGAAGATGAGTTCCAAAGTTCTTGTGTGTGTATGTGCAGTCTAGATGGATTGATGGAGAGTGTTCTGAGTATGAAGATTGTTGCAGCTGATGTGGATGAATTTGAAGGTATCTGAGATGTGTTTTGGTGTATGGTGAAGCATGTTATGTGGTCTACATGTTATCTTCTTGTTGAGGAAGTGTGTACTTCAAAGTTCACTTGTGTTTCCATTAGGTTTGGTCGACCTAGTGTCTACACGTCATATGAAGGATAAGTATCAATTGAGGGAGCATGTGATTAATCTGAGAAATTTTTTGGGGTCTTGGTTAAGTGTTTGTTTTTTCCACTCTCATTCTCTTCCACCGCGGGAATGTTGATTTTTTGACCTAATTTGAATTTACAAAATGAAGCGTGTGTAGCTGACCTTGGAGAAAGTTTCTAAGGTTGAAGATGGTATATATATAAGTCAAGATGTGAAGATTGTATCAAGTAATGAAGAATTTCACAAGCATGAGAAGCAAGAGTGTGTGAAATTGAATTGAGGCAACAGTACTTTAATGTGTTAGATTCCTAAAAGTAGTGAGTTGATGGTTTCTACAATCTTTTGTATCTGTAGGCAATGAGTCTCCCTTCTAGATAGTGAGTCCTATCTGTAGGTAGTGATCCTTGTATCCGGACAATGAGTCCTATTTGGGTAGTGAGCCTCTTTGTAATCATTTGTTCAATTACTTTATATTGTGAGTTAATCCTCACCATGGTTTTTCCCTTATTGGGTTTTCCACGTAAATCTAGTGTTCATTGTGTTGATATTCTATTATTTGCATTTCATGTTCATATTTAATAACATAATAAAGTGGTAGTGAAGTTAATAAGTGTTTGAAATGTGTGATTGATTTTTTTGACAACTGATTCACCCCCCCCCTCTCAGTTGTCTTGCACCTTTCAATAATTGGTATCAGAGCTTTGGTTCCTAGGAGAAGAGCTTAACCGCTTGAGGTAGATCCGATGGCACACAAATTGGCAATCCCTATGTTTGATGGATCTTACTACAGTGACTGGAAAGTGCAGATGAGAGTTTACCTAATCTCTCTTGGTTTCAAGACTTGGAAAGCTATTGAGACAAAATATGTTGAGCCAGCAAGTGGTCCTTCTTCTGCAGATGAGATTTCTACCTATCAAGAAAATGAAAAAGCAATGTATGTGATCTACAATGCTTTATCTAAGACCAAGAGAACAAAAGTTATTTCTTTGGGCACTACTTATGAAGTTTGGAAAAAGTTAGAAGATCTCTATGAAGGAAATGATAGAGTGAAATTGTTAAGAAAGCTAATAGTTAAGCGTAGATATGAGAACTTGAAAATGGAAGAAGGTGAAGACATTGCAAGCTATTTTCAGAGGGTTGATATTGCAGAAAATGAAGTTAGGAATCAAGGGGGTACTCTATCAGATGAAGATATAATAGAGAATATTCTAATGACCTTACCAGAAAGTTACAGTGATAAGGTCTCAATTATTGAGGAAGTGTATGATCCTAAGAAGTTTACTAAAGAACAACTATTTGGCACCTTAACTACATTTGAGATGAGGAAGTTTGGAAGGAAAAGGAGAAGACAAAATCAACCTTTAAAGCTACAAAGACATAAGATGATCCGGATAGTGATGGTTCAGATGAGTTAGAAGCAAATTTTAGAAGGAAGTTGAAGAAAGGTACCGGTAAGTACAAAGGTATGTTACCTTTTAACTGTTTCAGTTGTGGAAATATTCATCATTATGCTTCAAGATTTCCAAATAGAGTTGTACACAAGAAGAACATAGATAATAAAGACAAAAAGGATAAGAAGTTCAAGAAATTTTATTATGTTAGAGAATATGCTGGAATCTTTGATGATGAATCTGATTTTGAGGGTAATGATGATGAATCTTTGTTTCTAGCCTTAGAGAATAAATATGTATCTACTAACTCTAGAATATGTGCAAGGGAAAGTGGTCCAAAGAAAAAGAAGGAAGAGATGGAAGGTACTCTAGTTACTGCCTTTCATGATAGACAGGATGAAGACTATTGGGTGATTGACAGTGGTTGCTCTAACCACATGACCGAAGATAAAAGTAAGTTCACTAAAATTGAAAAGTATGATAGAGGATTAATCATGTTTGGAGATGATTCTAGTGCAAAGATTGTTGGGAAAGGATCAATTAGTTTTGATGGAAAACACAGTATTGATGGCGTATATTATGTTAAGGGCTTAAGGCATAATCTTTTGAGTGTTGGAAAAATGTGTAGCAAAGAATTCAATCTTGTGTTTCAGGATAACACTTGTGAGATAAAAAAAGGGTCCGGAATAGTGGTTGTTGCAGGAAGAAGAACATATGGAAACATCTATCAGCTTAAGGGTGTTGATGGTCAGTGCCTTGTGTCTCAAGTTAATGAAAGTTGGCTATGGCACCAGAGGATATGACATGTAAACTTTGATAATCTAATCAGGATCAGTTCAAGAGAGGTTGTTTGGGATCTACCTAAAATCACAAAGCCTACCAATACTATTTGCAGAAGTTGTCAATTGGGAAAGAAAACAAGATATGGTTTTAAAGGAAAGGAGCTAGCATCTATCAGAATGCTAGAGTTGGTTGATACAGACCTTTGTGGCCCCACAAGAATAGGAAGTCTTAATGGTGACAAGTATTTTATGCTCTTGATTGATGATTATTCAAGAATGACATGGGTTACTTTTCTTAGGGAGAAAGTTCAAGCTCTGGATAGATTCAAAGTGTTCAAGGAAAGGGTAGAGAATGAAGTGAACCTGAGAATCAAATTCTTAAGGTTTGATAGAGGTGGATAATTCACTTCTAGTGAGTTTAATACATTTTGTGAAGAGAATGGCATAAAGAGACATTTTTTCTACTCCTAGAACTCCTCAGCAGAATGGAGTTGTTGAGAGGAAGAATCAGATTGTGCAAGAGGTGGAAAGAACAATGATGAAAGAAGAAAATGTACCTGATGTATACTAGAGAGAGGCAATCCACACTGTTGTTTACATTCTTAACAGAGTTTAGATTAGAGGTAACAACACAAAGACTCCTTATGAGTTGTGGACAGGCAAGATTCCTACTATGAAGAACTTTAAGGTGTTATGGATGAAGCAAACTTTGAAGGATATAGGAGTGATATGTGATGAGCCTATACCTATCTTCTATGATAATACAAGTGCTATAAACATTTCAAATAATCCAGTAATGTATTCAAGGACTAAACATATATCTATCAAATATCATTTCTTGAGAAAAAAGGTATTGGAGAATGAAGTCAAGTTGGAGTATGTGCCTACAAAGGATCAAATTGTATATATATTTACTAAGGCCCTTCCGAAGGATACTTTTGAGTATCTCAGGGAGAATTTGGGTTTCATTGTCCCTCCTTCTTTGAACTAGGTGCACATGGAGGTGCACCAGTCTAGTGGATCTACAGATTCTTCATTTGTCTGGACTGATGATCAGGGTCTACTCCACAGGGGGAGTAGAAAGTATCATAATTGCAGTATGAAATGGGTGTACTCCTAAGGGGGAGTAATTAGAACTACATATGAATTTTTATTATTTTCCATTGATTTCATAGGGGGGGAGAGAGTCATGTGAAAAATAGTGAAAGAAAAAGGGGAGAGAAATTCATGTGCAGGAAAAGCTGTGTAGGTAGTCTAATCATAAAAAAAGGAGAGTGCAATGGATATTGTCTTTGATGGTTTTTCACTTCATGTGTTGCCATCAATGACAAAGGGAGAGATTGTTGCAAGTATGAATGAGTATGGTGGTTTTTTCATTAATGTTGTCATTGATTTCAACACAGTACAGGTTGTTGCAAAGAAAGGAATCAAGTGATTGCAGGTTGTGCATGTATTGTTGAGATGTTGTAGAGATGTTGTGAGTACATGGATCTACCTTTATGGTGTTGCAGGTGTACTGACATTGAGAAATAGTGAGGTCAGAGTTGTGTCTGTGTTCAGAATGTGCTCTAGTTTGTGCTATGAATTTCTTCTGTGTTGATCCTATGCTTGTTTGGATCTGCAGTGTTGTTTATGGGCATCATTGGGTGATATATCCTAGATTGTAGCTTCTGGTTTGATGAAGAGTGAAAGTTGTGTTCATCAGTGTGTGAACTAGTTTGGAAGATTTGTTTGTCTATGGAATAGAAGAAATTTTTTTGCTTTGCAATCCTTTCCTGGTTTGTTTCAAGTCTTGTGGATCTGGTAGAAGGCTTGTAATAATGGTATCTATGTTCTAGCAAAGGTGTTCATGATTTGGTGCTCCAGAAGATGAGTTCCAAAGTTCTTGTGTGTGTCTGTGCAATCTAGATGGACTGATGGAGAGTGTTCTGAGTATGAAGATTGTTGTAGCTGATGTGGATGAATCTGAAGGTATCTAGGATGTGTTTTGGTGTATGGTGAAGCATGTTATGTGGTTTATATGTTATCTTCTTGTTGAGGAAGCGTGTACTTCAAAGTTCACTTGTGTTTCCATTAGGTTTGGCTGACCTAGTGTCTACACATCATATGAAGGATAAGTATCAATTGAGGAAGCATGTGATTAATTTGAGACATTTTTTTGGGTCTTGGTTAAGTTTTTGTTTGTTCCACTATCATTCTCTTCCACCACGGGAATGTTGAGTTGCCAACCTAATTTGAATTTATAAAATGAAGCGTGTGTAGCCGACCTTGGAGAAAGTTTCTAAGGTTGAAGATGGTATATATACAAGTCAAGATGTGAATATTGTATCAAGTAATGAAGAATTTCACAAGCATGAGAAGCAAGAGTGTGTGAAAGTGAATTGAGGCAACAGTACTTTAATGTGTTAGATTCCTAAAAGCAGTGAGCTGATGGTTTCTGCAATCTTTTGATCAAAGCTGTGGATGTGTGCAATTTGTTTTGGTTGATTTTTTTGTTATCTTTTGTATCTATAAGTAATGAGCCTCCCTTCTGGACAGTGAGTCCTATTTATAGGCAGTGAGCCTTGTATCCAGATAGTGAGTCCTATTTGGGCAGTGAGCCTCTTTGTAATCGGTTGTGCAATTACTTTATATTGTGAGTTAATGCTCACCATGGTTTTTCCCTTATTGGGTTTTCCACGTAAATCTAGTGTTCATTGTGTTGATATTACTTTCTGTTATTTGCATTTCATGTTCATACTTAATAACAGACTAAATTGGTAGTGAAGTTAATAAGTGTTTGAGATTTGTGATTGATTTTGATGACAACTGATTCACCCCCCTCTCAGTTGTCTTGTGCCTTTCAACAGAACCAAAATATCACTGACATCCAACTTGGGAAAATAAAGAAAATTTACGTTCTAAAATACCTTTGTCCATACCCCTTTGATCGAAACATAGCTCTGGTGCCTTTCCCCAAGAATTTTGAGATGCCAAAGTTCGACAAGTATAAAGGAAGAGGTGACCCAACATAACATGTATACGATTTTTATGTAGCTTGTATGGAGGTAGCTTATAATGACACATATTTGTTGTGTCTCTTTCCAAGAAGCCTAGGAGGCCAAACTATAGAGTGGTTATCCAACCTACCCCATGGAATAAAAAAATTCAATGAACTTGCTAAAAATTTTGTCAATCACTTTTCGTATAACATAGAACATGAAAATTTTGTGACTGATTTGTGCAAGATAAAAAAAACTAAGGAGAATCATTTGCCTCTTTCTTGAAACTTTGGTAACATAAAGAAAGTAAATGTAAATGGCATGTCCTCAAGAAACAACTTGTTGATATCTTTATCCAAAACTTAAACACCAAAATTGGATTCCATTTGACCATGCTATGTCCCAATACATTTTATAAAATCATAGAAAAAGAAATCACTATCGAAAAATCCCTTATTGCGAAGGGACTCATGATAATCTATAAAGACATCAAAGACTATCCAACAAGCTCAAATAATAAACCATGTTTGTTGGTGAAAAAAAGAATGTTACTAATGATGGATCAGTGGATGCCAAATTCATTTGAAATGTGCAACCTTCATCGAATAATTCATTAAATAATCAAAACTCCAATCCTAAAAGAAGACAACCAAAACCCACCAACAACATAACCAGGTGAAGATACACTCCTCTAGGGGAACCGATAAAAGTTATTTTGAACAAATTGATCCAAACCAATCTAATCAAGTTTCCCAAACTTTGAAATTACAAAGAACCTCAACTCAAAGCATTTATGGTATAACGACAATGATCATTACGAATATCATAGAATGAAAGGTCACAAGACATCAAATTGTATAAAACTTAAAAACTTTATACAATATCTTATTGATCAAGGTGAAGTTAATTTTGAACAATGATGGAAGATATAAAATACTTTCATTTAAGGCTTTTTATGTTTAAAAAGACTTGTTTTTATTGTTAATTGACATAACTAGTGGTAGACAATAGATTAACATATTTGCTTATTTTACTTTATGTTTAACTAAATTAGTGGATTTTTGGAAGTAATAGCTTATGTTAAATGTGTTGCTTTATGATGACTTTGGATGAGATGATTATGCTGCATTAATCTTTATTGCCATGATTGTTGTCATTTTCATAAGGGTTTTTAATAGGGTATCTTAAAGATTGATGAGATGGTTAAACTCTTTATATAATCACAAGGAATGACTACGCCATAGATAGGCCCTGCTGGATGATGAGTCACTCAAAGTCTGAATCGACTTCTTCATAGTCGGTTGAGGAACTTTTACTTCCAGTGCCAATCTAGCGTAGTTCTGGCATAGTCCTTCATAGTCAACTTCAGTTCTATTTTTAGTTTCATTTTGTAATCTGTAGATGGTCGCCTTAAGTTTTGGCAGTTAATGCCATGTTAGAAGCTAATAAGGATATTTTATAAATATCCACATTTCGGCCTTAGTTAGGAGTTAGATAATTTGCAATTAGAATTTTTGTAATCACAAGCAATACTTTGTTCTGCGTTCTACTTTTGATCAATGAGAAAGGAAGCAAGAAGTTAATTAACTCGTTGTGTTGAAGGATCTTACCTGAGGAAGAGCAGGGCCCGCTCAACCTTTGGAACGATCTTATGGTATTTTTGTTAAGTGTTGTTATTTTCTGATTCATTAAATCTGTAGTAGAAACTGATTTTGAATTGATCAATCATTAAAATCATCTTCTATCTTGGTAAATGTTAAAATCGGATAATCACTTTTGTTTACAATTACATTTCAAAGTTTCAGTTTACTATGGTTAAGATCGAATAGTTAGAATGTTTAGATTTGTTTATTAGAAATGTTGAATTGAACCATTAGAATTGTTGAACAAGTTTCTTATATAAATTAGGTTTAGATGTCGTTCAAATCAGTTAGAATTAATGTTTGTTTGTTAAGCTTCATTAAAACAATGTTAGGAATTTATGGAAAGATGGAGTTGAAGTCTGTTCAAAATCTATTCATGGAGATTAGTCTTTATGCTTTTTAGAATAATTTTCATTTTCTTGTAATTTATTCCTCCTCTTAAATTAGCATTTACTTTCCAGCAATTAAGTTATGGATTTCTTTTAAAGAAAAATAGAATTAATTTGGAATTTCATGTTTTAGATTAAGGATTAAAGTAATCATTAATTGTCTCCATGAGTTGGTCTAAATCGAATTCAATAAATTCAGAATTAAGTCAGTAGAATTTTAAATTAGAAGTTAAAGTAGATTTAAATCTTAGGAATTAGTCGCTATAGTTTAGCTCCTGACAGCTCCTGAAGAGCCCCCAAGAGCTCCTGAAAGCTCCTGAAGTAGGAAGAACAATACCTGAAGTCACTATTTACAATGCAAACCCCCCAAAAGAATCTGTGACAACTATCCTTATCACATATTGCTCTGAGACACACCCGGTTCGATAAAAGAATTAATTAAATGATGCAAGTTGTGACATCAACGACCTTGCCCATCAAACAACACCCAAGATCATTAAGAAATAATGATTTGGGAATTTATAAGAATCAAATCCTTGACCATGGTAAAGGAAATGATCTTGATAAAGGAAGGGATTAAAACAAAGTCACATATTCCTATTGATAATATGGTTGGTCATACCCATGAATTTAACAATCATATATCTATTGTAACCATATCTGGAAAAAATCATGAGCATCGTGTTATCACACGAAGAGGGAAAGTTACTATCCAAGGATCTCCAATGCAATAAAAATTCTTACCAAAATTGACATCAATTGAATATAACCTCATTGACCATCTTCAAAGGACTCTAGCATAGATTTCCATCCTCAAACTTCTTAAGATTTTATCAGCTCATGAAGAAGTTTTAGACAAAGTTCTCCTAGAGTATTCAGTCCCTATTGATATAGGCACCAAAAAATTCCAAGCCATGGTAGGACATATTGTTTCTCCACACCATCTTGTATTTACTAAAAGAGACCTACCTACCACCACATACCATAACCAAGCCCTATATATGAAATATTGTATCCACAAGCATAAGGTCAAAAGAGTATTGATAGATAGTGGAGCTAGTTTAAACATTTGAACCTTAAAGCTTGTAAGACAACTAGGATACTCTAATGAGGTTATTGAAATACAAAAAGGCATAACCATCAAGACACATGATGACAATGAGTGATATTTAGAAGGTACCATCAAGCTTCCTATTCAGGTCAAACCATCTATAGCTGAAATAACTTGTCAAGTATTAGACCTTGAGTTACCCTATAACCTTATTTTAGGATGCCCATAGATACATGCCATGCAGGTTGTCTCGTCAACCTATCACTAGTGCATAAAATTTCCATACAATAAGACAAAAATCATTATTTACGGTGACTCTAAGCCTTTTCACTATTGCAACATAGAGGAGAAATATCAAAAGATTCTCCAAGTTCCTAGCAATGATATCTCATTATGCTCATTCTCATACATTGACCCATCGTCTTTAGCCTCATCTTCTACATCGCATGTACCCCTCCCAAAACTCAAGGTTCAAGTACAAGATGACGATTGTGGAGACTATCACCTCAAACAATCCTTCCATATAGGGCAACTTTTGCTCTCTCTGAAGACATATGGGAAGCTACGACATATTGATAAAGCTTCTACTACCATCAAATTCAAACCTGCTATTTTCTCCAAGTGGGGAGAATTGAACAAATAAGTTATAGAAGAAGATGTTTCTACTTGGTCATACAAGGATGATGAAGAATAAGAGAAAAACAATTTTCCTTTTGATCACACTAACAAAGGTTTCCAACTTATAAAAAACATGGGCTTCATAGGACAAGGTGGCCTTAGTTTGCATCAACAATGAATAAGGGAACCTATCATCTTTGAAAAGCGATTGAAATATCAAGGGTTTGGGTACAAATCATTAGATAATGTTGCCCCAAATATTGGAAATACATCTAATAAGGAAGGTCAACCTTCTCCCATGGTTAATGCCTCTAATGATGATGATACCATCGAGGACACTCCTATGTACATCACTGAACTATTTGAAAATGCCTCCATCAATACCATCACTACCTTGTATTTTGACAAACCTCCCCAAAATAATGAAATCCAACTAGTCTATCCTCAACTGATTGATTAGGACCAACAAAGAGCATCGATTTCAAAAAAAAATGAAAATGATGAAGAATTGTTGAGTTTATGGGATTGAGAGATGACATACTGCTTGGTGACCATAAAACAAGATTTGGCATAAAGCTTGATGAAAAAACATACTTTGGGGAGAAATTTGGATCCTTTAGTCGCAAAAGTAAAAATAAAATAAAAAAGACCCTTTAGTGAAAACCATGATGTGGCAATATTAGGTCAAGAAGAAGTAAAAATAAAAGGTATATCCAAAGGTGAAAATATCTTTGAGGCCTCCAAGGATGAAGGATTCAATCTCCCAAGTATAGTTGATCATCAAGAAAGATATGTAGTATTGGTAGAAGACTCATATAGATAAATGTGGGAACACCTAACTCACCAAAGATCACATATTATGTAGCATCCTTAGATCCCAAAGAAAAATAGAACTTTGCATCATTTCTAGAAGAACACATGGTCAATTTCACTTGGTCATATGCTAACATACTGGGACTAGACACATTATTAGTTGTGTATAATCTAACAATATTTCTTGATACGAAGCCAATAAAACAAAAGCTTCAAAAAATGTATCCGCAAATAGCATTATTGGTTAAGGTAGTACTACAAAAACTCTTAGACGTCGGCTTCACTAGGCCCATTGGTTATCCTAAATGGGTATCCAACCTAGTACCAATCTCTACGCCCATTGGGGACATAAGAATATGCAAAAATTTCAAAGATCTTAATAAATCTTGTCCAAAAGATTATTTTCCATTTCCCAACATTAACATTATAGTGGACTTAACAATAGGTCACAAAATGCTCTCCCTCATGGATGGTTTTTTGGGATATAACCAAATTAAGATAACTTAAGAAGACCAACATAATATGGCTTTCACATGTGCATGGGGAACATATTATTGTAGCGTCATGCCATTTGATCTCAAAAATGTAGGTGCCACATATCAAAGAGCCATGACTGCTATCTTCCATGACATGTTCCATCACATCATGGAAGACTATGTAGATAATCTTCTAGCTAAATCAATGACACAAAAAGGTCATCTTGAGGTGTTGGGAAAAATATTTGACATATAAGAATAATATCAAGTAAGACTCAATCCAAAGAAATGTGTGCATGGCATTACCTCGGGAAATCTACTAGGATACATTGTATCCTAAAGGGGTATAGAAGTGGATCCTTCTAAAGTTAGAGAAATTATCGAGATGCTTCCACCTAAGACTTTGAAGTAACTTCATAGTCTCCAAGGAAAACTTCAATCCATTTGAAGGTTTATAACACAACTAGCAAACAAATGTCATTCGTTTACTCATCTCCTCCACAAAGATGTTGCATTCAAATGGGACAAAAAATGCCAACAAGCCTTCTAGAAAATAAAATATTATCTAGAATCATCCCTGTTTTGATGCCTCATGTACTAGACAGACCAATGATCCTCCATATTTCTGCTACAAAAGCAACATTAGGTGCTCTACTAGCACAACATGATGATGCAGGAAAGGAAAGAGTAGTCTATTATATTAGTTGAACATTAGTGGGTTATGAGATTAATTATACACCAATGGAATGAGCATGTTTAGCCATTGTCTGTACATCAAAAAATATTAGAAATTATATGCTCAACCGACAAATCAAGCTCATTTCTAAGGTATAACCGCTAAAGTACCTCATGTCTAAAGAAACATTAATTGGTTACACGGCTAAATGGGTAATGATACTTAGTGAGTTTGACATAGAATATGTAGAAAAAAAGGAAATTAAAGGACAAGTGATAGAAGATTAATTCGTCGAGGCACTAATACAAGATCAAAACCCTTTGATATCAAAATTTTTGGATGAGGTGATTTTCTCAACAACCACAATGAAAAAATGGAAATTGTACTTCGATGGATCCCACAATTAGCACGGGTCAGGAGCATGCATCATGTTTGTTACACCACAAGGAGATTGCATACCCAAGTCATACAGGTTAGAATTTTGTACACCAATGATATAACTAAGTATGAAGCCTTAATCACAGGATTAAGGATGGCTATTCAATGAGAAATCAAAGAATTACAAATCTATGGAGATTCACAACTAGTAGTGAGATAGGTTAATGATGATTATCAAACAAAGGATGATAAGTTACTTCCATATAAAATAATGGTTGCTAGTTTTAAGCAGTACTTCACTACCATTACCTTTGAAAAGATACCTTGAGTCAACAACAAAGTTGTAGATTCCATGATGACAATCGGGTCCCTCCTTGATATGCCTCAAAACAATCATAAGTGTGAGTTCCTGGTCGAATAATTACTCATGCCAGAATTTGATGTCCTAGGATCTAAATTCATGTGTGAAATTATTGTTCCTTATTAACCCAAGTATCATGACATTTATGCCTACCTACAACATAGAACCATACCATCAAACCTTACTACAAACCATTTAAGAATACCTTTATCTGATCTTCATCATGTTTTATTATCCTTAGTGATACTTTATATCAAAAAATTATCGATGGTACATTAATTAGATGTCTTAACCTTGAAGAAGCCATGACTACCTTGCAAGAAGTACATGAAGGTGTTTGTGGGTCGCATTCTAGTGGCCCTAACCTTGCCAAAAAGTTACTAAGGATTAGATACTATTGGCCTTCAATAGAACATGAAGCAATTAATTTTCCAAGAAGTGTGTACGATGTTAGCAACATGGTGATCTCATCCATGCCCCAACACAAGAGTTGCAACTAATCACCAAACCATGACCCTTCTCATAATGAGGACTTGACCTCATAGAAAATATATGCCCCACCTCATCCAACGACCATAATTTCATTATCACCACCAATGAGTACTTCACAAAGTGGATAGAAGCCATACCCCTAACATGCATCACAAGCAAACAAATAGCTAAGCTCATTCTAAACTATTTAATTTTTTGGTATGGTATACCGCAAGCCATCATTATAGACAATGGAACACCCTTTAAGAATCAAGATGTTTGAGATATTTGTACCAAGTTCCATATCCAACACCACTTTTCTACCCCAAACTACCCCCAAGGAAACAGTCAAGTAGAAGTGTCTAATAAAACTATCCTCAAGATACTCAAAAAGACAGTTAATGATGTTGGTTGTGGTTGGCATCTTCAACTAAATCCAGCCTTGTGGGCTTATTAAACTAACATCCAAACACCTATGGGCACTGCACCATATTCCTTAGTCTATGGTACCAAATCCATCTTGCCTATTGAGGTCAAAATTCCTTCTTTGAGGGCATATTTGTAACATCTCATCAACGATGAAGAATACCGAGTATTCAGGCTACAAGAGCTCAAGTTGTTAGATGAAATATGTTTAAGAACACTCAATCATCTTCAAGAATATCAAAATCATCTTTGGTGTAGTTAACATAAGAATATTAAAAATATAAATTTTCAAGTGGGTGACTTAGTCCTAAAAGAAAATCAAAAGAATCAACTCAACCCCAATGGTAAAGGCAAGTTTGAATCCAATTGGTTGGGACCATTTGTGATCACTACAAGCTATGGCTTAGAAGCATACCAACTAGCTACGCCTGAAGGTGAACCCCTACAAGAACCTATCAATAGTGTTCACCTCAAGTGATTCTATGCCTAAAAACCTATTAGAGTATCTTAGCAAAAATACAAAAAAATAGAAAAAAGTAAAAAATCAAAATCAAAATAGTAAAGATAAAAAATCATCCTCTAGTGAAAATCACTTCAGTGGCACTTTAGGACAGGTAACTTGGTGAAAACCTAGTAAGCATGCACCATGTGTAAATAAGCTCCATCCACCATCTATCAAAACTCTCCACCCATCTCTTTGATCCATACATAATAAATTTAGTTTCACATCCACACCCCTTTTCCATTTCAATCACAATATAAAGTCCCCTCCATCCACTCACTTATAACCTATCATGGCTTTATAATTTACTAAGTGTTTAAATTTAGTGGATTCATTTTTCCTCATCTTGTTAACCTTGTTTGGATCAAAATAAAATAATCCTAAACCTAACTGGGGGCATCCTCTTGACCTAGTTATTGAATTGGATTCTTTTTCCTCACTTAAGTTCCAAAAATCCTGAAAGTCCAAAAACATACAAATAATACTAAAAATCCAAAAACATTCAAATATCCCAAAAATCCAAAAATATTCAAATACCCTACAAATCTAAAAATAGCATCAAATATTCCAAAAAAAAACCCAAAACATTCAAAAATTTCAAAAAACAAATCATCTCCATAAATTACTCATCCATAATAACCTGGGCATCCATAATAAATCTATCATCATAATCGCCTTTGGTAAAGCAAACAAAAAAAAAATACCGCAATTAACAAAATCTAGGAAACTCATGCAAAAAATCATAAAGACATGATCATTATCGAACGAATCAACTCTCACATATCAATTTCCCATCAACATCAACCTACAATAATTTCCCTTAATGGATATATTGTTCATACAATAGACATCATATTCATCACTGGTTAATATCTATAACTAAACTTTTTGGCAAGAGATATGATAGTTGTGTTTTGTTTGTATTTTGGTCTTTTCTTTTGATTTCTTATTGTCCTATTCTGATATCTCTCGAGGATATCTGAAAAAATGATTAAAGGGAAAGGAATGGGGCATGGTCATTATTTTCATCATGTGTTTGTTGGATGTTCTTGTAATACTACCATAGTGAATACTTGACTTGTGTGTGTGGAAGTCATTTTAGGCAACATAAAATAACCCTTGTATATAAGGTTCCTTATACCTTTCTGTGCATTGGTCTAATTTTCTCTGAGCTTCTATCTCACACAATCAAAACAAGGTTTTCGTATGTTTGGTATGAGCAGGAATAATCCTTTTGTTTGTAGAGTCAAAGTCCATGCAATAGATACAATATCCCCCTGGTTCTTTATACCTTGGTGCATAGTGTCTATTTTCTATATAAATAAGGATTCCCCTGGTGAAATTACCTAGTATACCAGTGAGGAAAAGCATAATCATCAAATTTTCAAATCAAATTCATTAAGCATCATCCAATTCCATAATCATAATAAGAGGATTTCATCAAGAATTGATCAACATGTGCTTGGAGAATCTAGAAAAGGAGAACATTCATATTTCTGGAAGGAAACAAGACTGTTAGTCAATATAAATGTTTGTGAGAATTTTGTGCAGGAAAGCAGTTTGTTGATATTTTCTAGCTACTTTACTCTTTTTTTGTTCCATGTTGTGCTTTTGAAGAAATTGAACCAGATGATGTGGCCTAACTAGTACTATGTTTTGAAGTCATTTGCAAAATAGTGTTTATGTTAGATTGTCATATGAATTTATAGTCTTCAACATAGCACAAATGATGATTTGCAATAGTGTATTGATGAAAAATGTACTCCTTTACATTTTCTAACTTTGTTTGCCTCCCCTTAATTAATTGGACTTAATTAAGCATCTAATTGACCCAATTATGCATTTAAAAGCCTAATTAATTTTGTTTTCTGAAAAAGGGAACCTACATTGAACAATTGCAAACATAAAATTACACATCTTGAAAAATGTGTCCTAGGCTCAGGGCCTAAGACCCATTCACCCAAGGTGAATGGATTCTCCTTAAGTTTAGGACCCCATTTTTTAATATGTTTTTGGTGGTATTTTTATAATTCAAATTCAAATTACAATTTTCATCCTTTGATGTTTAATTGTCGATAAATTAGAAATATGCCTATAAATACACGATCTTTTTATCAATTCAATTCCTAGAATCAAGAAGTTGCATAATTAAAATTTCACAAGAGAAAATATTATTGTCAAGAGCATTCAAGAACAGATTTATCAATCTTCTACATCAACAATCAAGATCGAGATCATCATGTCAAAGTTATTTGCATTCATGCATGTTTTTGGAGCTAACATTGTGATGTAGGTTTCAAGCATTCGAGCATCAAATCAAGTGTCAAATCAAGCATCCATCAAGCTATTCCTGCAAGATCTAATCTTTGGAGTGATGTGTTAAAATTCATTCCTCCAAGGGCAGCCATTAAAGGGTTTGATTTGCAGGTGAAGAAGGATTGAAGATTGATCAAAAGTGCAATTTTGCAAAGTTTTCAAAGTTGTCATCAAAGTCGACAAGCCACGAAAATTGACCTACATAATTTATTTTTGACTTTCTGACAGTGAGATCTGGAGGAATAAGGAGTGCAGATCTAGGAGTAGAGGATTATGAAATTAGATTTTGGATCCCTGTAGCAGGACCCATTCACCATAGGGTGAATCTGTTCTAGGAGGACACTTAGCAACAACTTTTGGTGATTGGTACACATCAACTTACCCATCTCAGATCTGCCAGAATTTTGTTGTTTCTAATTGTTTTATGCTTTAAATTAATTATTCAAGTTTCACATTGCACAATTGAGTTCATTTAATATTTTTAGTTTTTCTCCCAAAAGTGCATTTTAGGCATATTTTACACTTTTCTGTCATAAGGAAGAAGAGATCACATAGTGTCCCAAAACTTGGATTTGAATCACCTTAAGGGTTGTAGGTCAATTCTAATCTCTTGTGGAACTATCCTTCTTCCTAATGAAATTAGAAAAGGTGGGTTTGTGATTAGGACACCCCATTCTCACTCCATTTTGACAACCACTTTTTCTTATGTTTCATTTTGGTGAACCCGACACTTTTGCACTATAAACTTTCTAATTTGGAGGTCATCAAAACCCCAGATCCAGGATTTGCATTAGTTTGCATTAAAATTGCATTAATTTTCATTCTATTTAGGGTTGTCAAAATTGCATTAGTTTATATCTCATTTAGGGTTTTAAATTTGCATTTTGCATTGTTTAAAATCTAAAAAATTGCATATAAATCACATTGATTTTGCATAGTACTTGTGTATCAGTGTACTTTCAATCATTTACATTAGAAAATTTAGTCAAAATTGCATTCAAAAAGTGTCATTTTTTTCACTTGTTGATCTTAATTGCATTTGCATTTACACACCAAAATCTATAAATTTTTGTCACAAAAACTACAGTTTGCAACTTGGAATAGAGAACACAAATAATAACTCAGAATTTGTATTTTTCATTTTTAAAAACCCTATACAAGGACCCATTCACCCTTGGGTGAATGAGTCTTTGAGGGCACATCAAAACCAACTTTTTTGAGCATTTTTGTGGTCCTTTGCACTTCTAAGATCTGGTGCTAAACCATTGTTTTAGTCTATCAATTTTTGGGAATTTTTGTTTTATGCATTAGGTCTAATCATCCATTTAGTTTAGGCATTGAAAATTAGGAAAAATTATTACATTTTAGATATGTAGAACAATTATTACATCATGTTTTCATTGTAAAATTCTCTTGTTATCATACTTCATGTTCTATTTTAAGATCTTGTTGAATACTCTAGGAAATTGTTGTTACAAGCACATGAATATGAAGTCCTTTCCCCTCTTTTCTTGTTTTTCATTGATCCTTCTCCTATGTGTGAAACTAACTTACTGAAAGAGAATACAATCATGGAAAATCATGACAATCAAATTTGTTCTTCTCCCAATATCTCTCCTATTTGTGAAGAATATATCTTGGTGTTAGAGGAGCCCATCTTTGAGAGCCATGAGAATCCTATTTTTTTCTCTTCTCCTGCTTGGGAAGACATTATTGAACAAGAGGATGCAATCATTGATAAGCAATAAAATCATATTTTTTCTTCTCTAGATACCTCCCCTACATGTGATGAAGATATCTTAGAAGGCCCAACCATTGAATGTCATGAAAATATTATGTGCTCCTCTCCTAAAAACTCTCCTAATAGGGAAGTTATCATAGTGAAAGAGGATGATAGAATTGATACATATCTTTCAAAAAATAGTAATGTGGCTTCCTTTGATGAAGATGATAACATGACATTAGACTTCCCCTCAAAAAAAGATCATCAAAATGAGAATAAATCTGTTGAGGATATGAACATTAGATCTCCATTGATTATTAGACCTCCTGAGAGTCCTCTAATCATTAGACCACTTAAGATTTTGTTTGAACCCCCTAAGATTCCTCTAATTATTGGACCTCCCAAGTAATCTCCTAAGCCACTTCTTATCATAGGACCACCACAACACCAACCACAACCTCCAAGAAATATCTTAAATTTTGCAAGAAAACTTACTAGTAACAATCCTTTGCAACAACCAAGTTATAATATCATTGCTCATACATATAACACAAGGAACAATAGGCAACCACAAATAATACCTACTTCATTGCCATTGCCTCAACTGATTTTTCCTAGTGCTCCTTGCTTGCCTTTGCACAATGGAAAGGAGTATGATCTTGTGGAACAACTTTAAAACATTCCTACAAAGATTTCCTTATGGGATCTCATTCAAGCTTCACCTAATTACCATAGTGTGCTTCAAAATGCTTTGCAACAAGTAGTGGTTCCTCGTAGTGAGCAACCAAACAATGTATCAACCCTAATTCAAGGTATTAAGTTAGTTAACATTGACATTATCTTTCATCAACATGAGTTACCTCCATTGGAAACATAAAAACAAAATGACTCTTTCATGGTAGTGGCTATCATTAATAAGTGTGGGATAAAACGAACTCTCATTGACAATGATTCAACTTTTAATGTGTGTAGTGTAAACCTTTTAGACAAGATTGGAGTGGAAAAGGCTATGATTGAACCTGATTATTTATATATTCATGGATTTTATAATGTGGTAAAATAACCACTTGGTGTGATAACATTTCCTATTAGAGTTGGAAAGGTCACATTACAAACTCCTATCCATGTCATGCCTCAAGATCTCTCATATAATCTTCTTTTGGGTAGACCATGGATCCGTGAAATGAATGGAGTACCTTCAAATCTTCATCGTTTAATGAAGTATTTATATAACAATAAGGTTTATACAATCAAGGTTGACCCTCAACCAGAAAGTTGTTTTCTCATTGAGAAAGATGAGGAAAGTCCTTTGAAAACATTGATACCAACTTCAAAAGTAGAACCCATGCAAGAGGAAGAAAAAGAGAAGAATGTTGAAGAAGTCACAAAGCGATTGGATGATGACTGGGGTTCCTTAGATTTTTTACCTACATTCATGGGAGAATATAAGATTACACAAAAAATAGGAAAAGATAAAGAAACAAACATACTATCCACACAAGCTGAGTCATCAAAAGCACACGAGTCCACAACTTTTAGCAAAGAAGAGGAAACCAACAATTACACAAGCACATATGAAGATTGTGATCATGAGAAACCACCAAATCTAAAAGAAATGGAAAAAATTTATGGGAGAGGTTATGATCTTTTGAAACAAATTTGCTATAATGGAAAAGGATGCGGTGCTTGAGAACAAGGTGTCTATGTCCCTATAGAGCCTAACACACAAGAAAGAACTAGTGGTATTGGTTATTGTCCCTTGAAAGAAATGAAATCATCAAAGAAACATTCACTTAATATAAATGTTATCAAACAAAACACTCCTAGGACATCTTCAAACACATTTCTTAGTAATGATTGAGGTTCATTAGATTTTACACCCTCCTTTATGGGAGAGTACAAAATCTCACAATCTAAAGAGTATTGTGTATGTATGATACCTTGTACTAAGAAAGAGATATCTTTGTCACAAAAGAAAGGAATATCTTCTACTATTGATCAAGAGGATACCTTGTCGAGGCTTCTCCAAGCTCACTTGATATTTTTCCCTTCAAGGACATGAAATAAATTCTACAATAAAAGTTCATTTTGTGCATATCATCAAGTGCATGGTCATTCAACTAATGAATGCAAGGCTTTGAGTAATAAAATTAAACATCTTAAGGATTGTGATGCTCTTCCTTGTGATGATGCACCTATTTCCTCTAATTGATAATGATCTTCATCCTATCATGTTGCTCATCACTATGTGGCATTAGTAGCTTTATGTGTCTTGCTCATTTCCATTCATGGTGGTACAATTTTAGGTGCAACCATATTTATCTTGGTGGAAACATGATAGTTCTTGGTGGTTGTCTTTGTCTCTATGATTTGGGGGAAAGGGTAACTATTTTTTGGAGGTGTGAATTCTTTCCAAGGATCCCCTCTTCCTCTCTTTCTACTTAAAATACCAACATAACAAGTATGTTGACATTTTAAGTGGGTGTGCATACCCGTCCCCACTCATTGTTTTCTTCAAAGTGTGGTATTCTTACTTCATGTGGCGTGTCTTCTTGTTGGTGACATTGATTTTGATGTCCTTCAAGAGCATGACCTTTCTTGGCATATGACGTTCCTCTTAGTGGTGATGCTACGACTTTCATTCCCTATGTTGTGTATCTTTTATCCTTGACTAGTCCTTTCTTGGTGACATTGAGCATGATGTTCCCTAAGGTGAAGACCTTTCATGGACTAAGAAAAACACCTTTGACTATCCTATCCTATTGCAATTAAAACTTGTTCATGGCCATCAAGAATAACACAACTTGCTTCCCAATGGATCCTTTTTCTTTTTCATGAGTGTCTAGCATAATGGAGCTTGCTAGCCTTGTGGAACCTTTTTTTGTGGCACCTTATCAAAGTTATCAAGAGGTATAACTTTTGGTATGGTTGATGTATGGGAGATTGTAGACCTGGCATGACTTACCTATCATCCACCTTTTGGGGCTCACCTAGTGGACAACAAATTTCACTAGCCTGTGTGAGTATATTTTGTTTGCATAGTGAACAACAAATTTCCACTTGTGAACATTTTTTTGGAAAAACAACTAAGGCTTGATCCATACCTATTGGACAAACAGTCGAGGCTTGATCCACCCTTTTTTTTTCTTTTTGCATTAATTTTGGCATTGTATGCTTGTGTATCTTGTCTTGTTGATGTATATCATACGTATATGTGTGTTCCTTTGTACTTATGTTGGTTTGCCTTTGTCTTGATCCCGAGGGATTGGCCACCTCCTTGATCTTTGTCATCCTATCTCATAAATATTTGTACACTTGGACCCCTATTGATGCTTATTTGTCTGCTTTAGTGTGAGTCTAAGTTCAAGTTCATACTCTCACTAAAGTGGGGGTTAAATGTAGTGATGGAAAATGTAATCCTTTAAATTTTCTCACTTTTTTTTGCCTCCCCTTAATTAATTGGACTTATTTAAGCCTCTAATTGACCCAATTATGCATTTAAAATCCTAATTAATTTTATTTTTCGAAAGGGGAACCTACATTAAACAATTGCAAATATCAAATTACACATCTTGGAAAATGTGTGTCCTAGGTTTAGGGCCTAGGACCTATTCGCCCAAGGGAAAATCAATCCTCCTTAAGTTTAGGATTCCATTTTTTAATATATTTTTGGCAGTATTTTTATGATTCAAATTACAATTACAATTGTCAGCCTTTGATGTTTAATTATTGGGAAATTAGAAAACTACCTATAAATACAAGGTCTTTTTATCAATTCAATTCCTAGAATCAAGAAGTTGCATAATTAAAATTTCACAAGAGCAAAGATTATTGCCAAGAGCATTCAAGAACATATTTATCAGTCTTCTACATCAACAATCAAGATCAAGGTCATCATGTCAAAGTTATTTGCATTCATGCATGTTTTTGGAGCTAACATTGTGATGTAGGTTTCAAGCATTCGAGCATCAAATCAAGTGTCAAATCAAGCATCCAATCAAGCCATTCATGCAAGATCTAATCTTTGGAGTGATGTGTTATACTTTAGTCCTCCAAGGGTAGCCATTAAAGGGTTTAATTTGTAGGTGAAGAAGGATTGAAGATTGATCAAAAGTGCAATTTTGAAAAGTTGTCAAAGTTGTCATCAAAGTTTTCAAGCCACATAAACTCACCTACAAAATTTATTTTTAAATTTCTAACAGTGAGATCCAGAGGAATCAAGAGTGCATATCCAGGAGCAGAGGACTGTGAAACTAGATTTTAGATCCCTGTAGCAAGACCCATTCACCCTAGGGTGAATCTGTCCTAGGAGGACACTCAACAACAACTTTTGGTGATTGGTACACATCAACTTACTCATCTTAGATCTACTAGAAGTTCGTTGTTTCTGATTGTGTTATGCATTAAATTGATGATTCAAGTTTCACATTGCATAATTAAGTTCATTCGATATTTTTAGTTTTTCTCCCAAAAGACCATTTCAGGCATATTTTAACTTTTCTGTCATAAGGAAGAAGAGTCACATAGTGTCCCAAAATTTGGATTTGACTCACCATTAAGGTTGCAGGTCAATTCTAATCTCTTGTGGCACTATCCTTCTTCCTAAAGAAATTGGAAAAGGTGGGTTTGTGATTAGGAGGATACCCCATTCTTGCTCCATTTTGACAACCATTTTTTCTTATGTTTCAAATAGTATCATTGAGTAAAGCAATGATATAAGTAGACAAATACACATTGTGTCAAGGAAAATTTATATTCATGTTTACTTCTTGCAAAATGCATACCATTCCTAGAAAATGTTGTGAATGTGAGTTAGAAGAATGTCATGATCACTCCAATATGCTTCTAGTCTTTGAATTTTAGTTGTGTGTGCATTATTGTTTTTCCAAATGTGATCAATAATGGTATTTGAAAAATGATCTATTTTTTCAAGTAACACGTGCAAGTTGATGAAGAGGGAAAATAAACCTTCATTCACAAATTCACTACAACATACATGCCACTTGAAGTAATTTCTTGAAATAACACCAAAAAATCTACAAGAAGCGACTTAGTTTCTCATACAAAATCTCATGAAATTGCATAATAATAAGGCAAATATGAAATAAAATTATTTTGCAGCCATGACGATTGATCAAATACGTATTGATATAGAACTAATTTATGACAACAAAAATCAATCACAAGAATGGTCTCCTTCAACCAATCTTCTTTCACAAGTTTTTGCTCCTACGCCCTGCAACCTTTAATGGGAAAACTCGGCCGCAATAAACCTATGATTCTTAAAACCTTTTTTTGTTGCAACAACATCTTCAAGTTTACAAAACATGGAGTCTTTAACTCCTCTCCAAGAACTGCACCTCAATATCCTTCTCCACAAATTTGGAAAATGATCCTCATACAAATTTGAAACTCACAACCACAACAACAAATTGCACAAGCAAATGCAAGATGGAAACAAGATTTTATATTATATATAAAAGCAAATGAGATTATTACATTACAATGGGCTTATTGATTACATAAACTATAGATATTTGGAGTCATAATCCTCTAGAAAATCCAACAACATCCTATTATGCAAAACTTCAACTCCTCCAAGTCAACTTCTTACTAACACAAGGCTACAATATATAGAGAATTGAGGAAGAGAATACCATTGTGGTATCCCAAAACAACATACCAATACCACCTTGGAAAACCCATTCCCCTTTTGATTAGAATAAAAAATATAAAATTTAAAACACTTAATTGTTTGCATGGCCCTCACATGGGCACCTATCTTTTGGCCAATCATCTTTGTTCAACAATGACACCTCCATTGATTCCCAATAGCTTTGACGACTCCAAATAGAGACATGAACCAACATGTAAATGCATGAAAATTATGAAAATGATCATGCAAGAACATGCATGCTAAGTGGTCACCACCTAGAATTGGATGTCTGAAATGGAATATTCCAATTTAAATGCCTTTGAAACTTTTACCAAAGCATATTTGCTCCAAAAATTACATTTGAAAATCACCACAAGGGAGAATTACAATGTTTCAAATTAAAATATTTATTTTCCACACACCTTATCCCCTTATTGAAAACAAAAAAAATAAAATAGCAATATTTTTGGTGATACAAGATTACCTTACACCTGGATGCTCCTACATCAAACACCTGGGATAGGAATTTTTTTGTGAATATGGATTCACTAAATGGAGTTGAGTGGTAGTAAAACCCTTTCAGATTGCAATAAATCCTCAACAAAATCCATCACTGAATTTGGTCCCTATAATTGAGACTTTCTTCTCCTCTTCCAACTTAGCCAAAACAAGTAACCTCCTCTAAAAACTCTGCACCCCATTCTTCTCTCCTCACATGGACTTGCATCCACCATGTACCATCCTCATCCTCCTAATGCCATAATTTATCCTCTCTACTCTCATGGGATTCGACCCATCACTGACCAACCACCTCCACCAAATTTCACGTGCAACATCCTCTATAGCTTCTACAAACAAATATGCACCATCCACACACCAATTTGCAACATCATTCAAATATTTCCTTGCATACAAATCAATACTACAAAATATATCTGTACCATCTCTTTTTCCCCTTCTACACTCACTACCTCTTTCATCTCAACATGGAAATTGTATCTATTTTCATCTTCATAAAATTTAGAAACATAAGTCATTGCCTTTGTTTTTACATGTTCCTCTAGTATCACTGCAACATCTATCTACTCACTATCTGCTGCAATCCTTTCATCTATATAAAATCCACTTTCCTCTTCATCATAAAAAATGAAAAATATTATGCATTACCTCTTTCTCTATAACCTTTTCCTTGCCACTATTTGCTGCCATATCTTCTTCACCTTCACTCTTAGCTGCAATTTTATTTTTTAATGCTTTTAAGTCCTCCAAAGGACTCTCATCTACCACTGCAACATCATTTTTCTCTTCAATTGTTGCACCTTATTTTTTCCTCTCAGCCTTTGTTGCGATTTTCTCTTCTTTCTCACTCTCTTTCTCTATGCCTTCCTCAAAGCATACTTCTACAATATTTTCTCTTTCCTCTTCACCTGCATACACAACTATGACAAACTTTTTTCCTTTCTTCTTTGGCATTTATTCAAACACTTTCCACACACTTGTAATCTTCAACCTATCAGGTATAAACTGTCTCATGCTCAATGATATGTCTACACACTCTAATCCTCCAACTTCATTCTCCACTCATAGGTCCTAGTGCAAACTGCCTCACATCAACACTTCTCCCTGCACACTTAGGAACTCCTGCTTTGATACCACTGATGAAGAGGAAAAATCAGCCTTCATTCACAAATTCACTACGACATACATGCCACCTTGTAATTTCTTGAAATCACACCAAAAATATACAAGAAGTGTCTTAGTTTCTCATACAAAATCTCATGAAATTACATAATAACAAGGAAAATCTGAAATAACATTATTTTGTAGCCATGAGGACTGATCAAATACATTTCAAAACTGATATAGAATTGATTTATAACAAAAAAAATTAATCACAATAATGGTCTCCTTCAACCAATCTTATTTCACAAGCTTTTGCTCCTACAACCTACAACCTTCAATGGGAAACTCAGCTACAATAGACCTCTGATTCTCAAAACCTTTTGATACTGCAACATCTTCAAACCTGAAAAACATGGAGTTTGAACTCCTCTCCAAGAACTATGCCTCAATCTCCTTCTCCACAAATTTGGAAAATGATCCTCATACAAATCTAAAACTCACAACCACAACAACAAATTGCACAAGCAAATGCAAGATGGAAACAAGATTTTATATTATATCTAAAATCAAATGAGATTACATCATTACAATGGGATTTCTAATTACATAAATTGTAAATATTTGGAGTCACATTCCTCTAGAAAATTCGGCAACATCTTGTTATGCAAAGCTTCAACTCCTCCAAGCCAACTTCTTATTAACACAAGATTGTAATATATAGAGAATTGAGGATGAGAATACCATTGTGGTATCCCCAAACAACATACCAATACCACCTTGGAAAACCCACACCCCTTTTGAGGAGAATAAAAAAATATAAAATATAACACTTAATTGTTTACATGTCCCTCACATGGGTGCCTATCTTTTGGCCAATCATTTTTGGTCAACAATTATGACACCTCCATTGATTCCCAATGGCTTTGATGACTCCAAATAGAGACATGCACCAACATAAAGTTGGTGGCCCCAACATGCAAATGCATGCAGAATATGCAAATGATCATGCAAGAATATGCATGTTAAGTGGTCCCCACTTAGAATTGGATGCCCCAAATGGAATATTCCAATTTAAATGCTTTTAAAACTTTTATTGAAGCATATTTCCTCCAAAAATTACATTTGCAAATCACCACAAGGGAAAATTACAATGTTGTAAATTAAAATATTTATTTTCCACACACCTTAGCCTCTTATTGAAAACAACAAAATAAAATAGCAATATATTTGGTGTGATACAAGATTTCCTTACACCCTGGATGCTCCTGTATCACAAGTTGTGTATTTGCATGTGCTCTTTAAACATTTATACAATTTTTGAGTATGTGGATATGTCATTATTGAAGTCACCTGCAATATAGATAAGGCCTTGTCTAGAAACAACTATCACTGCCTCAATGATAATTATTATGATATTTGTAAGTGTTGTTATTGGTTTGGTATTAATATTACAAATGAAATGTGTTTGTCCATTAAGTATGAATTCAAGAGAAATATTGCTTCAATAGTTTCAAGTGTTAAAGGTATTACCTTCAACACATGTATCTTTTTTTGTAACACAAGTCATTGTACCATGAACATGGTATGTTGCAAAGAAATTGTAGTTTGGTAATGGATTGCATGTTATCAATATTTTAAGGTGGGTTTCTTGTAGACATACAATGTCTTACGATATTAAGTCTTTTTCATGTAAGATGTCTTCTTTATGGGGTTGGAAATGGTGAGTATATAATGTAGATATGGTAATGCATGATGTTTGTTCTTTACAATGACTGTTATTTTGAAGAGTCTAACTAGCAGTTGTTTCAAGTCACGCCATTTCTTGTATGATTGTTGGTTTTACCTTAAAGTTCTTTGGTTTTAGAAAGTTTAACAAAAATAGTGTTTCAATGCTTGATGTTCAAGACATATTTATGTATGTTAACCCATGTTGGTGCACACTGAAAGGGTCAAATGCAAGACCATGCATAGTGATCCCTTGTGCTCTATGTATTATTTGAATGCATGCTAATTGCAGAAAAAATTATTTTCTAATAGTACTCTTCTATGTAGCACTTAGTTTTTGGAGTGGTATTGCAAGTCAAAGAATTGGTACCCATCCATTATCAACATATGTTTGGTTAAAATGCGTTAATTTTGCAACCTGAGATTTTCCAATACGACGATCATTGAAGTGAACCCAGATAATATCTATGTCAGTAGTTTATGTATATTCTTTGAATCTTCTGTTTGATCCATTGACAAGACCATCTTATAAATCATAGTTTCCATCATAGATCTCGACCAATATGTCTTTTTTAAGCATTATTTGATTTGCTAGAGCTACAATATGTTTGTGAAATTATTCTATGTCAATAGAGTTGTTATATTCATCAATTGCATAGATTGTAATTAGTTTTCCAAGTAGAGAAGATAATATATTTTGATTGTGTGCATTGAAATCCTTTTTTTTGTAAAAAAAGAAATGGGAATGTTGGGTCTGTAGGTGGAGAGCATAAGCATTTGTTATTCAAGTATGTTGTGTCATTCTTTGTTTGGGAACCTGTATGTATTTTGTTAAGGGTAGTGATGAAGATTTGATCTTTTTGTCTCATTGTTGTTTGTAAATTGTATCATTTGATGTTTCGTTGCCAAAAATCACATGGTATTAGCTCAGTATCCATTGATGGAGTTTGAAACACTAGACAATCATGTATAGGTTTTCCTTGGTAGAAGTCACCACAAAAAATAATGTCTAGCCCACAAAAATGTTTAGTAGGTGTTTGCATTATTTCATGCAATCTTTTATATATGCAAGTAGTAGTCTTGCTCAAACTAGTGAAATCTCATCTATGGCGATATTACACAATTGTTGATATTGTTTTTTCAATGCATCTAATCTTTTTTAGCTCAAGGGAATAGAAGTAAATCTCTTAAATGACATGAGGAGTGCAAATTCCAACATTGTGCCTCCTATATTACAAGCTTATTTTCCTATGTATGCAAGTAACAACCCCTTTATCTTGTTTGGGTCACTATCAATTGAGTTATTGTATATATGAACAAGGCTTTGATATATTTCTTTTGCAGTGAAGGTTTTCCCTATGCCAACACCTCCTATTAGGAACAAATGTAATGCTCAAGGTTTTTCTATTGTTTTTCAATTAGTATATCCTTCACTATGGCTTGTTTCTCTTTGTTCAACATTCTACAAACATTGTAATATTTTGTGTTATCGAGTAAGTGTGGATGTGTAGCCATCTCAAATGGTCTTGGAATTTTTTTCATGTACACATTGTCTTAGAGTCTCTAAATTTGGTTGCAAGTTGTATTCTTCATTGTCTTTGCTATTTAGTTTTTGCATATTGTTTTCATCCTTATAGTTGTCATCGTCAATGTTGGCATCAATAATAGCATTGTCAATATCACCCCACAATTCATTCACATTGCACATATACTTTGCTTCATTAAGTTGTACTAATTTTTTATTGCTAGAAAAAGAATATTTCCATGTTTTGAAGTCTTGTTTCAATGTGTTTTCATCGATGGAAAAAGGAACATATAGCAAAAGTTTCTCTCTGTAGTAGAAAACATGTCTACTATGCTAAATAAATTGACACTTATACCTTTTTTTATTAAGTCTATGAGTTACAATTTTTGCATTGCTTTGTTATAGCCAAATGGACAACATCAAACAAAAAAGCATACCCTCTTGTAGCATAAATACACAAATAAATCAAACAAAAGGTGTCAATATCAACTATTTCATTTATAATAAAGTTGGTTCAGTTTCCTACTATATGCTTCTACAATTTGTATTCATTTCTATATCACCTTGGTCAATATATAACATTACTTTCTAAAGACGGCTTAAGTTAGTTGTGCATTTGTATTACTTATGACACTTTTGATTTCTTTCTTTGTTAATCGATGGTATTTTATGTCAATTAGTTATATTTATGTAAGTTGAAAAACGAAAAAATAGGTTGAGGTTCACCAAAATGGATTGATGAACCAATTAGGGACCTATTTTCCTTTATTTCATTAGGAAATGAGATTCCCACCTAGAATTGATTAACAACCCTTAGATGAATCAACCCTAAGTGATAATCTTCAGAATTTCCTTTTTTTGTGACTGAAGGATGAGGGTCAAGGCCAAACAACACTTTGGGGAGAAAAACTAAAAATAGAAAATCAACACCAAAATGCAATCTAACTATATAAGAGTAAAATTGCACCCTTGCAATTTCACCTATATATTTGCATCTGATTTAGTGTCCATCCCCTTAGCATCTTGAGTAGACTCATTTTAGCCCCTACATCAACCTTTTTCCCTCTCAAGATGCTCCAACACCCCTTTTTAGCAACTACCCTTATGTGTCAACTTTCCATCAGACTTGGTGCTTTTCTCGTTTTTGTCATTCTGTAGCGTGACATGTCCGAACACTAGTGCATCACATGGATGTCCACACATCGTGCTAGCGTCCTACGACGTTTCAACGTTCAAACGACCGTTTTCATGGATGTTTGCCACTTGTCAACAAGTTTTGTCAGTGGTAATGGCTAGGAACGCCCAAAAATGGCTGAAGAAGCTTCTCTTCCTTCTTTAAAAGTTCTCTTTTCACTTCATTGGCAACTTATTCTAACTTATTCCATAGCTAGCCCCATTTTTCCAACTTCTAGCTTCACTCCAGCTTTGGTTTTAGCCTCCTATATTTCAACTTTTGCTTGTATAGCTTCATATCGCTTGTTGTAGAAGCTTCTAGCTCTCTCAAGCCCTCTTTACAACACCCTTTGCAACTTCATCTCCTTCATTTCATGCCTGTGAGCATCTTGGGATTCCATATCCCCTACTATTTGCATACTTACTTGGTGATACGGGTTCTCCTCCTCGAGCGGGGTTTGCTTTTATCACCTCTTTTGTGATATGGGTTCTCCTCCTTGAGTGGGGTTTGCTTTTATCACACGCTTACTTGGTGGTGTGGGTTATACTCCTGAGTGGGTCTTGCTTTCACCACACATTTTTTCCATTTCAGTTACATTCTCTCTTTCTATATTGGTTGTCTATGGAGGTGGGAATGTCAAAATGGGGGTTTGACTAAGGCAAACCCCTATACAGCCCCAACACTTTCTCTAAATATCACGATCGTGGGTTTTGAAGACATTCGTTTGGTGAAGGCTTCATCACTTACGTGGTTGTAAGTATTTCTCTCCTTTCTTCTTCTTATCTTTATTAGCTTTATTTTGCTCTATTTCAGTTCTGTCACTTTCTTGCATTTCTTAAGCAGGTTGAGTAGAAGTAGCCACTCAAGAATTTTCTAAGATAAACTCACTTTTTGGTTTGTACGAGATGCCAATGCGCCTCTGAGACAAAAGCACGTTGTGCTGTCATCTGTTCTCTGCGCTGACGTCCTTTGGCTGAGAGCTTGTCAGTTTGTCCAGAAGATATCTATGACCTGCTCTTTTGGATTCTGAAACTTCCCCGTTGTTCCATTGAAGTAATATAGGGTAGTTCACACTGTGAGGTTCTCTAAATGAAGAGAACTCGTGAGTAGTGAATCCCTCTATATTACACTAACACTTGAAACTTGAAGATTAAACTCAATATTTGCAAAACCAAAAAAATAAAATGTAGTCCAAAAAAGGGCAGAAACATGTGTACTAGTCACCAAAATTGCTTTTCAGAAGTTGATCTGAGACTCATTCGCCCATGGGTGAATGGGTCCAAGTACAGGGATTTAAAAAATCTTTCGGGAGCCTCTGTTGAAAATCTTAAGTTTCTGATTTGTCCAGGTTTCAGTGTTAGAAAGTTAGAAATCAGATATGTAGGTTAGATTCCGTGATTTGACAATAATTTTGACAACTTTGTAAATCTTGCACTTCAAAGGTCTTCAAGTATTCTTCAACCTAAATCTTGATAATGGAGATCTTAGGAGACTTGAAACTTGCATGAAATGGTTGAATTGGATGTGGATATTGACACTTGAATCTTGCTTGGAATGATACTTTGAATGCTTGACTTGATCATGAAACCTATATCATAATGTTGGCTCCAAAAACATGCATGATGCAAGAAGACTTTGACATGATGAATAGATCTTGAATGCTCTTAATCATAAACTTTGCTCTTGTGAAATTGCTTTTCGAAACTTAGACTTGAATTGATAAAAAGACCTTGTATTTATAGGTATGTATCCTTAATTTCCCAAAATTCAAATATCACAAGCCGACATTGAATTATGGATTTAAAATCATTAAAATGCCACCAAAAAAATAATCTTAATTTAGGTCCTAAGGTCCAGGGAGGACCCATTCACCCATGGGAAAATGGGTCCCAGGTCCCTATACCTAGAACACACATTGCTTAATGTAAAGTGTTATGTTTATGCATTAATTAATATCGGGTTTCCCCTTCAGAAAATGTAACTTAATAGGCTTAAAAATGAATTAAAGGGATAATTAAAGCATAATTAATCCCAATTAATTAAGAGGGCCCAAATAAGTGTGTAAATGTAAAGGGGTACATTTAACAACACTAAATTAAGACAAATTATCAAGTCTATTTTAACTAAGGAGGGCCCAAACAAGTGAGAAAATGTAAAGGGTTACATTTTTCTACACTACATAAGTTATCAAAGTATTTCAAACCTTCTTGATCTTTCGTTAATGTGGTGCTAATATGTTTCCTTGTCTTCATTTTGCAAATTCCCCAAAAACATTAATTCCAATAGGCAAGATAGTACTATTCCACAAGAACATATAAGAAAATGGTAAAACATGTAAATTATGCTAAGTAAATTGAGACTTATAGCATATTTTATTAAGTCTATGACTTACAATTTTGTTTTCCTTTTGTCATAGATAATTAGAAAACAAACCAAACAACACACCCCCTTCCAAATTGAATACACAAAGCAGTCAAAGAAAACAAAGGTATTGATCCCAAATAATTTATCTTTCTTTATTGGCATCATTCTATTTGAGTAATTGTTGAATGGAAATCCTCTTGGAGGTTTTGTTGCATTTTTTGTTTTATCGATGCATGGTGAGACCACATCTTGAATTGGGTAGAGCTAGACATTTGTCTTTTCTTATAATACTTTGACAGAACGTTGCTCCAGTAAACCTACAAATTTCATCACAATAATATTAACTTCCATAATCCAAACATTACGTAGAAAATTCTTAGTAAATCTAACAGTAGAAGAAAAACTATGCAAGTGGTTTAGTACCTAGATACTTATTGTTTCTTTCCAAGACATAATGAATTTTTTGGTTATTCTAATTAGATGTTTTGATAAAAAATGACTACATGGAATGATTTTTCTTAGTTATTAAACATCACCAATGAAATTTTTAGACCAAAACCAATTATTCATAAAAGAGGCATACCAGTTGAAACCTTCCAATTAATGGTCACTTGTAATCCATTTTATTCATCAATTTATTAATTTAAACAATTGTGACCTTTAATAAATATGATGTTATGAACCATAACTCACTAGTCAAGTAGTAGTTTTAGAGTTTAGCCTACTTAGTGTATTCTTTGGATATTGGTGTGATTTAAACAGGGGTTCTCTTATTCTGTACTTATAAAATATTTTCATAATGATAATGTCTAAACTAAATCACACAAAAAGGCATTTTCATTGCAATATCAAAAGTACATAGAAAGATTGGAAAAATAATTATATGTCATTTGAAATAAGCATTAGATTAACTTAGAATAGGTCTCTCCTTCAATAGCTATTCTTTGCAGTGGTCTCCTATATTTAATTATCTTGGCATGCATTTGCTAAAGTGTGATGGATAACAAGCTTAATTTTTTTTATGAAGATATTAGAACTTTCAAAAATCTTTTTTCAAGGTTTCCCAAAAGTTGGCTCATAAAAGATAAAATATCATGGCGACAAGTTGGCTGCAATACCTTGTTCACTGTACATAGGCAATACAACTTGCATATTTGTAATTGACTAGTTTCACCGTACATAATCTCTCAAACATATAGATTCTCTAGTGCCAGTTTCAAAAGTACTTTATTAGAATTGTTTCTATTTTTCCAAAACTTACAATTTGTAATTTCCAGCCATATCAACTAGCAAAATACATATTAAACTTAATCTTCATTTCTCAAGTGTCATAAGTTATGTACTTGTAAATGAAAAATGCACTATAATCAAACTTATAAATTACATATGGTGAAATTAGAAATGACTCTTCTTACATCAGTACTTTAACAATAGTTTCCCTAGATCTACAAAATCAAACGACCACTTAGTAAATTGTTTTCAAAACATAAATTCTTATTTACTACATACTTTTCATTTGCAACCTATCCTCAATATCTCAACACCCCAATACAATATTGGACCTTTTCAAAAAATGAAATGGATCTGTGTTTGAAGGTATTGTTCTTGTTATACATGGACCTACATCAAATAAAAACACCAATGTGCAAAACAAAGAAAAAATTGTACATGTGGACCTCGTGGATTCCAATGCACAAATGAAAATCACTATGAAAATTAGCAAAAATTTAGTAGACACTTTCTTGCCATGTATCACAATTGGCTCCAACATTTAGATCACCAATTTATCAATCAAGAATAAAACATAGCACGAAAGAGGTGACACAAGTTGTATTGTGTTGACTGCTAGAAGTATGATTGAAAGTGTGCCACCTATTTGCAACCAACATAAGTTAACTCCTGACTTGACCATTTCTCAACCAATAGAAGCAAATTGCAATTATTCAGTTGGCTCCTTTGGAGTGATTGGCACAAGTTACTATGTCAACAAAAATCAACTTGAAGTACACGTCAAAGATGACAATCTATAACAAGACATGACCACTGTACATTACTAAATATTCACATATTATTTTCATATTCATATTTAGTTAACATACTTTCACTATGCACTAATAATTATTTTTGTAGGTTGTTATCCCAAACAACAACACGGAAATGTGTGCAAGTTTACAATAAATGTTTTCAACAATAGACATACCACTCATTATTTTCAAAAATGTTGTATGAAGTGGTCCAAAAGGTACAAATGTCATCCATACAACACAATCTACCTTTGTGCAAGAGCCGAATGATGAATGCACAAAAGCACATTTGCAAACGTTGGCCAAATGCAATGTCCAGGCAAGGACCCAAATATTTATTACTCTAATTTTATATTTGTATTACATAATACATCTAATTCTTTGACCACTTTATATAATGCATAACAACTACATTTCATTTGCAGGTTATTGGCACACTTAAGGAAAAAATTGTTCACTTGCCTCCTTATGAGATTTGTTGTAGTGCACGTGAACACTCATTGTTATTTGACACTCCTATTGACATAGATTGTGCCCACTGCACATATTGTAATAGAGCCACATAACTCTCCCATTGTCACAATTTAATTTGCACATTATATAGGCAAGAAGGCAATATTGATTGTTATCTACAAGGAGACCTTGAACAACATTTCCCAAAAATTGTAAAAAATACATATGAACACTACAAACAAGGCATTTCACCAACAATTTTTATGTTGCATAAATTCCAATCTATGGGACATTCACATTGGCTGTAAACAAATCTATTATTCAGATTATTGAAGAGTGGCCACTTTGTAATGCAAAACCTTAGATATTTGATTTTACACAACACTTTCATAAAGCTTAATTACATTTTTATCCACATAAACACAATATGTTCTCTATTCTTCATCCTTCAAACTTATGTTGTCATTCTGTTAATGCTACCATGCTATTGAAGATACCTAGTGCCATTTAAAGAACTTTGTTCACTTATTTATATCTTAACTGTATCTAGCTTTGTTATACATGCATACCTTTGTCCATGTGCTTTCTATTTTTTGTATTCCACTATCTTTTTTGAGCATAAAACCATAGATTCTATGTGATCATATTCTTTTATTGTTCATAACAAATTACTCATACCAAAAATATAGTTTCTATTTAATCATTTTGTTTTGTTGTATAGAACAAGTTACCCACCATTCAATTTCTCCCTACTCATGGTGTATGTGTGATCCACAAAGATCAAAAAATGAAAATTTATAAAGGGAATCACTTTTTGTGGTTTGGACTCTCATAAATGACCCAAAAACATAGTAGAGAAAAACCATCAGTTTCCAATATGGGGAATGTTCTGAATCTACCATAAAGGCTCTATAATGCTAGCTAATTGAAAGTGACAGTTTTTTCCCCAATGCTAATAGTTGGAATGCAAAGCAGATAGTTTGACATTTATCCTTATATATGGACAACAGGGACTTAGACTGTATCATGCGAGTTGTGTTTGAGTTTTTTAGAAAATTTAGAAGTAGAATTACATTGTATCAAATTGTTATTGATTCCATAAGGCAGGAAGATCAGTTTAAATAGAAAATGGATTCTATGTTGACCAAAGAATGAGCTCTAGTCAAATATTTTTAGCATATCAAATGGCTTCATGTTTATAGAGAGGTAAATTGTGTGTAGACCACCTTGCTAAACATGAATCTAAAATTAGAATTATACATGTTTTCATTAGAAGGATTTTGTTCTCAAGTTTGGATTATGTTTTAATATGATTTGTCCACAATTGTATTCCAAAGGTGAAAATTTGTTGGTGTTTAGTTTAATTCAAGCCTTTCATTCATTTTTTTGCTACTTCAACTGGCTTTAGACGTTGGACTGATACTACTAATGTTGATATACATATCCTACCTTTGCTTTGGGTTGTTAGTGCTCCTATCCTACTATTCTCTTTTTGATGATTTAAGAAACTTATTCATCATGTCTTCAAAATAGTACTTGTTCATTTTGATCACAAGATCTCAAGATGGACAACTAGAGGTAGCTAACAAAATCAATTACACTATAAAGCAACGATTAGGAAATTATGTTTATGATTTATTAGAAAACTAACTTTCATATATAGTCAATCACATATAGAGCAAATATTTCATCATGAATAAACCAAAACAAACATAGTAGACACAACAAATAAAAACAAAACAAATCTTGGACACTTTGGCAGGAACTTCGCTACTCTGCAACTCTTGTTATATATGTTTTAGTTTTTACGTACATAAAAACAATACAAGACTTAAGTAATTATATATAAATGTTATGTTTTCATTTACAAATATAGCAAGAGACACATTTTGTTTGGTTTCTCGCGTTGATTATATTTTGTATTTAGTGGAGATAGATTGTGAAATAATATTTTTTTTTTGTTGAGCAAGACAATATTTATTGGAATAGGTCTAGTTGTGATATTAAATAGCTCCAAATTTAAGTTATGTCAACATGATTTTGGATAAAAAAATGTGCTTGACCACATTGTATTTGGTTCATACTGATGATTTGATAGTTGAAATTGTAGTTGGAGTAAATATTAGTGACTATTAGATTTCATAGAGCACTATTATAGTAATTGCAAGTCATTAATCATAGATGAATTGAATTCTTGCTAGTCATATTTTACATTTCACAATGATATTAGGTAATAGTGCACTATTTCAATAAGTGTGAATATATTTTTCAAACATGTAATTAAGTATATCTAGTGTATGATTATATTTAGTATAAGCCTTTTAAAAAAAAACAATAATCTAAAAGTCAACAATACAATTTCATAGAAGAGGATTTCGTTACAGGTATCATTAATTTTCATGTTAATTTACCTCACCACCTCATAATTGAAAATAACTATTATGATGGCTATAATAGTGTTCAATGTCATTTAGGTAACAAATGAACATTAACATAGTTGAAATTTGAAATTTGAATTAATGTTTGAATCAAACGTACATTATTGAGATAGTTGAAATTTTATCACAATAATTTAATATATAAAAAATATAAATAATAATTTCATTTATACAATGAATGTTCCCAACATGAACCAATAGATAAATGATATTTTCAAAATTACTAAGAAAACTAACTGTAGACTATAAGATTGTTATTCAATTTTTTAAATTTTATATGATAATTGACTAAATGAGTAAAATAAGTTGCATCTAATAAATACATTAATAATCACATAAACTAATAAATATAATTTATATAAAAAAATTAAGTTTAAACAATCAAACACTTATTGGTTGCTACCATGGAACTATAGCGGAGGGACAACTTTTAATTAGTGATTAAATGTTTTACTTTTAGTCAATCAAAATTCATTATTTTTTTTGATACATTATATTTTATTTTTCTTAAAGTAAAATGCAAGATTTTTAACTTTTTAAATTTTCAAAATTTCAAAATTAATTTTCCTCAATCTCATTGACTAAAAAAATTAAGCGATAAGGGAGGACTTTTAGGAATCTTGAGGATAAACTTTTTTATCGTAGTTTTTCAAGGCATTTTTATGTTAAACTTAATAGTGAAAATAAGGTTGTACATGGTTCATTATGGTGCAAATTAAGCCATTATTCATGATGAATGGGATTGCCAAAAAAAAGGTTGTACATGGTTCATTATGGTGCAAATTAAGCCATTGTTCGTGATGAATGGGCTTGCAAAAAACAATAATATTTACACAATTTCAGAAGGGATTTTTTGAACTCTTCAAAGTTGTTTTCCTTCTCTCACAATTAATTACTTGTTATTCTATCTTTCCTTTACACAAGTAAAACAAATATATTCTTCATTCTAAGCATTTATTTACTTGTTATATCTTAAAATATAATTAAAAAATTATATCCAGTATATTAAAAATAATATAATAACAAATTAATATATTATCATGGCCTTTTGTTGGCTAAAGAGTTAGGGGTTTCTAAACTATAGATAGAAGGGGATTCCCTTAACATTATAAAGTGTCTTCTAAAGAGTAACCCGTTGTCATGGTCTATAGTCCATCTGATTAATGATTCTATCTCTATCATTAATACTTTTGATGAGGTGAGAATTACTCATGTGTTCAGGGAGGCTAATTCGTTGGCTGATGGGTTAGCTAATTTAGGAGTGATGGCTCGAATTAATTGGAATACTTATGATTCCTTGCCACTTAATCTTTAGAACATATCCAATTATGACCAGTTGTCATGTCAAGGATGCAATTAAGAAGGGAGAAAGGATATTTTATTTCTTCCTTGGTTGGTTTTTGTACGTTGAGTTCAGTGCATGCTCTTATAATTATTGCTTTTTAGATGTTTGTGAGATTATGGGCTAGGAGCTAAGGTATGTAAGTACTTGGTTTGGTAGACTCACATGTTTTGTGGGTATTTTTTGCTTTTCCTTGTGGTTTGTTCGCCTAATTTTTCCTGTGCAAAAGATCAAAGAGCAAGTGGAGTGTTGTTTGTTGCATGCCGCCATGGGAGGTGCCCGTTACAGAGTGGAGACGAGCTCTTGTGAAGAGTATAGTAGCAATAAACCTGTCTAGGAGCATCTGGAGAAGGGTGGAGTTTGCCCCTATTTGTTGAAGCTCCATGGTCCTAACCATGAAGTGACAGAGGCTTTTGTTAGTGGGTGGAACAATAGGGTTTTGCACTACTAGGGTGTGGAATTCAATATCAATGAGGGATTCATCGTTGAGGTTACTAGTCTTCCTTTCAAGGGTCGGAAATTTTATAGAGATAGGGTTGTGGCCAAGACGACCTTAGCTAATTTATTTAAAGGTTCGGAGAAGTAGAAGCTTAAGTTTATTGGAAGCGGTGGGTATGCACATAAATCTATTAAGCCACTTTGGAGGGACATTTCCCTAGCTATTATGTAATTTTTCACTTAGGAGGGTAGGTATTATGTTATCTATGGCTATCACTTCATGTTATTGAATCACTTCTGCCATAACTCTCAGGTTTCATTTCCTTTTTACCTCCTTTCAATAGAAACTAGTATCGAGGATCATAGGAAGAACCCTAGGAAGGATATTCTCCATGAAGGCCTTATGAATCTCATTTTTTTATCACATTAAGATGAAGGTATTACAGGCTACTCCTAAGAACCCAACCCATAAAAAGGGTGGCAAAAATACTGGTTATGATACTAGTGAGTCAACAGATGAGTGGGAAGGGGATTATGAGGAAGAGACTCTGATTATGAGAACTGTCAGAGGATGAGAGTGAGTTTGTTGATAATTCCAAAGATACAAAATCTTGGTCTAAGGGTTATGAAACTGATAATGAAATGAAGGAAGTTGTGGTGCCTTTAGTGAAAAAGAATGTGAAGGGGAAGAAAAGATGCCCCAAGAAAGAGAAGCGTGTTGTCAAGCATATTGTGGATGATTCAAGAGTTGTGGAGAAATCCCCTGTTCCTAATGTTAAAGATGTCCCGGGTGATGGCCTAGAGGGTAATGAGCATCCTATGGAGGATATTCAACAGTAGAATGAGGGTATTGTGTGTTCCAAGGTAGATAATCCTAACCGGGCTGAATTTGAATCTCCCATTGGTGTTGAGCAAGTTAAGGGGAGTGATGTGAAGGAAAAGCGACTTTAAATTCTGGCTAACTTGGCAGACATGCCTGATAAGCACCGCGTGAAATTGGAGGTTATTGAAGTTGAGGATTCCCTTGCTAAGGAGGATTTGGAGGGCAGAGAGGGGATTTGAGAGGAACCTGTTTAGAATGTTGATTCTCCTGTTGCGCCACTGATCAATTGGGAAGAAATTAACATGGACCTGTTTTGTAGAATGGTGGAGGGCGAAACTCGCAATTTTCTCTCGCTTGTGAAGTGGCTTTTCTCGGAAGTGAAGGAGCTCAACGTCTAGCCTAAAAAATAGCAATACATCTATGTTGTGTTAGTGCATGGCAACCAAAAGGAATGGTCTATTAAAGGTAAGGTCAAGACTATGAATGCTATTCTTGATAAACTTGCTATTGATGCTGATAGACTTGGTAAAAGTCATGAGGATAAGATAACCTCCCTGAAAATTGCTGTTCAAAAGATTATTGAGGAGAGGTTTGTGAGTACAGAGGAAAGAATTAGTAAGATTAGTGATGACTTGCAGATTGTTCTTCGTGTTAGTAACAAGTCTTTGAAATCTAGTGCTAAGGGCCTCTCAATTTTAAATGAGAAAGCTATAAAGTGGACTAGAAAGTCTCTAGATTTAGGAGATCATGAGAAGGCCATTGATGAAGTTAACCGCATGAATTTGGAGGAGAAGATTGAGGATGGCCCTGATGTGGAGAAGAATTTGGAGGTAGACCCGTGCCTGAGAACGAGGAGCAAGACTAAGAAAAGGTCTACCATTTCATTCGAGGATCTCAAGGATGTGGTTGAGATGCACAAGGGGGTCATTGCTGAAAATATGGCCTCAACCAATGTTCTTGATAAAATACTGTAGTTTTGTTGTTGTTTTTGGTTGTTTAGCCTTGTTGCTGATGTTTTTCTGTAGGGTTTGATGGGTTCTCTGGTTTTATCTTTTTTCAACATTTTGATTTTTGTGGGCTGCAGATTTTAATGTTTCTGTCTTTTTAGCAGCTTCTCTCTGTTGTAAAGGGTTTCGGGGCCCCTTAAAAATCTGTTTTCCCTAATAAAAAACAAATTAATATATACTATATAATATAACATCTAATATACAATTGAATATATTATATTTTTTTTTGAAAAAGAGGGTAAAAATTTATTGCATCCAAAAAATCAATAGTGCAAAGCAATCAGGGCCCAAACATACACCCATAGAAAACCAAGAAACCCACAACCAACTATAAGCCAAACGACCAAAGTACCTCGCATGGTCATCTAATAAGAACATCATCCACCCATGTCTTCTTTGATTAACCTTTCCAGATCAATGGAATAATCCAAGGATAATTGCTCCCAACCTTCAATCTTCCAACCATCATTTTTCTTAGAAGCACATTTAACCAAACAATCAACAACCTTGTTCCACTCTTGAGGAATATGAGTGAAGGAAGTAGACTCCAACATGGAGCACAATTGTAGAATATGCTTGGAAATCAAAGTTAGTTTCCAATTAACCCCATCCAACCTCTGTTCCATCAACAAATTAACCATGTTTTGAGAATCAGATTAAAAAATGATCTTATGCCAACCTAGAGCACAAGCTCTCTGAATAGCAACCAAAATTGCCAAACCTTCCATAAAATTGTTGGATTGCTACCTCTTATGAATGGAAAAGAAGAAAATGTCCTTGCCAAAGCTATCTCTTCCAATACCACCAATCCTACCCTCGAGGAACCATTAGTATTGATCTTTAAAACAACCACTGAAGGAGGGAACCAACCACCTTCTCTCTAAACCTTCTTTTTAGCACGATGTCCTCTTCGAGCATAGAAAGAGTCAAACTCCAACCCATGTAGGCCTAAACTATTAACAATCTCTGCATCTCCCTTCTCCAGAGGAAAGGACACTTCACACTTAGCTTCCACAGTCTCCTGGATCGTGTGCCAACAACGCTCTGCCAAACTTGCTGAATCTTTTTAGTATATTATATTATTATACTATTTTTAATATATCATATATTAGATTATATATTATATTAATATATTAAATTAACATGCAATATATTAACTTTAACATCATATTATAATATACATACTATATAATATGTAACATATATAACATCTAGGGTAGGGACCTTGGCTCAATTGGCTAAAGCATCCTCTTGTAGGCAAGAGGCTGCGAGGTTTAGTCTACCCCATCCCCATGGTATCAGAGGGCATGCACACAATTTATAGGGGGGGGCTACTCAATTCTTATAGGCTAAAAAATACCCTATATAACATCTAATATATAATTTAATATACTAGATACAAATTTAATAATGAAGAAGTCATTGACATTTACTTTTCTTTAAATTTTATTTAAATTATTTAATTATATTTTTAAATTTTAATATCTAAAATATCATTAAATTTATTTTAAAAAATTTTAATAAATATTTTAAAGAAAATTTTAAAAATAATAATTAGTAATTAAGAGTTTTTAAAAATATAATAATAATTAATATAAAATTTTAAACTATATATAAGTTTTCTATATACTATTAATATTTTTGAATCAAATACCAAATTTTAAAATCAATCTAATTGAAACAAAATTAATCTTTCAATTAAATAAAAAATTTACTTTAATACATTTAAGGTATTTTAATTACTTATCTATTTGGATACAAAATAATATATTTAGTATTATATATGATGAGTCTTCATTTATTTATCTACATTAATTTGTGTTATATTTATGTATTTATTTAATTTGAATATATAAACTATGAAGGTGTAAGTAATTTCTCACCATAAGATATTTATAATAGTTATTTTTTCTAGTGGAATCACTTTGACATTTTCAATGGACTTACTAGCTAATATAATGCATAAGAGAAAAATATGTATAGAACAATAAATTTGCAATCCTTAACCATTTTAGAATAAAATTTTGAAGATTTTGCAAGCGATTCTAAAATTTGAAAATAGTTTGAGCTAGATATTTTTTTCACATTGCACTCTAGCATGAAGTATGAAATATCATAGGAGAGCATGGTGTAGTCATGGACTTTAACTATATACTTCACATTCAATTCTAATGAAGATCATAGCATTTGCTATAGTAGAGAATGCATTTGTCATAACACACTTTTGCATTTGCTATAAGTAATGGTTGTCACCACAATCAATACTTTGTTCTTGTTAAAGACCATATATATGAAATGCAAGTACTTTGTTCTTCTTGCTAAAAACCATATATATGAAATACAAGTACTTTGTTCTTTTTGTTAAAGACCACACACATATTTGAAATGCAAGTATTTTTTGAAACTAATTGATTCACCAATCCTAATAACAGATCAAAATGTTGGGCCATTTTCAACAACAGAGTAAACAAACATAGTAGCAGAGGGGGACACGATAGTGGAGGGGGCAAGGTTAGAACCTCGTTTGGTATATCTTCTTATTTCATAGTCTATTATAGCGCCCCCTCCAAGTTTATAGCCACTAGTCGAGGCATTGGTGGCAAAGATAGCAACAACATAAATAGTAGTTTAAAAATTTGTCAATGGTTCCATGCTTGACCCCAATTTGATTGAACCAATGTTGTTCTCAATTTATCTACAGATCAAAGAACAAAACCCTCCTGCCAATATTTCGCAAGACCTTTGCAACATCACGATTTTGTTTATTATTTAAAACATCTAAAATTTCAAATATATATAAAAATATTATTTTTAAATTTGAATCTACAACAATAACATTAATATAAAAAATTGAACAGTGACACATCATATACCCAAACTAAATCGTGATTTACTAATACCACTTCTTTGACAGAGCTTACAATCCGGCCCATATATACTACTACAATTTTTCATTATAACCCCAAGCTTATTAAGGCTCTTCTGGCAAGCCTATCGACAGGAACAGCTGATTAATGAAATTTGATTATGGCTTTTTCCAGATGAAAGAAAAATGTTCCCCTCTTTGAAATTTAATGTCTAGGTAGAAAAACCGGGGCGTACGATAAGGTTAGTTGGAAGTCTTTTCAAAACTCTGAGCTACTGCAAAATTAAATCTTTAGCACGGTTGAAAAGCTTTCTGAATGGCGGCTCGACATGGGGCATTCTCATTTTCAAGGTCTGCAAGGTCTGCATTTAATTCATTCAGAGCATCGTCAAATTCAACAACGAGGCGTCCACGCCGAGTGAGAAATCTTTTCGAAAATAATGGTAGTCAAGACATGAAGAGACGACGATATGCAGAAACGATGGTCCCTCTGCACGATGCGGTCGCTTCAGCAAAACTTGTAACGCGTCTGAGTGCTAATTCCCGTAGTTGCCGTGCACTCTCTCCAGGTATTCCCTCCAGTCCCGTTATCCTTGTAGTTATAATAATTTCATTTCATGGAACCCACCAAAAATCTAATTGCCACCATGGATATATACATTCAGACTCAATCACCAAACAACAAACATGAAAAGGACAACGAAGGAATTTGTGAAAGATGGAAATGATGCGATCGTATGAGTTCATTTGCCCATCCATCTCTCCTGCTCCTTAGGTGAATAATTTGAAGTGGGGGCAATCTACCGGACTTCACCCCAAGAGAGGAATACCTTATCATCCAAATACAATATGAACTGTGGAAAACTTATGCCAACTATCTTATCATGCTTTGCTTAGGTCAGCAGATCATTCATTACTTTTAGAAGTCACTATTAATGATAAATTTCCTATTAAAATTTTGCATTTCAAGGGATTGACTCTTAATTGATACAAAGCCTTGAAATCTAAGTTGCTGTTCTGGTACGGGGATGGGTATGGGTATGGGTATGGGTTCGAGATTTGGGTATGCTAGTATAGCATTTTTTTCTTTAGTATAGGTATGGGTTTGTATATAATAAATTAAAAATTATAAAACTAATAATCATTATGTTATTAATATTAGGATTCAACTGCATAGTCTTTGAGTCGAACTCATTGACCCATATTTCATGAGTAGTGGTTTGCATGTACCTATATTTTATGAGAATGAATGTCCATAAGGCACAACATTTGTTGAAGGTTTTGCAAATGGGGTAGCAAGTTAAGTGGGCTTGATCTTGAGGGACTTTACAATTAAGCACTCTTGAGTTAGAGTAGTATTGGGATGAGTGACCGACCTTCGGAGAAGTCTTGATGCTTCACCCCTATAAGCATCACTTAGATGCAATGAGTGCTAGGTGGACCATTCATTCTAATGAGAGATGGGTTTGTGTGAACCATTAATTAAATATAGGTTAATGAGTTTGATTCAAAGATTACGTAGTTGAATCATGATGTTAATAACATAAATTGACACATTGCAGATAATACCTCCTACTTATCAAGTAATAATCATAATTGCCAATAAACAAAATATTTAAATATCTCATAATTTGCAATAAAGAAAATACTCATAAATTCATAATTTAGTGATTTGTCAAATGTCAATTCAAGTTCAATATTACAACACTTTTAAAGTTTTAATCATCAAATGGATTCTCTAAATCATCCATATCAATGTCAACATTGACATTAGATGAAGTAGGAAGACTAGATGAATCACAAGTAGTGCCAATGACACTGTCACTAGCACTAGTATTGTGCCCATGCTCTTGTTGGATATCGGACTCCTCATATGCAATATGGTGGGAAGTGGAAGCATCCAAGTCAATATCCTTTGGCCCTATATCCCACAACTTCATCTCCCCTTGCTTGTAGTCACGTTGCTTGTGTGAAAGGAGACACAAGTTGGAATGCACATATACTAAGTCCTCCGCTCTTTTTGAGAGCAATTTATTGCGCTTTATTGAGTGGATGAAAGAATATGTGCTCCAATTCCTCTCAGATGCAGATGAATTAGCAACCTATGAAGAAAAAGTAAACAATTAAAAAATTATAAATTATAAATGAAATTATGAAACTTTTAAAACCAAAATATGAAAATTTATTAAACTTACTTGTGATAAAACTTTGATTGCAAGGGGCTGCAAATGTTGGAAGTATTGTCCATGGAAGTACCACCAACTATGAGCATTCTTTAAGAATCTATCACGAAGAGCATCAACATCTAGACCATTTGAGTGCACAAAATCAGTGAACTCATTCATGACTACACTTCGCAAATCTTGATCAGGGAAGAGTCTCACAAATGTTGCCTTGCACTTGTTTGAAGAAAGTCTCTTCAGGGTCTTGCTCTTTTGGATTTATGGTGCACTTGATCTTCTCAAGCATTGAGTCTATACCATCATATATCTCTCAAATGCATGGCTTGTCCATGTCAGTATAGCGAATCATACTCAAAATGGGCTCGGTGAAGCTAAGGAGATACTCCACACGATCCCACCATGAGTCATCTAATATCATGCTCTTAATTTTTGTTGCTCTTTCAGTGCTGCTTTGCCTCAATATAGACCAATTGTTGCTAATCACCATGCTAGAAAGTGCTTCTCTAACTTTCACAAGTCGTCTCAAGACGATTGTGTTAGAGGCAAAGCGGGTCTTTGCAACCTATTGCAAATTAAAAAAAATAATTAAAATTTTAAAAATAAACTTTAAAGAAGAATTTAAATTAGAATGCACAATCAAATTATGAAAATCAGAAAATGACAAATGTAAATATTACTTCACTTACCTTCAATAGCTCCAATTTTGAAAATGATCTAAAGATCCCTTGAGACAAGTGGTGGTTGGTGACGAACATGTGAATGTCCTTAACCTCACCATACAATTGTTTGATCCATGCAATTTTATTCCCAATCTTTTGCAGCATGAGATTGAGTGAATGGACCGCACAAGGTGTCCAAAAGATATGTGAATATCTTTCCTCAACCAACAACCCTACAGCTCTACAATTCTTGGCATTGTCCGTTACACCTTGGACAACCTTGCGGGGTCCCACTTGCTCAACAATGAGAATATTAGCAATAAATTGTCCATCTTTTACTTGCCCCTCACAATCCATGGCTTTCAAAAACATTGCCCCTTTAGGGGACACCGCTATGACATTGATCAAAGGCTGATTTCTTGAGTTTTTCCAACCATCCGAAACAATGGACACACCTGTCTCATCCCATGAATCTCTTACAGGCTTCAATGCATCTTTAGCCAACTCAACCTCCTTTTCCAATGAAGTGCCACACACCTTCTCAGAACCCGGGCCCTTGTACCCTTTTGGAGTTTCATTAACCGTTCTCAACATCTCTTTCCAATATGGAGAACGAACAACATTAAAAGCTAATCCATTGGCATATATGCATCTTGCTACACATTGGTCGGCAAGGGCTCTACTCTCATTTTGAAATGCAAGTTCCAAAGGCCCCTTTGTTCTCTTGGTTGCAATAGGTTGTGCACTTTGAGCTTGAGGATCCGGAGTTGCCATAAATGGGTGGTCTTCTACCACAATATTGGGATTAGATGGGGGCTGCATTCCCTTTGATTTTTTTTTTAACAAAGGGTGATTACCTTTTTGGGCTTCTCGTTGATCTGCTGCATCTTGCTCCATAATGTATTTTGCAACTATCTCAGGTGGAATAGGTGTACCTTCTTTTCCAGGGCAAGGTGTGATGCCTTTTCTAGTTATGCCACACAAATGTGCTTTCACCTTGTGGGATGAACTAGAATATGTAACTTCACATCCATTGCATTTCCAAACGTAACTGCCACCACCTGAAATCTGTCTTATCATTTCAACATGCTTCCACATAGAAGAATTTGGATTTGTTTTGAACTTTGGTTTAGCTACGGAGCCGGAGGTAGAACCCATTGACATTGTGATTCCTATGGCAATTTGTTTTGCAAACAACACATTCAAAATCTGAATGAAAACAAAATATTGATTTATAATTTTATAAAACCTGGCTCTTTTGAATCTTGCATACATTAATAGAAAAATGGAAAGGAAAAACATAGATAAATCATAAAATGAAACAAAACAAAGTTTCTGGTTTGTAAAACAAAAAAAATGGATGAGAAAACTCAAAAAAAAAAAGAGAAAAACTTACCTCTTTGCAAAAATATCTTTCAACAATCTTTGTGGCAGCCAATGAACACTTGCAAATTTGTAGGAATGGCAATGTAATCGTTTGTAGAAGCTTCAATGATCAATCTTCAACTCCTTTTGTCAATCCAACAAGCAAAAATGAAAACTCAGCCTCTTGGAATGAAAATGCTTGTTTGCAAAACAAATGAATAAAAATGAGGTAGTTTAGGTGTTTAAAGTGTTTTAGAGGTCACTTTTAGGGTTTCCTTGGGCGTGTGTCAAAGTCAAACTGCATAAAATATTAAAAATATGCAAAAAAAATCACTTTTTAGGCGCCTAAACATGTCGGTTCGCTCGGGTTCAATTTGGGTTCTTCTTGGGTTTGCTCGGGTACTACATGGGCGAACCGGACCTTGAAAGCACGAACCCTAGTTGAACCCACAGAGGGACCGAACCAGGGCTCGTACCCGATGCGAACCCGGACCAAGACCCAGCTTCCCAGGGGCGAACTCGGTAACATAGAATTGATGGAAAGGTGTAAATCTCAGTTTGTATCAATTCACAATATCTAGATGAAGTAGAGGATAATGTGACTTCACTTGATGTATTTGATATTGTGTTTGGGAACCCATACGTGTATTATCAGAGATGCTATATTCATGAGAAGGGTGAACAGGGACATGTGGATCAATGATAGGGTCAATTACACTGTTAGGGGACACCAAAGCAAAGCAAAAATTGCAATGGTGTAATATTCCCCCATAATTTTTTTTTGAAATTATTAGCACAACACACCACTGATTAGTGTTAGCTCCAAATGATAACCATCAAGAATAGCAACCTTTCTCACCTTTTGATCACCAAGATCCCAATGTGGGCGAGGTGAGTGCATACGGTGCCGAAGATCGTTAGCAAACTGGAAATGAAATACAAAGCTGCTAGGTGGCTAGCCAGCCATGAATGAAAGTAAATACTGGAAATACAAAGAGTATGCAGATAACCGACCATAAAGCTCTACCACTTATTCAGCGGGACCGAAGTTATTACAATTTATAAGGCGGCAAGCCAACCATGAATGCACACTTCCACTTATTTAGTGGGGGGAAATTAAACAATATGTGCTGAAAGTAAAATAGAAACTCAACCACTTCTTCAGTGGGAGTAATTACAATAATATAAAGTGCAGATTATAAATAGCTATTAGTACTACTAAACCAGCTTTACTAAATAGATAACTAGCTGCACAATAATTCAGTTTTTCTTGAAACTAATACATCAAAATGTTAGAGACATGTTCTCTAACTGATATAACATGAAATGATATAGAAGTTAGACTCAAATCAACAGTATAACAAATCTGATAAGAAACAGTAAATACAAAAAATCAGATCAGCGTGTAAGAAAATTCACCAATATGGACACAACTCCTTCAATTCAGCTCCAATTGACTTCAAACAGCAAAAAAAAATGAAGCCAATATCCTAGGCGTCCATCATCAAATAAGCAAAATGTGCCAAAATAGCTCCAAAAACTTGGCACAAATCCTAATGCAATCATCAGTGAAGTGGTACGGCCTTTAGGAAGGTCGACCTCTTCTAGAAAATCCAAAACTCAGAATTAAATTCTAAAACTTTGCAAAATTGGGCGCCCTACACAGTGAAACAACATGGGCTAGTACCTAAAACCAGATAAAAATTGTTGGCGAAGCTATTAGTAGAAGTACGCTTCAGCCATGTAGTTCAACAGCAGAAATAAATAGATTATACAACATCGATCTGTTTATAAAATTAGTATTCAGCTCTATCTGCACTCCTGAGTGAAGCACGGTCTTCGGTGGCCATTTAGGGAACTTTCGTTTCAAGCCTGAAGAATGGCATTGTAAGGGTGCTAGGAGGTATGCGTTTCTCGAAGCAGCTCTGAATTCAATTCAGCAGCATAACATTATCATAATTTCCAAAGATACAAATGAAGGCACAAGGCACCAATAAATAAGCTTCAACAAGCAACTGAATCAACTTTGTAACCTCCAAAAAGAAACTCTTCAATTCCCTCATGGGATGCCCATCTCCAAAAAAACACTTTTTAAATATTAAAATACTTTAATATTCCCTCCTTGGCGTCCATCTTTTAAGAGCATTTTAAAACATTAACAAGATATTAATTTCTCACTTGGACGACCACTCAAAGGCCCCACTTTAAAAACAATTTAAAGTCATCGACTAGGCATGGGGTCCAAAAGTCACAACTGAAAAATGATTGAGTATTGAAACTTAGCTCCAAGAGAGAGGGAGAGAAGCCAATGCCAAAACGAGCTCCAAAAGTTTAGAAAGCCAAACTACCAAACACACCCTGCCAGAAATAGATGTTGGACTGAACAACTGAACTACTGCTAAAAATAGCATTGCCACAAATGGCACTTACTCTAAAATAGCATACTGCTATAAATAGTAAATGTTCCCAAACGCCTTTTGAGCACAAACCGGGCAATCGTGATGACTTACTAAAAATAGTAAGTGCTTGGAAAGGTTGTCAGATGGAGATGCATGTTACACCTTTCTGAAGCTCTCTGAAAACCCAAAAACCTTTTTTGCATGCAAAGTATTTGCTAGAAATGCATGTTTCATAACATGCATGCCACTAGATCCTGAAGCTCTCCAAAAACCCAGGAAACTCCCTAAAGCTCACTTCCAAACACCTGCATGCAAGCCTTCAAAAGCCCATTGGAAACCTCCTAAAAAAGTAAAAACCCTAATTTGCTCAACTGATTAGTCTACAGGTTTTTGGAAATAGGCTAAATCCCACTGAAGAGTGTAGGGCTAAATTGGGGACATTACAGTCCACCCTTCCCAAAATTGCTTGTCCTCAAGCAATGCCACTAGACTCCAAGAAAACAGTTTGATTCATACTATGCCAAGTAGGATCCCAGGGTCCCAAGTCCATCTCTGAAAAGATCCAGCATGTTGATGCTGCACCACACTGATCACACAAACATAACCAATATTCCCAAAGTGCACTATCCTCCTTTGTAACCCCAAAAGGTTACCAAACATGTGACTTAAACTGAAAGACCCGGAGGAACTCAAATCAAAACATTGCAGTATCTCACACCCCAACGTCTCTGAGGAGTTAATATCATCTATGCCAATGATTATCATCATTCTGGCCACAAGGAAGAATGATCTAAGTAACTCAAAAATATTCTGTATCAACATCAACCCAAATTGCATTAAGAACCATCAATAACTGTGGTAGATACAAATGATTAGCATTGCTTAGATTCATCATCATAATGCGTAAGGAATTACTCCAATAGTTTTATTCATAGGAATGAAACAAATAATTGCATAATAAGGCAACACTTGCCAATAAACTTGCATATGAACATTCTATCATAGCACTTTATTCATTCTTAGTGTTAGGGCACGATAAAATTCACAAACTGAAATATGAATCATACATCTGATATTCAGTATCATATTGAAATTAGAATTCAAATTTAAATAAGAATCAAATACTTCTTAACCATTAACAAAATGAAGTTAGATTCTAAAATTGAAATAAAGAATTCAAGACAAACCTCTTCCATCCTTTCACCTTAATCTGAAGCAGAAGAGAGTAAAGAGAGAGAGAGAGCATCATTGGGGCAATTTCCTCCCTGCCACGAAGCCATAGGCTTCCCTGTGCTACCCCACGAAGGGAGCCCGACCCATCATGAAGAGTCTAGCAATCTGTGGCCAACATGTGTGAAATCTGTGCATCTATGGATTAACTTAACACATGCCACCTGTTGATGTTTTAGCTGCAGGAGATATCCTTCTCTCAAAATCGAAATAATAAATGATATATAAATATTATTTTAAAGGTCGACCCAAGATGAAAAGTTGCCTTGGTTCTTGAATGAGGCCGACCCTTGTGAAGAGTCGCCTTGCTTGTGAAGAGGCACCTTACTTTGTATATATGGAAGGAGATGCTCATTCATTTGATCATCGATTTTATTCTAAAGAGACATTCACACTTATCAAGGAGTTCGTGCATCTACAACAGATCATATTATTGCATAAAGCAGATTGACATTAAGGAGAGATCATATAATTGTGTATTTGCATCTAAGTGAGGTGTGATTCTTTATTGCATTATATTGGCCTTGTGTGTGGCCAAGATTGTAAGCAGATTTCTGCTCCTTTAAATACAATATATAAGAGAGATTTTGGCTGGGTTATTCTCCCTCGAGATGGAGGGTTTTCCTAGGATAAATTATGTGTTCTTTGTTCACTGTGCTGAATTTTTTGTTAATTTGCATTTCTGATTAAAACAACATGGTATTAGAGCGGGTTCAGGGGAAATTTGATTAGAAGCAATTGCAGATTTAAGATCACTTCCAGGTGTGGAGGAATTTGATTTTATTTTTAAGCTTTAGGTGCTTTCAAGGAGTTCGATATTTGAAGCTTCAGCTGTGATAGATTATTGTTATAATATTGGAGCAACAAAACAATATAGAGATATTAGGAGGAATTGCGTCTGAAGGCAGCAAGTTGGGTTTAGATATCACTGTGAGAACAAATCTGGAAGTATATGACTGTGGTGCGGTTGTATATGGAAAATCACGAGCTGCTGTTGGTGTGAGTGGATGCGATGGTACTTTGGTTTCTTGACATTGTTCTGAAGATTTGTGCGGGTTTTATTGGAGTTATGTTTTGGTTCTTGCTGAAGACAGTGTGTAGGTTCTACGTTATCTCCTCTCATTCTTGTGTTGTATGGGATACGAGTTTAATGGAATGCTCAAGTCTGAAAAATAGTGTTCATTCTTCAAGTCATAGTTCATTCTTCAAGTCATATGAGCTTCTGTGCATTGGTGTAAAGTTTGGAAATTTACCTATGGTGTATACATTTGAGGCTTCAGAGATTTCAGGGAACTCTATCATTTACATTTAACAGTTGAGAAGAAACTGCAAGACAAGCACCTGACTACATCTATTGATCAACATAAAGAGATAAGTATTTTATGTTTGAATAATGATCATGAATTTTATAGTTAATAATAATTCATGCAATAACATTGGGAGTAGTGAATCATGTATGCTTCTAGCATTGATATTTCTCTTCGGGATAGTTTTGAACTATTATTAATCTCTCTAAAATGCTTCCAGGACGGATCAATGAGCAAAATGATGATGAGAGATTGCATAAGGAATTCAAGGGAGGAAGAGCTTGCTGCATCTTGTGAGGAAGACACGTAGGTTGAAGAAATGAACAAACATGAAGACGCAGCTTGCTGCCATGGGATTGAGTTGGTGGCACATAACTGGAGACGTTTCTTCGAAGAGGAGGAATTAACATTCAGAGGGAGTTTGATAATTCATCAGAGGCAACCTTGGACGAGGAGGTCAGGAGGTTGATGCAAGTACTTGGAGCTTCAGAGGGAGTCACATCATCATGAAGATCTGTTGTAATGTATATTTCTTTGTCACAAAGAAGTATGAGGTGAAGGCCCTTGTTAGTGTATATTTCTCTATGACGGAGAAGTATGAGGTGAAAGCCCTTGTTAGTGTATATTTCTCTGTGATGGAGAAGTATGAAGTGAAAGCCCTTGTTAGTGTATATTTCTCTGTGACGGAGAAGTACGAGGTGAAAGCCCTTGTAGTGTATATTTCTCTGAGACAGAGAAATATGGGGTGCAAGCCTTGTCCATCTCTGAGACAGAGATGTGGTTCTTTCCACACATGGGAGTAGCCATGGTGGACGTCATGTTGAGAGACTCCATGATGACATCACGTTGAGAGACTCCGTGATGAACCCTTTGTACTTGTGTTTTTCCACACATGGGAGTAGCCATGGTGGACGTCATGTTGAGAGACTCCATGACGACATCACGTTGAGAGACTCCGTGACGAACACTTGTGCATATGTTTCTTTCCACACATGGGAGTAGCCATGGTGGATGTCATGTTGAGTCACTCCATGACGATATCACGTTGAGAGCCTCCGTGATGAACTTTGTCTCAAATGGGTGTAGCCATTCTGGATGTCATGTTGAGAGACTCCATGACATGGATATCTGGAAGGATACCTCCCTAGCTAAGAGGGAGTGTTGATGTTTTAGCTGTGGGAGATATCCTTCTCTTAAAATCGAAATAATAAATGATATATAAATATTATTTTAAAGGCTGACCCAAGATGAAAAGTCGCCCGGGTTCTTGAATGAAGCCGACCCTTGTGAAGAGTCGCCTTGCTTGTGAAGAGGCACCTTAGTTTGTATATATGGAAGGAGATGCTCATTCATTTGATCATCGATTTTATTCTAAAGAGACATTCACACTTATCAAGGAGTTCGTTCATCTACAACAGATCATATTATTGCATAAAGTGGATCGACATTAAGGAGAGATCATATAATTGTGTATTTGCATCTAAGTGAGGTGCGATTCTTTATTGCATTATATTGGCGTTGTGCGTGGCCAAGATTATGAGCAGATTTTTGCTCCTTTAAATTCAATATATAAGAGAGATTTTGGCTGGGTTTTTCTCCCTTGAGGAGGGTTTTCCCAGGATAAATTATGTGTTCTTTGTTCATTGTGTTGAATTTTCTGTTAATTTGCATTTCTGATTAAAACAACAACATAATGCCCTATTCAAAAATATCTAGGCATATGCCCCTTAACCATAAGTGACTCTATTTAATTCAAGATGTCTTACTTATCTGAATTAAAAGCTTTGGCCAAAGCATTATCTATTATTGTTTCCTCGGGTCTATCCCGGTAGTCACATAGCACCTTTACACATGTTGTTACAGTTCTAGTACTGTCAATAACCTTGTTAAGAAACAGGAAGTTGTGGTAGCTTAGGTCTTAAAATTAAGTAGTTCAATGTATGCAACCATCTCTACTTGTTGCTGGGAATTAACAGTTCTGTATTAACTATTTTCCATTGATTTATCATCAGTTCACAGCTGCTTTAGATTCTGTACAATTGCTGACCATATTATTTTCATAAGATAAAAGTTACCAAATTTCAAACCAAATAAACCTATCATTGGTTTGTACCCACTGATTATTAGGTTATAGTTCTCTTTTGGTTTCGAGACAGAATCACAATGTTTAGCTGAGATGGATTGAATGCTAGCACTGTATACTTGTTACAGCAGTCATGAGAAAGCTCATAACTTTACCAGCCTTCTCATGGCTGCTGTAGAGCATACATCACTCTCATACATCCACTACCTAGCTTCCCTACTATTCCATAACAAGCCTTATATTTCAAGCATAAATTTAAGCTATTCATGATCAGGTAAGCTATTATTGCTAGATTGATTCACAGTTAGCAACAATTTATAATCTGCCCTGACTAATACTTGTTGCAAATTTTCCTTGTCATAAAATCATTTCCAGTCAATAAGAGAAATTTAACTATTTAGCTGAGCAGCCCGAGAGACATGTTTAAATTCAATAAGATGTAAATGTTATCAGCATTTGGAAAATCTGGAAACTAATACTTGCTGCAAATTTTCCTTGTCATAAAACTATTTCCAGTCAACAAAAGAAATTTAATTATTTAGCTGAGCAGCCTAAGAGATATGTTAAAATTCAATAAGATGTAAATGTTAGCAGCATTTGGAAGTACAGTTTCTACCACCCTTCTCTTTTAGAAAAAGAAAACTTAATCAACATTGTTGAAGGTGGAACCATGCTTCCATACCTGTAAAAGAAAAATTGAGCAGAGATTTTTCTAGTTCCTGTTTTCACACAGCCCTTCCTCCTTCCTTTAGCCGTTCTTCCTATCTCCAAAAATAAAATCGAATGCCTCCTAGTTCCCCTCCACCTTCTTTTATTACCCTCTATTCATCTCTCCTTGCTACGTGGGGGAAGGAACATCTTCCAAAGTGCTAGCTGTTTCTTTTTTTTTTTTTGAACTCTTTAGCATTGCTGACATTACTGACAGCTGGCTGTCTCACATGTGTGCTGGCCTCTTACTTTAATCTTTTATTTTTTGTTAGGGAAAAAATATGAAGTTGGCGTACCTTATCAAGGTAGCCTTGTTTACCAAAAATTTTGTCCTTTCTCAGCTTGGGTCCCACCACTTTATTAATTAGACCTTTTTAATTAAGAAGAATAATTGATATGTATGGAGTTAGTATATTTCACCTTTTCTTTTAATTATATTATTTTATTTTCTTGTCCTTTTTATTCTTTTAATATTTTTTTTTGTTTTCTTGTATTATAATCCACTCAATATACTTAAATCATTGAGTTAATAAATAAATAATTAAAATATTAAATTCTACCCTTTTAATGCAACTTGGAAAAAAAAATGCTATGTGCAATATTAAATTTTACCCTTCTAATGAAATATGCAACCTTGAAATATGCTATGTGTTTGTCTGTGCTACTCTCACACAAATTGCCCTTGAAAGGCTAGACTCCCCTTCCCGATGATACTCTCTCTCCCTTCGACGAGAGTACGTGACTGCCCAGTGACACTCCAAAATAGGGAAAATATTAGTCTATTACAATAATGAGATCTAGGCTTAGCAATAAAATTAGCATTTCCATACAAAATTTAGTCACAGCCTTAAATGAAATAATAGAGAACACATTCAAAACACTATATTCAACCACATTCATTGTATCATCAAAACGATTACCCTTAATGCTAACTAAACAACTGTTTGATATCCAGATGAAACCATATATAAGACATCTGTATAAAAATCTAGGGCTAACCGTTATGGTAGTTAAGATTCACATTTAGATGAATATCCATATCAACATGACAATACAAAATTAGGGCCGAGTTCCAAATTCAGTTAAGCATCAATGTCAACATGTCAATACAAAATTAGGGCTGGGTCACAAGTAGGGTTGTGACATCCCTCCCCTCTAAATATAGTCATCGTCCTGATGACGGAAGTATGTAATCAAAACAAAATATCAAAAGAGATGAGGATATAGGCGTTGCATTTCTGCAACATCCTCCCACGTAGCACTATCTTCAGAATATTGGTCCCACTGCACTTTGCATTGGACCAATTCTCTGTTGCGTAGCTGAATGATGCGTTCTTCAAGGATTCGTAGGGGTTCTACAAGAAGCAATCCCGGATCCTAAACCTGCAAAGCCCGCCAATCAAGAATATGAGAAGCATCTGGAGGATATGGTTTAAGATAAGAAACATGAAACACATTATGAATCCGAGAAAGAGTTGGAGGTAGAGCCAATCTGTAGGCAACTGGATTTATAACTTCCAAGATGTCAAAAGGCCCCACATATCTAGGAACAAGTTTAGATGATTTGCCAAAAGAAATATACCTTTTTTGAGGTTTTACTTTTAGAAAAACTTTGTCTCCCACAAAGAATTCCCCAAAGCTTCTAATTTTATTTGCATAACTTTTTTGCCTATCTGAAGCTTCCTTTAATCTGCTCTTAATTACCTTCATTTGCTCCTCCATGTCCTTCAACATATCAGGACCAACAATTATTCTATCCTCAATTCTGTCCCAGCTGATAGGAGTACGACATTTTCTGCCATAAAGAGCCTCAAAGTGTGCCATGCCTAGAGAAGATTGGAAGGAATTATTGTAGGCAAACTCAACTAAAGGCAAGTACTCCTCCCACTTGTATTGCTGGTCCATGCAATACATTCTAAGCAAGTCTTCAACAATCTGATTGATTCGCTCTGTTTGTCCATTAGTTTGAGGGTGATATGTAGTGCTAAAGTTTAAATGTGTTCCCAGGGCAGCATTTAGGGTCCTCCAAAACCTTGATGTCATATGAGCATCACGATCAATAATGATCATTTTAGGTACCCCATGCAATCTGAATATCTCTTGGACAAATTTCTTTGCTAAAGTCATGGATCCATCCGTTAAATTCCCAGCGATAAAATGTGCTACCTTGGTGAGTTTATCCATAACCACTAAGATAACATCATGCTTGAATTGTGATTTTGGTAGTCCTTGAATGAAATCCATTCTAATAACTTGCCAGTTGTACTCAGGAATGTCATGTGGGTATAAGTTTTCTGCGGGATGCACATGTTTAGCCTTGACTTGCTGGCATTCTAAACACTTAGCCACATATTCAACTACATCTTTCTTGAGCCTTGGCCAAAAATATAATGGTTTTAGATCAGCCATGAGTTTATTTACCCTTGGGTGATCGGAGTATGGAGCATTATGGGCCTCTTCTAGGACTTTAGTTCTTAATGCACATTGACCTAGAATATACGTTCTCCCCTGAAATCTTAAAAGGCCATCAGGTTCAAGCTTGTATTCCCCAATCCTTGGGTTTGAATGATTTTCTTGCAAAGCTGTTGTAATCTTATTATAATATTCATCATCTTTTAAGTGGTCAAGAACTTGTTGCTTGAAAGTGGTTTGAAAAGTTGTTATAGCAAAGAGATGTTTTCTTTTGCTGAGTGCGTCAACCACTCTATTCTCTTTCCCTTTTATATAACCAGTTTCAAAATCATATTCACTCAAGAATTCTAGCCATCTTCTTTGACATGCATTAAGATTAGATTGGGTAAATATATATTTAAGGCCCAAATGATCTGTCTTAAGTTTGAAGGGCTTCCCTATAAGATAATGCCTCCACATTTGCAAGGCATGTACAATAGCTACTAATTCCAAGTCATGTGGAGCATAGTTTAACTCATATTGCTTTGGTTTCCTAGATTCATAAGCTACCACTTGACCATTTTGCATTAGACTCCACCCAACCCTTCACCAGAGGCATCTGTTATAACTAAGAATCTACCATTAGGATTTGGTACAATTAAAATTGATGCAGTAGTGAGCTTGTGTTTCAGTACCTGGAATGCTTGCTCACATTTATTGGTCCATTCGAACCTTTTTCCCTTCTTCTGGAGATTGGTAATGGGGTTTGCAATCTTGGGAAAACCTTCTACAAATCTTCGATAATACCCTGCCAAGCCCATGAAATTGTAGACTTCCTGCACATTGCTTGGGGTTGGCCATTCCATGATGGCTTTAATCTTAGCTGGGTCTACTAAAATTCCCTCAACGGTAATAATGTGTCCAAGACAATGTATTTTCCTTTGATAGAAAGGGCATTTGGACAATTTTCCAAAAAGTTGGTGTTCCCGTAGCCGTTGCAGAACTATTCTCAAGTGTTCTTCATGATCCTTCTCATTTTTGGAGTAGACCAAAATATCATCAATAAAAACTATGACAAAATCATCCAAATAGTCCTTGAAAACACTATTCATTAAATTCATAAGGCTATTGGAGCATTTGTAAGACCAAAGGGAAGAACAGTGAACTCATAATGTCCATATGAAGTTCTAAAGGCAGTCTTGGGAATGTCCCCCTCTTTAATTCTTAATTGATGGTATCCTGATCTTAAGTCGATCTTGGAAAAGACCGCAACTCCCTTCATTAAGTCAAAAAGATCATTGATTCTAGGTAAAGGATACCTATTCTTTATAGTCAATTTATTGAGCATCCGATAGTCTATGCACATTCGAAGTGTGCCATCCTTCTTTTTGACAAAAAGCACTGGTGCTCCCCATGGTGACACACTTGGTTTGATTAGAGCTTTATCTAGCAATTCCTGAAGTTGAATCTTCATTTCATATAGGTCACTGGTTGTCATCTTATATGGGGCCTTAGATTGTGGTTCGGCCCCAAGTAAGAGGTCAATAGAAAAATCAAATTCTCTTCTAGGCGGTAGTCCTGGTAATTCTTTAGGGAATATATCTCAGAATTCTTGAAGAATAGTATAATCCTCCAATGATGGAGTCCTATCACTTTCTAGCTCTTCAACATTAATGGCATACAAGATGCATCCCTTCCTTTGGGCCCTTTTAACTTGCATAGCAGAAATTTGTTTGAGGCTAATTGGTCTTTGAATACCATATATTTGAACTGGGTTCCCAAAATTATCTAGGCATAATACAGTCTTATCCAAACAATTAACCATGGCTTTATGATGCGCCAACCAGTTAATTCCCAAGATTACATCATATGAACCTAAGGGGGCTACATACAAGTTCACTTGAGTGGTGAATCCTGGAAGCTCTAGTTCACTGTGGGCCAAACAGTGGTCTACCTTCCTCTCATCTTGGTTGCCATATTGAACCATCCAAGATTTCATCATAGGAGTAGCTCTTCTAGGCAATTTACCAACTATTCTAGGGTCTATAAAACATTCTGTGGATCCGGTATCAATTAAAATGTCTACTAAATGACCCCAATGTTTACCTGTCACTTGAATAGGAGTAGCTTGAAAATCTGATTGCCTGTCATTCACTAAATTCGATGTTGAACAGATTGTGGATCACCCTTTCCTTTTTTTCCTGTTGCCCTTAGTGGGCATTGGTTTGCATAATGCCCACCTCCACAAACATAGCACCCAACTTTGGGCCCCTTTTGGCTTGATGGCTTATCTTGGTTAGTTTCCCTGTTATTGCCATTACCATTATGATTCTTGGGTTTAGCAAACTACTTACCCTGATTGTTGCTTGTGCTCTTTTGTGGTGCCTGCTTACCCTTTTGGAATTTCCTTTTAAAGACATTTGCCGACGGTGGATTATTATGATTTAGTTTTTTTTCCCTTTTCTCCTATCTAAACTCAGCATTAATAAGGAGTCGTTGTTCTTGCTTAATTGCCTTTTCAAAAGCAACGTCCATTGACTGAGGGCTATGGAGATTCACTTCTACCCTAATTTGGGGTTTTAGCCCTAGTATAAACTTCCTAATTCGGAAGCGCTCATCTTGCTAATACAAGGGCACATATTTCAGTAGTTGAGTGAACTTTTCCCAATATTGAATGACTGATAATTCCCCTTGTTTCAAATCTTGGAATTCTGTCATCTTCTGATCAAAGTAAAGTTGGGGAAGCCATTGCTCTCTGAACAAGGTCAAGAACAAGTCCCAAGAGAGATTTTCAGTAGTCAACTGTTTTTCAGTTCTCTTGTTTTCCCACCAAGTGGCCGCCTCTCCTCTTAGTTGGAAGGCTGCCCACATTGCCTTGGTTTCATTCGAGAGGTTTCTTAGTTCATAATATTTTTCCATGGCCACTATCCAAGCCTCTGCACCATCTCCCAATGTTTTACCATTAAAAATGGGTGGTGCCACCATTTTAAGGTCCTTTGCCAATTCATTCTCAATCTTAGCCCGCTTATTTTCCAACCTTACTACATCAGTCAAAGTTCTCTCGGTACTGCCTTGTTTGCTGGAAGATATTTCATGGTTCATGCTTTGACTTGGCACTGAACGGTTTTCTTTCACTTCTTGCTCCAAGGCATCTATCCTAGCTCGTGTATCAGTTAACATAGCTCGAGTATCAGTTAACATAGCCAGCATGCGGTCTAATTTGTCTTGCTGTTCATTAGCATTTTTAGGACCGCCAAGTCTAGACTCTTGAGTGTGATGCATGATGCTTCTTTCCACTGTATAAATACCTGCAAGAATAAGATTGCATCAAGCGAGATAGACAAGGCCCTAGTGTTTAACCTAGAGCTCTGATACTAAATGCAACAACATCAACCCAAATTGCATTAAGAACCATCAATAACTATGGTACATACAAATGATTAGCATTGCTTAGATTCATCAACATAATGCGTAAGGAATTACTCCAACAGTTATATTCATAGGAATGAAACAAATAATTGCATAATAAGGCAACACTTGCCAATAAACTTGCATATGAACATTCTATCATAGCACTTTATTCATTCTTAGTGTTAGGGCACGATAAAATTCACAAACTGAAATATGAATCATACATCTGATATTCAGTATCATATTGAAATTAGAATTCAAATTTAAATAAGAATCAAATACTTCTTAACCATTAACAAAATGAAGTTAGATTCTAAAATTGAAATAAAGAATTCAAGACAAACCTCTTCCATCCTTTCACCTTAATCTGAAGCAGAAGAGAGTAAAGAGAGAGAGAGAGCATCATTGGGGTGATTTCCACCCTGCCACGAAGCCATAGGCTTCCCCGTGCTACCCCACGAATGGAGCCCGACCCATCATGAAGAGTCTAGAAATCCGTGGCCAACATGTGTGAAATCTGTGCATCTATGGATTAACTTAACACATGCCACGTATTAATGCCCTATGCAAAAATATCTAGGCATATGTCCCTTACCCATAAGTGACTCTATTTAATTCAAGATGTCTTACTTATCTTAATTAAAAGCTTTGGCCAAAGCATTATCTGTTATTGTTTCCTCGGGTCTATCCCGGTAGTCACATAGCACCTTTACACATGTTGTTACAGTTCTAGTACTGTCAATAACTTGTTAAGAAACAGGAAGTTGTGGTAGCTTAGGTCTTAAAATTAAGTAATTCCATGTATGCAACCATCTCTACTTGTTGCTGGGAATTAACAGTTTTGTATTAACTATTTTCCATTGATTTATCATCAGTTCACAACTGCTTCAGATTCTGCACAACTGCTGACCATATTATTTTCATAAGATAAAAGTTACCAAGTTTCAAACCAAATAAACCTATCATTGGTTTGTACCCACTGATTATTAGGTTATACTGCTAAATTCAGTTTTGTTCTCTTTTGGTTTCGAGACAAAATCACAATGTTTAGCTGAGATGGATTGAATGCTAGCACTGTATACTTGTTACAGCAGTCATGAGAAAGCTCATAACTTTACCAGCCTTCTCATGGCTGCTGTAGAGCATACATCACTCTCATACATCCACTACCCAGCTTCCCTACTGTTCCATAACAAGCTTTATATTTCAAGCATAAATTTAAGCTATTCATGATCAGGTAAGCTATTATTGCTAGATTGATTCACAGTTAGCAACAATTTATAATCTGCCCTGACTAATACTTGCTGCAAATTTTCCTTGTCAAAAAATCATTTCCAGTCAATAAGAGAAATTTAACTATTTAGCTGAGCAGCCCGAGAGATATGTTTAAATTCAATAAGATGTAAATGTTAGCAGCATTTGGAAAATCTGGAAACTAATACTTGCTGCAAATTTTCCTTGTCATAAAACTATTTCTAGTCAACAAAAGAAATTTAATTATTTAGCTGAGCAGCCTGAGAGATATGTTAAAATTCAATAAGATGTAAATGTTAGCAGCATTTGGAAGATCTAGAAGTACAGTTTCTACCACCCTTCTCTTTTAAAAAAAGAAAACTTAATCAACATTGTTGAATGTGGAACCATGCTTCCATACCTGTAAAAGAAAAATTGAGCAGAGATTTTTCTAGTTCTTGTTTTCACACAGCCCTTCCTCCTTCCTTTAGCCGTTCTTCCTATCTCCAAAAATAAAATCGAATGCCTCCTAGTTCCACTCCACCTTCTTTTATTATCCTCTATTCATCTCTCCTTGTTATGTGGGGGAAGGAACATCTTCCAAAGTGCTAGCTGCTTCTTTATTTATTTTTGAACTCTTTAGCATTGCTGACATTGCTGACAGCTGGCTGTCTCACATGTGTGCTGGCCTCTTACTTTAATCTTGTATTTTTTTGTTAGGGAAAAAATATGAAGTTGGCGTACCTTATCAAGGTAGCCTTGTTTACCAAAAATTTTGTCCTTTCTCAGCTTGGGTCCCACCTATAATGTCCCCTTTTTAGCGTGATCTTGTTTTGTTGTGGTTAGCCTATTATTTTTATCCTTGTAGGCTGACAGGATTTGGTTAGGGGGTTAGTGGCCATTTTTGGTGGGTATTGTCATTCCCACTCCTTCACTTCAGTATTGGACTCAGTGCAAGCGTTTGTAGTTCAGTGTTCACCAACTTCTGACGGCATGTTAAAACACTGAGAATTGAGGGAGATATTAATATTTCAGTGGTTGGGTATTTTATCATCTATTGAGATATTATAAAGTTATTATTTGATTTTATAACATATTAAATCCCACTTGAAATATTTGTACTTTATGACTTAAATATTAAAGTGAATATTAAAATTCACTTAAGTCATTTATTTGGGCGCCCAACTATGGAAAAGGTATTAAATACATTTTAAATGTATTTTAATGCAAAAGTGGCGTTACTTCTTGAAAGTCGTGCCTTTTTGAGGTTATAAGGCAAAAGAAGCAAATCAACCTCATTATGTTATGATTATTTGACTTTGCTTCAAAACTTGTTTGTGATTTTTGTCTGAGGGCAAGGGTTTCAAGATTTCTTCATTGGAGAGCGACAATTCTTCATTGATCTGTGATTGTGAGATTGTGAAATATTAGTTGAATGGTTGCTACTAAGGGAACTTCATACAGGAGTTCATCTGTGCTTACATTAGAGTTTTCTGTTTAGTATTTACCTGTTTGCAATAAGGCAGAGGGTTTCTTCATTAGGGATGCCATCTTCATCGAGTTTCCAGCTTTCAATAAAGAAACTTCTATATCTTTCAGAGGCCGTACTTTGCATTGGGAGGTGTGTCATTTAGGGATAGGCGTGTGAAGCAAGAGGCTAAAACGCCTCTCTTCTGGCTCCTTTCTAGATTCCATCCTGGGCGTCCAACCTTCTCAGAACATTTTCTCCAGTTGCTGCGTGGGAGAAAGTAGATCCAAGCTCAAGGCGTGCTATTTCTCAGTTTCCAGCATATCTTGCTTGGCATGTACAGATCCATCTTATTTAATTATTCTAGAGGTTTCCGGGTATGTTGTTTATATGCAATCTCTTTGTATGAATTGCCAGATCCTCAATAGTATTGTAGTTCTAGAATTTCTTGTAGTTTAGTTTATTTCCCTTTTAATGATTGGCGCACCTTCTACTTCTGTCTACAATTCTTCTTACAACAATCAAAAAACACAAAAACAAGTCAGTGAAAGTCAGAGGTTGAGCTGGAGCCAGTTAGGCTCATCATAGTGGCATCAAAGCTTATTAATCTTGCCAGCCTGGAGGGTTAGATCCATATGCATCATCATCATTTGGGTCCTAACAGGTTCTACACACGTAGTAGACCTGGTTTGCAGAGGAATCAATTTCAGTTTGGGAATTCATAGGTTGAAAACCCATTTGAAGAAATTCCGTTAGAAAACATGGTAGACAGGTATACAATTGCGCCAGATAGGAACCCTCTTAATGAAGAGGATAGAGAAGCCAAAGATATTCTGAGAGGATTAGTGGCTGGACAAGAATAGGTGGCGAATGTACTTCAACAACTTAGTACCCCCGTACAACATTTGACTGTTCACAAAAGGCCAAATCAGGAACAAGAGGAAGGTAGTGTACATGGAGGCCCATGAAGGATAGTTACTCCAGCACGCACCAAAGACAGGCCTACTCGCCCAACATTTGTTAGAAGTGATCCTGATGAGGAGGACGAGGCTGAGGAGGGAAGTGATGTGAATTTTGCTGATAACATCATGACACTACATGATGAGTGGGATGCCTTTCCCCAGAGAGTTAAGGATCAACTTAACTTTGATAGATTTATGAGCTAGAAGAGAGAGCATGGCAGGAACAGGACAGACATGAGGCCTAGAAACAGGAACCATGATCTAAAACAGGCAACAAACAAACTCACTTTGACCAACTTTGATGGCAGTGGCATAGTCACAGCTCGAGCTTGGGTGAGTAAACTAGATACCTTCTTGACATTACGTCCAATGGCAGAAGAGGATGCCATAAGGTTTGCAGCTCTACACTTGGATGGCGTAGCCCATGACTAGTGGTACCATGGCATGGTGACATTACAGCATGACCAGATCACTACTTATTAGGAGTTCATAGATAGGTTGGTTGAGAGATTTGACAAACGTGATCCGAAGTTATACTTTAGGGACCTCGCTCGGTTGAAGCAGATTGGCGGTTTAGAGTCCTATATTGGAGAGTTTCAGAAACTCTCGGTCATGGTAACCGGAATATCAGAGAGGAGATTGGTCATACTTTTTGTAGAGGGGCTATTTGAGCCTATGAAGGGTTGGATCAAGGCTTTTGATCCCCCTACCTTGTAGGAAGCTATGAGAAAAGCTCGTAGCATGGAACTTACAACTTCATGTAGTAAGTCCGAATCAAAACCATCCTCATCCTACAATGATAACAGATCTGATCCAAAGAAAACAAAAAACTCAGACCAAAAGAAAAAGTTTACAGCTCCTCTGGATCGAGAAACAATCAATGATTTATGAAGGAAGAAGCTTTGCTTTTATTGCAAGGGCCCGTATGACCTTAACCATGACTGTCCCCTCAAGCCTAAAGGTCAAAATAGACAAATGAAGTGGTTTTATGAGGGTGACAACATGACTGATTTATCTGACTAGCAAGCTGATATTTCAGATGGGAGTTTGCGTTCTATCACTCTCGTCAGTGAGGAAAGTGGGAAGATAGAGCAAGAGATTTTAGAGGAGGAGGAGCATGAGATGTTTCAGGAGGAGTATGATTTTGCTTCTTGCTCTATTGGGTCCGAGGTGTTTGATTGGGATTAGCATAGATATGAGGTTCAGTTTGTGAACAATCCTCTTTTTGAGGTTGATGCTACATTGTCTTGTGATAATCCGCTCTTCGAGGTAGATGTTGATTCCACTCCTAACCTTGATTTAGGGGTGAGCGTTGATCGTAGTATCTAGGATTCTTTCAGTGCATCGGGATTTCATACAGGGCTCGTTGAGGAGTTTCATAGGGTGTACATGGTAAGGAGTGTTCACTGTATCACTTTCGATCTTCATGTACATGATTTGTTTTGGATGCATAGTTCAGTTGCACACGTACTAGACAGTTTGTATGACAACTTACATTGCGCAGACATGGGAAGCAAACTTAGTCAGCTTTCTAAGTTGCTTCCTCGAGGCTTTCACTCTTGTGACACCTAATGTTGGAATTGATATGGTTCAGCATGATTCGTTAGTTGTTCAGATGTTGGTCTTACAGGAGTTGCTTGGTGGCATGAGGGACATTACGTAGCACTTCCCTTGGGATCCTGGTGGAGTGGTGTATTCGTTGTTGTTGAGATTGCTTGAGGACAAATAATTTTAGGGAGGGCGGACTGTAATGTCCCCTTTTTAGCGTGATCTTGTTTTGTGATGGTTGGCCTATTACTTTGATTTTCATAGGTTGACAGGATTTGGTTAGGGGGTCAGTGGCCATTTTTGGTGGGTATTGTCATTCCCACTCCACTTTAGTATTGGATTCATTGCAGGCGTTTGTAGTTCAGTGTTCACTAGCTTATGACGGCACGTTAAAGCACTGAGAATTGAGGGAGATATTAATAATTCAGTGGTTGGGTAAATTATTGTCTATTGAGATATTATATAAAGTTATTATTTGATTTCATAACATATTAAATCCCACTTGAAATATTTGTACTTTATGACTTAAATATTAAAGTGAATATTTAAATTCACTTAAGTCATTTATTTGGGTGCCCAACTATGGAAAAGGTATTAAATACATTTTAAATGTATTTTAATGCAAAAGTGGCGTTACTTCTTGAAAGTCGTGCCTTTTTGAGGTTATAAGGCAAAAGAAGCAAAAATCGACCTCATTATGTTATGATTATTTGACTTTGCTTTAAAACTTCTCTGTGTTTTTTGTCTGAGGGCAAGTGTTTTAAGATTTCTTCATTGGAGAGCGACAATTCTTCATTGGTCTGTGATTGTGAGACTGTGAAATATCAGTTGAATGGTTGCTACTGAGGGAACTTCATACAGGAGTTCATTTGTGCTTACATTAGAGTTTTCTGTTTAGTATTTACCTGTTTGCAATAAGGAAGAGGGTTTCTTCATCAAGGACGCCATCTTCATCTAGTTTCCAGCTTTCAATAAAGAAACTTCTACATCTTTTAGAGGCCGTACTTTTCATTGGGAGGTGTGTCATCTGGGGATAGGCGTGTGAAGCAAGAGGCTAAAATGCTTCTCTTCTGGCTCCTGTCTGGACTCCATCCTGGGCGTCCAACCTTCTCAGCACATTTTCTCTAGTTTCTACGTGGGAGAAAGTAGATCCAAGCTCCAGGGGTGCTATTTCTTAGTTTCCAACATATCTTGCTTGGCATGTACAAATCCATCTTATTTAATTATTCTGGAGGTTTTCGGGTATGTTGTTTATATGCAATCTCTTTGTATGAATTGCCAGATCCTCAATAGTATTGTAGTTGTTCCAGAATTTCTTGTATTTGAATTTATTTCCCTCTTAATGCTTGGTGCACCTTCTACTTTTGTCTACAATTCTTCTTAAAACAATAAAAAAAGCACAAAAACAAGTCAGTGAAAGTCAGAGGTTGAGCTGGAGCTAGTTAGGCTCATCACACCACCTCAGCTTGGGTCCCACCACTTTATTAATTAGACCTTTTTAATTAAGAAGAATAATTGATATGTATGGAGTTAGTATATTTCACCTTTTCTTTTAATTATATTATTTTATTTTCTTGTCCTTTTTATTATTCTTTTAATATTTTTTTTGTTTTTTTGTATTATAATCCACTCAATATACTTAAATCATTGAGTTAATAATTAAATAATTAAAATATTAAATTCTACCCTTCTAATGCAACCTGGAAAAAAAAAATGCTATGTGCAATATTAAATTTTACCCTTCTAATGAAATATGCAACCTGGAAAAATACTATGTGCTTGTGTGTGCTACTCTCACACAAATTGCCCTCGAAAGGCTAGACTCCCCTTCCCGATGATACTCTCTCTCCCTTCGACGAGAGTACGTGATTGCCCTGTGACACTCCAAAATAGGGAAAATATTATTCTATTACAATAATGAGATCTAGGCTTAGCAGTAAAATTAGCATTTCCATACAAAATTCAGTCATATAGCCATAAATGAAATAATAGAGAACACATTCAGAACACTATATTCAACCACATTCATTGTATCATCAAAACGATTACCCTTAATGCTAACTAAACAACTGTTCAATATCCAGATGAAACCATATATAAGACAACTGTATAAAAATCTAGGGTTAACCGTTATGGCAGTTAAGATTCACATTTAGATGAATATCCATATCAACATGACAATACAAAATTAGGGCCGAGTTCCAAATTCAGTTAAGCATCAATGTCAACATGTCAATACAAAATTAGGGCTGGATCACAAGTAGGGTTGTGACATATTCTCCTTAGCAAAACTCCTCAAAGCATCGAACAGAGTCACAACTGCAAAAGTGACTCCATCAAGGCTATTTGTAAAGAAGGAAGGAACTCTTTGCATAAACACAATAGCCTCATCCTCAAAACTCTTGAAGGATGTACAATGACTTCTCTAGAAAATACAAACATATTCAAGAAGACACTTGCAATCTTTCACAACTCTCTCTACAATAGTCCTAGAATGACGAACCAAATCAGCCCAAGGTTTGCTGCCCCGAACATAAGTACAAGATAAAGTGTGCTGATAACCACTGGAAAGAGCTCAAACTCTATCCAAAAACTGATTCTGATTTGTCCGAACTACCATTTCTCCCATTTGAGGCCAAAAATCATCTCTGAAAAGAGATTGTGAAGTGAAAAAATGAGTGTACCAGCTGCCCACCAAATCTAAAATGAATGACTCAACATCTGATTTAAGAGAAATCAACATGCTAGGAAATGAACAGCTGCTGCAATACTGTAAATCCTCATTCATTTTGACCAATCTGCTCATATTCAAAGCTGGAAACACCCACTCTAATAGCTCCATCACAACAAAGAACCATTCTTTGCTTCAATTTCCTCTCTGGACCACCAGTTGATGATCAGAAATAATCATCAAATGGCTGATAAAGAAGGTAGCTGCACCCATAGAACATAAATTTTGACACTTATCACTCCAACATGCCTTCCTTTTACATATGCTAATCTTCATCAAAACATGTTGAAAATCCCATACTTGGATAATCAACCATAAGTAATTTCGAATACACCGGAACAACTTCTCTTCATGATCCCAAAAATTAGATAAAGCCAAAAATGATCTCCAAAGACCGGTATCCTCTTTAGTGAACCATGAAATAATTAATGTCTTCAAATCCCATGCTCCTAGAACTTAGAATTGTCAAATACCGATTGATGCTAGGATCCCAAATCATAAGTATGGAAGAACCATTCCGCAGACGGAGAATTACTTTGACTTGAACTCTTTGATCAATACGTTCCATCTGAATCATAACTTCTTGAAATTCCAAGAAATATTTAGTAAATCTAAGTTCACTGAAAAAATAGAATCCAAAATCAAGAGACATGAATTGCCGAAAAGACTCCATGAATCCATCATCAAACTCAATTATGAAATCAGTTATTATTAAGGAAGATGGTGCAAGCATAAAATCTGATAGGAATCTAACAAGCATCCGCATCAGATAATGAATAAACTCTTCATCAGAATGCCAATCAGTTCTTTGTTGCCAGTCAAGAATAATGACTTCATTCCTCCTTGATTCTTGATTTTCTATCTCCTGAAGAGTGGATGGACTAGGAACAGCAGTAATGACATCATTATGCAATTCTTGGAACAAAATTTCACTACTAGAAGAAGTATCAGAGCTTTCCTTCTTCTCACTAATGGTTGGAGGAATTTCCTCATTAACTCCAAAGAATAAGTTTTCATGAAACTCATTAACACCAACCTCAAACATTGGATTATCATAAATTTGAAAGCCAAGCTGTTGTGAACTTAAAGTCTCATTTCTTTCCGAACATTGGTTCAAATCATAAGTCCTTTGTATGAGATCAAGCTCATCAAGAACCCTTTGAATTTCTTCAGCTCTTGCTTTATTTTCTTGCTCCCAAAAAAATTGAGCAATAGAGATTTGATTTTCAGCTTCTTTTAAAGCCTCATGAACTTCAAGCAATTTGGCTTTTGTTTGCTTGTTCCATTCCAATGCCTCGTCAACAACTCGAGCAACTCTGTCTTTATCATTAATGATGTGCAAAAGACTTGTTTTGATTTCTTCCTTAGCATTCTTAATAGACTTCAAATTAGCAAGAGGAATGTAGCACACATCTTGACTCCTTAGCACGTTATAAATCAGATTTTCCACATGCCGATGAATGTCATCTAGTTTGGACAAAACTTGAATCTCCTTTCTAGTAGTTAGCGAGCTTTGATTGCTCCATTCATGGCCTGGTTGAGTTGATTAAGTGCTGCTATGGGGTAAAAAGAAATAAAAAATCTTATCAGCTGTGCTCCTTAGACTGTCACGCATATGTTGAACACTTTTCCTCATCTCATCAATGGTGCTCTCAAGGTCATTAGCTCTTTGCTTCAAGTTGGCTTCCAGCAAACCGAAATCAGACTTGTGTCCACTAGAAACAGCTCCCTCTGTGTCTTCCTCAATACATGATTCAACATTAGTGTTGGAAGAATTTTCTACTTCTAGCTTCTCAGTTTTTGCTTGTCGTTCTAACCAAAATCCTCCTGAATTATGGAGATGAAGAAGTAATTCACTAGCTGATTGGACATCATCATCTGTAGACATAATAACTGTTTCTGTAGGTTCAACACTTGAAACTTCATCACGAGTCTTCATATCTGTTGTTGACTTAATGTGCTCTTTTGTAGAATGCATAGACACCTCACGTGTCTCCACAACCATTGTTGCCTCATTGCACTCCTTTGTAGAATGCAAGAAAATTTCATGCGTCTCTAAAACTGATGTTGCCTCATTGTACTCTTCTGTAGAATGCATAGACAAATGCATATTCGAAACCCTGAGATTCTGCTACCAAATCATTGGGAGACCAAATTTCATTCCTCACTTCAGCATAAGAGTTATCATTTTTCTGAACTGTCTTCTTCAAAAGAGGCTTCAATTTTTCCTCACATTGATTAAACAATTCTTTGATCAATATATCAACAGTAGGAGAAATTTTTCCCTCTTGTTCATATGCGTCCAATAGAAGAGATTGGACGTTTTGTGAAATGACATCAACCTCATTAATAGTTAGAATAAGAATATTTTTGACAGCTGCAAATACATCCTCCTCATGTTCACTCCAAATTGAATTGAAGAGATAATGAAACAAATGATATATTTGATCGTGCATCTCCAAGTCTATTAATAGTATACTTGTTCTAAGTTTTGAGAATGTCTTTAATATAGCAGCTCTTCTGGAAAAAAGACTGCTACCTGTTTCATCAAGATCTTGGAAACTTTCAATAATCAATTGAAGCACTCTCTTCATAGTATCATCATCATAAGGCATCAAAGGTGCCAGGATTCTCATCACTTCACTAAGGCATGAAGTGATCAACAAATTAATTTCTTCATCAGGATGCATTAGCCAATAGGGTTGATTCATAGAGATCATTGCAGGTGTTAATGCCTTTTTAATCATTTCAGAGGGTGACTGATTCGCCCTGCTCAAACATTGTTCCAACATATGAAGTATGCTAACTTCTTCTTCCATTGACTGACATTCTTCATTGAGCCTTGTTCCTGCAATGCAAAGTGACCTTGCCAAACTTTTCTCTTCATTAGAAGCCATGACTTAATCTGACAACACACGATTTCTTAAAAAAAAACCTTAGAAAAGTGTCAACTACAGGAACTTCTGGAAGTTGAAGCTGAACTCTGTTCTACACTCTGGTGTAGTATCGGATTTCCTTGTCACTCATTTGACAACTGAAGTGCTAAACTCACAGGATGGCAAGACAACAAGCTTTGATACCACTATAATATTCCCCCTTAATTTTTTTTTGAAATTATTAGCACAACACACCACTGATTAGCATTAGCTCCAAATGATAACCAACAAGAATAGTAAGCCTTCACCTTTTGATCACCAAGATTCTAATGTGGGCGAGGTGAGTGCATACGGTGCCGGGGATCGTTAGCAAACTAGAAATGAAATACAAAGTTGTTAGGCGGCTAGCCGACCATGAATGAAAGTAAATATTGGAAATACAAAGAGTAGGCGGATAACCGACCATAAAGTTCTACCACTTATTTAGCGGGAACGAAGTTATTACAATTTATAAGGCGACAAGCCAGCTATGAATCCACACTTCCATTTATTCAGTGGGGGGAAATTAAACAATATGTGCTGAAAGTAAAATAGAAACTCAACCACTTCTTTAGTGGGAGTAATTACAATAATATAAAGTGCAGATTATAAATAGCTGTTAGTACTACTAAACCAGCTTTACAAAATAAATAACTAGTTGCACAATAATTCAGTTTTTCATGAAACTAATACATCAAAATGGAGACATGTTTTCTAACTGGCATAACATGAAATGATATAGAAGTTAGGCTCAAATCAGCAGTATAACAGATCTGAGAAGAAACAATAAATACAGAAAATCAAATCAGTGTGTAAGAAAATTCACCAATATGGACACAACTCCTTCAATTCAGCTCTGATTGACTTCAAACATCAAAGAATGAAGCCAATATTATAGGCGTCCATCATCAAATCAACAAACTGTGCCAAAACAGCTCTAGAAACTTGGCACGAATCTCAATGCAATCAGCAGTGAAGTGGTATGGCCTCTAGGAAGGTCGACCTCTTCTAGAAAATCCAAAACTCAAAATTAAATTCTGAAACTTTGCAAAACTGGGCGCCCTACATAGTGAAACAGCATGGGCCAGTACCCAGTACCAGATAAAAATCATTGGCAAAGCTATCAGCAGAAGTACGCTTCAGCCATGTAGTTCAACAACAGAAATAAACAAATTATACAACAGCAATCTGTTTATAAAATTAGTATTCAGTTCTATCCACACTCCTGAGTGAAGCACGGTTTTCAGTGGCCATCTAGGGAACTCTCGTTTCAAGCCCAAAGAATGGCATTGTAAGGGTGCTAGGAGGTATGCGTTTCTTGAAGTGGCTCTGAATTCAATTCAGTAGCATAACATTATCATAATTTTCCAAAGATACAAATGAAGGCACAAGGCATCAATAAATAAGCTTCAATGGGCAATTGAATCAACTTTGTAGCCTCTAAAAAGAGACTATTCAATTCCCTCATGGGACGTCCATTTCCAAAAAAGCACTTTTTAAATATTAAAATACTTTAATATTCTCTCCTTGGCATCCACCTTTTAAGAGCATTTTAAAACATTAACAAAGATATTAATTTCTCACTTGGACGACCACTCAAAGGCCCCACTTTAATAACAACTTAAAGTCATCGACTAGGCATGGGGTCCAAAAGCCACAACTGAAAAATGACTAAGTATTGAAACTTAGCTCCAAGAGAGAGAGAGAAGCCAACACCAAAATGAGCTTCAAAAGTTCAAAAAGGCAAACTACCAAACACACCCTTCTAGAAATAGATGTTGGATTGAACAACTGAATTGCTATTAAAAATAGCATTGCCACAAATGGCACTTACCAAAATAGCATACTGCTTTAAATAGTAAATATTCCCAAATGCCTTTTGAGCACAAATCGGGTAGTCGTCATGACTTACTAAAAATAGTAAGTGCCTGGAAAGGTTGTCAGATGGAGATGCATGTTACACCTTTCTGAAGCTCTCTGAAAACCCAGAAAAACCTAAAAACCTTTTTCGCATTCAAAGTATCTGCTAGAAATGCATGTCATTTTCATAACATGCATGTCATTTTCATAACATGCATGTCATTTTCATAACATGCATGTCACCACATCCTGAAGCTCTCCAAAAACCCAGAAAGCTCCCTATAGTTCACTTCCAAACTCCTGCATGCAAGCCTTCAAAAGCCCATCAGAAACCTCCTGAAAAAGTGGAAACCCTAATTTGCTCAACTGATTAGTCTACAGGTTTCCTGAAATAGGCTAAATCCCACTAAAGAGTGTAGGGCTAAATTGGGGACATCACAAATGGTAAGTTCCAATCAAGCTCACACATTAATCCAATAGACCAAGCAATTTTGTTTGTTATCGTCGAAGGATAAACAAGATGATGCAATTAGGATTTCTTCTATGGCTTCTTTCTAATAAGAAAGCTAAGGGTTTAGATGTATTATTGGCATTGAGCTTTTTCATGAGCCTATGGGGCTGCCCCTCTAAAAAGAGGTTGAGCATGAGATTCACCATCTTCTCTATGCAATATTGGATCATACAGATAGTCATTATTGGAGAGCAATTAAGTGAAAAGACAGCTTCAAGAGTTACTGCAATTCATTATCGTTCCTCCCTTTACAACATGCAGAGATATTGCTCTTCCTATGCTTGAATATAGTAGCTCTTTACTTCTCTTGTAGGGCATCTTCCTCCTTATCATTCCACCTATGCTTGCAATTCTCCAACACTTCTTTGGCATGAATGCCACATCTCCTATCTCCTCCTGTAGGACATCATAGTTATCACTCCACTATCTCTTCCTCCTCCATCACCTGCAGGCCTATCACATACTCTATCAACTGAAGTGGGATTATTCCTTCAGCACGCCATTCTGGCACTATGATGTCTTTGGAGAGAATTGAACCTTCATGTCGAACTTGAGATCCAAGTGGCCCTACCACTTGACCACAACCCTATTGACAATAGATGTGTCATAGTTTATCTAGATGATATTCTGATTTTAGTGCTTTTTGGGAAGAAACTTTTGATTCACTTAAGAATAAACAATTTCTGTGCAATATGAAGAAATGTGAGTTTGAAAAGGAGTCATTGGAATATCTTGGTCATGTTGGAGGAGGAGACTTGAGAGTGGATCTAACAAAGGTTGAGGCCATAAAAAAATAGCCTATGCCAAGGAGTGCCACAAAGACATGAAACTTTGTAGGTGCAGTCCAATTTATACACAAATTAATTCCATCTTTGTCTGATATAGCAATTCCTCTACACTCAGTTGCAGCCATGGGTAGGAACTTTTAGTGGGGCAAGGTACATGATGAAGCATTTGATAAGTTGAAATACAAGATTTTCTGTGCTCCAATGTAAGCATTGTTTAATTTGTAGCTGCCCTTAGAGGTTGAGACCAATGCTAGTGAATATGCTATGGGTGCTGTCTTGTTGCAAGGTGGCAAACTTGTATATTATCATTCTGATGTGTTCATTTCAGCAGCAAGGGGGTATCTAGTGTATGATAGAGAGCTCTATGTACTAGTCCAAGCTATCAAGAAATGGAGGCATTATCTAATTGTAAAAGAGACCATAGTGCACATGGATCATAATCCATTGCAATACCTATAAGCTGTCATGTCCCCGGCATTGTAACATTAATAAATAAATAAAATAAAGAAATACATATTTATTAGCAATTTAACATCAATATTATAATTATAATTATCCTACCCCTGCCATGAAGACTTTCATAAAACTGTATTTTATGGACATTGAGGGCCGACTTCATCTAGAAGATTGAAATTAGATACTGCACCTATGCTGGCCGACCTACATCACCACCTTAGGATAATATAAATTAAATTATGTCTGGGCCGACTTCCCTTGACTAGTCATCCTCATTGAAGGAAATAATAAACAGGCTGACCACCATTATCATGGCACAACCTTATTTTAAATTATTATCCTAACTTGGCCGACCATGCACTAATAAGGGAGATCGCCGAAATGTATATGTAAGGTTTGATTAAGGCAGCAAAGGGTAGGAAGTAGTGATTCTAGTCACCCAAGGTACAATGATTATTAAGCAGCGATTAATACAAGACATTAAATATTACAATTAAGTTCCTTTTAAGGGCAGCGATTAGATTTGTTAAAATACAATGATCAGTGGTAAAGAGATGCGTCATTTCACAAGGACACCGCAGTTAGAAGGAGATGCGTCTCCTCACCTGAAAGAGAAGGTATAAATGGTAGTGAAGGAGTGTATTTAGAGGAGGGGGATCAAAGCAGAAAATAAAGAAGGTAAAAAATAAGGAATTGGATAGTATCTGAAGAAGGAGACTTGGCACGCCAATCATGTGAAGTAATTCACTTAGCCATTAATGTTTAGCATTTCCAAGCTTCAGAATTAGAAAATCACTCAGCCATAGATGTCTGAACATTATTGACTACATCCTGTGTTATATTTCACAAATACAACAGACTATTTTCTCCCCTAACTAGTATACAAATGCCTTAGAGATAAAGCCCGAACTGATTGCTGTCTATACTTTAACTGACCCTTGAATGACTCAAGTCGATGAGTCTGAAAATCTAGTATGCATGCCTCATTTACAGGCAACATAGGGAAGAATATGATAAATTTAGATTGCTGCAATTCTGATGTGGTTAATTCTGAATGTTGTGTTTATCGATTCACTGTATTTTTAGCAAATATATAATCTTGATGCTATTCACATATCAGTAGGAAAGAAATATTGATAGGATTGTCCATAGGCAGATGTATATTGCTTCTCATTAATTTAGAATTGCATATGCATAATGGAGGTTGCTAATCTGATCAATGGTGCAATATTTTCTTTAACATTATCATGATTATAATTGTTCTATGAATTGATCATGGTATCTTTAGTGTTATCCTGATTATGATTGTTCTAGGCCATGATCCTTACATTGACTTAAAGAATTAAAGATGAATGCAAGTGTACTTGACTGCCTAAAGATTGTCTTTTGGGTGTTTGAAAACTTACTAGGGAGGAAGGGCTTGAGAAAACTGGTGCTAAAAACCCCACTTAAGATTCGCCCCCGAAACCCAAGGCAAGGATGGGCCATGGAGGGGTGGAAGTTCCACTTAAGGTTCCGCCCAGTCCAAAGGCATGGGTGGGCCATGGAAGGGTGGGGGTCCCACTCAAGATCTGCCGAGCCCATGGAGGGGTGGTAGGCTTGGAACCACTTATAAGCTTTGCTGGCTTCCCCCAGTAGGTCAAGTGTCTTCCAAGATGATGACACGGGTAGAGAAAGCAGGTACAAGTGTATCCACTAAGAACGCCATTCCGAGGATGGAATTGTCTTGGTTTGGACGTTCTGCTTGGGTCCAAGGGGTGGGTTGTCCTGGTCGGACGCTTGTGCTCTTGGGCTTAGATGGATAGCTTTAGGCGGATCTACCCATGCCACTCCTCATATGTCTTCATTATTGCTTTTGTGATTATGTTTATATTTTGGATATCTAAATATTAATGCTAACAGATATATGTGTATGTGGAAATGTTGTTAATATGGTGAATGCAGTTTTCAATCCAGGATTATTTCATTAGAGAGAACATTCCCTTGAAAGAAGAAACCCTAAAACCTAATCAACAGGCGAATTCTAGGGCAAAGTCGGGTAAGGAACATTACAGTGGTATCGAAGCATAATCCTGCCATCTTGTGAAAACTATAGTTAATGCAAACATACCAAAGAAGAAACTCTAGGAAAAACACCACCACAAACAACACCATAGACGCATTCATGAATAACAAGTTGCGGGCATTCATGGAACAAACCACCCAAACACTTAGGGACCAAAACGAAAGGAGTGAAAGAACTTCACAACTTCTCCTCCAAGCCAGAACATGAGTGACAATAATGGAAGGGAGACAAGCTCTAACCATTCTGAAAACAATGATCCTATACCCTCAAAAGCCACAAGCTCTAGACCCACAAAACTGTCTTTCTTGCCTAGGGAAGAACCCATGGAAGTGAGGGAAACCAACGAACCTCCCACAGATAATGTAGATGAGATTGCAGTAGCATATTATAGACTAGATCCCAAAATTAGGAGCACCATCCCCTTTAAAGATTATTGTGACGCCAAACTAAGAACTGCTCCTAGAAGGGAAAGGGAAAGAAACAAACGACCCGACAAGGATCTCAAAAATAGGGTAAGCAAACTAAACCTCCCCAATTTTGATGGAGAAGGAAAGAGCACCACACGTTCATGGGTACAAAAACTAGATACGTACCTATCTTTAAGCCCAATGACGGAGGAAAATGCCATCAAATTCGCCGTGTTGCACCTAATAGGGATGGCCCATGAATGGTGGCACCATGGTCTCATAACCCAAGATCATCAACAAGTCACTATCTATGATGATTTCACTCAAAGATTGATCAAAAGATTCGACCAAAGGCATCCTGAATGGTACTTTAGGGAGCTCACTCAAGTAAGACAACATGGAACTATAGAGAACTACGGCCTCGAGTTTCAAAAACTGGTAGTCATGATACCGGAAATTTCTCAAGAGAGACTCACCTATTTGTTCATAGAGGGATTAAGGGGGTCGGTCAAAAGTATGGTGAGTGCATTAGAGCCCACCCATTTAGATGAAGCTATTAAGAAAGCCATGAAACTTGAAGATAACTTACCAAGGGACAAACCTAGGAACTTTACCTCCCCCTCCAAACCCCCTCACAAAGAAGAAAGACCAAGAAGGGAAGGTTCATGAAAGACATGCTCATACTGTACTGGGAAATGGGATCGTGATCATATGTGTCAAGCAATGGAAGATTAAAAAAGGAAGGGGTTATGTTTCACATGCCATGGGCCTTGGGGACATGATTATAAATGTAAAGGCCGAGCCCACAAGATAGAAGCGACCCCTGAGGGAGAAGGAAAAGAACACCCAAACAAAAAAACTAGATATGATGGAGGAGATCTCAAAGGTATCCAATTGAAAGAAGGGACAGTAAACAAATGGAGCTTTGTGGAAGAGAAAATCTAGTAGTCATGACACCATTACACCCTCCAGAAAACCCAAGCAATCATCACTTGAATTAGAATTCCCAAGTCTTGTGAGAGTGTCATAGCCAAAACTAATGTCATCACAAAAGGGAGCAACATTCAAATTTACAAATCTTAGTCGTGATTTCTTGAGGGCAAGCAACCTTGGGCGGGGTGGATGTCATGTCCCCAACATTGTTACATTAATAAATAAATAAAATAAAGAAATACATATTTATTAGCAATTTAACATCAATATTATAATTATAATTATCCTACCCCTGCTAGGTAGACTTTCATAAAATCGTATTTTATGGATATCGAGGGCCGACTTTATCTAGAAGATTGAAATTAGATACTGCACCTGTGCTGGCCGACCTACATCACCACCTTAGAATAATATAAATTAAATTATGTATGGGCCGACTTCCCTTGACTAGTCGTCCTCATTGAAGGAAATAATAAACAGGCTGACCACCATTATCATGGCACAACCCTATTTAAATTATTATCCTAACCTAGCCGACCATGCACTAATAAGGGAGATCGTCAAAATGTATATATAAGGTTTGATTAAGGCAGCAAAGGGTAGGAAGTAGTGATTCTAGTCACTCAAGGTGCAACGATTATTAAGCAACGATTAATACAAGACATTAAATATTACAATTAAGTTCCTTTTAAGGGCAACGATTAGATTAGTTAAAATACAACGATCAATGGTAAAGAGATGTGTCATTTCACAAGGACATCACAGTTAGAAGGAGATGCGTCTCCTCACCTAAAAGAGAAGGTATAAATGGTAGTGAAGGAGTGTATTTAGAGGGGCATCGAAGCAGAAAATAAAGAAAGTAAAAAGTAAGGAATTGGATAGTATCTGAAGAAGGAGACTTGGCACACCAATCATGGGAAGTAATTCACTTAGCCATTAATGTTTAGCATTTCCAAGCTTCAGAATTAGAAAATCACTCAGCCATAGATGTTTGAACATTATTGACTACATCCTGCGTTATATTTCACAAATACAATAGACTATTTTCTCTCCTAACTAGTATACAAATGGCGTAGAGATAAGCCCGAACTGATTGCTGTCTATACTTTAACTGACCCTTGAATGATTCAAGTCGATGAGTCTGAAACTCTAGTATGCACGCCTCATTTACAGGCAACATAGGGTAGAATATGATTAATTTAGATTGCTGCAATTCTGATGTGGTTAATTCTGAATGTTGTGTTTATCAATTCACTGTCTTTTTAGCAAATATATAATCTTGATGCTATTCACATATCAGCAGGAAATAAATATTGACAGGATTGTCCATAGGCAGATGTATATTGCTTCTCATTAATTTAGAATTGTATATGCATAATGGATGTTGCTAATCTGACCAATGGTGCAATGTTTTCTTTAACATTATCATGATTATAATTGTTCTATGAATTGATCATGGTATCTTTAGTTTTATCTTGATTATGATTGTTCTAGGCCATGATCCTTACATTGACTTAAAGAATTAAAGATGAACGCAAGTGTACTTGATTGCCTAAAGATTGTCTTTTGAGTGTTTGAAAACTTACTAGGGAGGAAGGGCCTAAGAAAAGTGGTGCCTAAAAACCCCACTTAAGATCCACCTCTGGAACCCAAGGCAAGGATGGGCCATGGAGGGGTGGAAGTTCCACTTAAGGTTCCGCCCAGTCCAAAGGCATGGGTGGGCCATGGAGGGGTGGGGGTCCCACTCTAGATCCATCGAGACCATGGAGGGGTGGTAGGCCTGGAACCACTTATAAGCTCTACTGGCTTCCCCTAGTAGGTCAAGTGTCTTCCGAGGTGATGACACGGGTAGAGAAAGCAGGTACAAGTGTATCCACTAAGCACGCCACTCCGAGGATGGAATTGTCTTGGTTTGGGCGTTCTACTCGGGGCCAAGGAGTGGGTTGTCTTGGTTGGACGCTTGTGCTCTTGGGCTTAGATGGATAGCTTTGGGCTGATTTACCCATGTCACTCCTCATATGTCTTCATTATTGCTTTTGTGATTATGTTTATATTTTGGATATCTAGATATTAATTCTAACAGATATATGTGTATGTGGAAATGTTATTAATATGTTGAATGCAGATTTCAATCCAGGGTTATTTCATTAGAGAGAACATTCCCTTGAAAGAAGAAACCCTAAAACCTAATCAACAAATGAATTCTAGGGCAAAGTCGGGTAAGGGACATTACATAAGCTTAAAACAAGTTACAACAAATGAAACATTACAAGTGCATGGGATTTTGCAACGGTTCTATTTGGTGATCAAATATAAAAAGGGAAGTACAAATATTGGGATGGATATGTTGTCAAGGCCAATAATTACCAAAACTCATATCAACTCTATCAATGATTGGACAGTTGGAGCCATTCAACAAAGAGGCATATGGAGAGGACAATGAACAAGACTCATATTTTAGGTAGAAGTATAAACAGCTTTGAGCATAGGAAATTGCCAAGAATGAAGAAGACTTCTACCTCAAGGATGTGTTACTGTACATGTTGGGAAAATTGGTACATTGGTTTCTATTTCTAATCATTTGATTGCTGGTAAGACTATGGCTCATTTGCAAGGGTACATGCATTGGCCTACAATGCAAGTAGTAGCAGCAAGATTTATTCTATGATGCAAGTTGTGTTGTACTTGCAAATCCCAAGTTAGAAAGGAAGGATTGCATCTACCTCTTCTAGTACCTACTAGACTTTGAGAAAATATTTCTATGGATTTTGTATGTGGTTTGCCAATGAGAAAGCATGGGTATGTTATCTTTTTGTAGTTGGTGATAGATTTAGCAAGATGTATGTTTTTGATTCCATGTAAGAAGGCTATAATTGGAAAAGAGACGGCTGACTTGTTCTTTGCTAATGCTTGGGTACATTATGGGTTTCCTAGATTCATTGTTTCAAATAGGGATGCACAATTTGTTGGCAGATTTTTGTTCGCTTTGTGCTAGAAAGTGGACACCAAACTTCAAAAGAGTATTACCTTCCATCCCCAAAATAATGGGCAGACAAAGGTGGTGAATAGAACACTAGTGCAACTCATAAGAGGGTACAATAGTAGTTTGCAAAGGCATGGGATGAGTCTTTTCCATATATACAACATGCATATAATAGGGCAATCCATTCCTCTACTAATCAGTCACCATTTGAAGTTTGTTTGGGTTATTTGCCTACTAGTCCACTTGATGTTATTTTAAAATAGTAGGATTGACAAGACATTGAGAGGATTTGCCAAATCCAATTCAAGTGAAGGACAACTAGAAAGGACTTAGTTGAGATATAAAACCAGTCATGATCAGCATCATACGAAGCATAATCTCAAAATAGGAGATAAGGTGTTGGTGTCTCTAGGCAAGGAACGCATACAAGCAAAAGCCAAGAAGGCCAAACCTCTTAAGGTCTGGACCATTCACCATCTTTGAGGTAGTTAGTGAGAATGCATTCAAATCAGACCCACCTATTATAGACTTAATACTTCCACAGTCCATGTGAACAATTTTGAATGCTTCTAGTAACAACTAATCCCATTCAGCAATTATTTGTGAGCATCATTAGTTGTATGAGCCAACCATTTTGAATGAAGAAGAAAATCTAGTGCTACCTTCATTGGAAGATTTGGTGTATGATAAATGAGTATTTCTTTTAGAGGATGTGGTGCTATAGCAGAGGCAAAGAGATCAAAACGGGAGTCCTAGACTCTTGGCAAGTGGGCTCAAAGGACAAATGGTCAAGCAAGTCCAATGATAATCCAAGGAGAAAGTAAGGTAATTGTTTTCTCATTTATTATCCCAATAAGATTTTGTGGGACCAAAAGCATCTCTAAGAAGGGAGGTACGATCCATCTAGAATCCAAAAGATGTTTATAATGAGAATGAGAATTGAAAGTATTTTTTAAAAATTTGATAAGTGCAAGTACTTGCTATTTTATGATAGTCAAAATTGGCAGTAATCATCAGGCAATAGTTTTGAAAGTGATAGTCGTGAAATAGTCACCACTAGCTAAACCATTTGGGTGCTTTCCCAATTTGATGTGGCACATTGAATTGAAGTGGCATATTGAATTGAAGAAAGCAGTCGATTTGTGTGGTAGAACAATTGGGGAAGTGAACAATCATGACTTTTGGTGCCCCAATTTCACAAGGGAAGCTTCTAGTGCATGGGAGGATCTTTCCAAAAGCATAAACGAGTCTTAGGAAGCTTGTAAATAGGTTCTAGGTGTAAATTTTCACGATCAGATTTAATGCACAGACAATAACACAGCAGATACCCTGGGAAAACCCTCCTCTTGAGGGAGAAAAACCCAGCAACAAAGATCTCTCTTCTATATATAAATAGTGGCAACAATTCTCTTTACAATGAGGCCAATCACAAGGACAATATTCAGCACCTACACTAGATGCAATAACAGATAATAATCTGTGCTTCCTTGAAATCTAATTCTGTCCTTGAATAAATTCGCAACCTGCTCTTGAATAAATTAGCTCTTGAATGAAGTAATAACTCGAACTTGCTTGATATCAAATGGATGGAAATGAACCTGTATTTATACATTGTATGAAAGAGGTCACACCTCTTCAAGAGCAAGGTCGGCTATAATACAAAAATATAATTACAAAATAAAAGATGCGAATTACAAGGAAGGTCGGCCTTTTTAGAAATTATATTGTTGCCAAGTGAAGCGCCCCTTCACATTAAATATCACATATAAATAAATAGCCGATAGGCTATATTTAATTTATGTCTTCATTCGTGGCTGGAAGGATGAACCCGAAGCTGCCATAGCATTAACACTCCCTCTCAGCTAGGGAGAGAACTTCCAGTTGCTCAAGACAAATCATCTCAACATGATGCCCATCACATTGGCTACAACCAGATGGGAAAAAAAGAATATCACCTCAGCGTGATATTAGATATCGCCTCAACACGATATCAACCATAATGGCTACAACCATACGATGGCGTGTACAAGTGTTCATCACTTGCGTGATGTTGTCACCTCGACATGACATTCACAAGTACAAGACGTGTCATGGAGTCTCACACATGACATCCACCATGACTCAGGCTCAGAGGGTGGAAACAAGGGCTTTCACCTCAAATTCCTCAGTCTCAGAGGAAAATGCATTAACAAGGGCTTGCACCTCAAATTCCTCCGTCTCAGAGGAAAATGCATTAAACAAGGGATTTCACCTCGAACTTCTCTCTCAGAGAAGAACTCATTAAACAAGGCTCACTGATGCTGAGACTCTTACTCAGTCAAGGCTGGATTCTCCACCATACCAAGCTTATCTCGGAAGTACACAAATTTTATCTTGGCGAGAGGCTTGGTGAGAATATCTGCCGTTGTTCATTAGTGCTGATGTACCTCAACCGTACAGCGTTCCTCAGTACCATATCCCTAATGTAGTGGTACTTGATCTCAACATGCTTGGTTCTGTCATAGAACACAGGATTGACAGAAAGCTTCACACAACTTTGATTATCACAATGAATGATAGTAGGCTCCATTGATTGTCCAAACAATCTTGCAAGGAGCTTACAAAGCCATATTGCTTCTCGAGTTGCCATACATGCTGCAATGTACTCTGCCTCTGTTGTGCTTAATGCTACAGATGACTGCTTCCTGCTGCACTAGGATATCATAGCTGAGCCCAAATTGAAGCAATAACCAGAAGTGCTCTTCCGATCTATGACACAACCTGCCCAATCAGAATCAGTGAAACCATGTAACTCCAAGTCTGCATCTGAAGAATACCTCAACCCATATCCAACTGTGCCACGCAAGTATCTTAGGATATGTTTAGCTGCAACAAGATGTATCTGTCTTAGATCACACATAAACTGGCTAAGTGCACTCACTGCATAGCAAATGTCAGGTCTAGTGTTAACTAGATACATCAAAGATCCAATTAGCTGTCTGTACAAGGTAGGATCCACAAAGTCTGAATTAGCTGCAGCCTCCTTCAACTTATGTAGGTTGGTCTCCATAGGTGTGGACATGGATTTGCAATCCATCATGCCAAATCTCTTAAGTATATCAATGGTGTACTTCCCTTGACTTAGAATCATCTCATCTGGTTTCTGCCAGACTTCTAGGCCAAGGAAGTAATGCATGAGCCCAAGGTCCTTCATCTCAAATTCAGAGGTCAACTCTTTCTTACACTCAAGAATCAGGTGATCTTCTCCAGTAAGGATCAAGTCATCAACATATAAAACCAAAATTAATGCTTCACCATTGATTACCTTGAAATAGAGATTCGAATTAGCATCATTCTTCAAGAAACCCAAGCTTGACAAGTAACGATCAATCCTTTCGTACCAAGCACGAGGAGCCTGCTTAAGACCATACAAGGCCTTCTTCAGCTTGCAAACATGAGACTCCTTTCCATGAACCTCAAATCCATCAGGTTGCTCTATATAAACTTCTTCCTCAATTACTCTATTGAGAAAAGCTGTCTTCACATCCATCTGGTGAATCTTCCATCCTCTAGATGCAGCAATAGCAATGATGGTTCTGACAGAAGTATAGCGAGCAATAGGAGCAAATGTTTCTTCATAATCAACTCCCTCTTTTTGAGAAAACCCACGAGCCACAAATCTTGCTTTGTACTTCTCAATGCTTCCATCTGCAGCATGCTTAATCTTGAATAGCCATTTAGAAGATACCATAGACTTGCCCTCGGGTCTAGGAACAATGTCCCAAACATCATTCTTAAGAATTGATTGATACTCTTCTGTCATAGCATCTCTTGATAGATGCTTCCTTAGGCTCGGATGACTCATCAAGGCAACATAACTGGAGAACTTATGTTGCCTTTTGCTACAAGATTTCAGCCTCTTGCCCCTTCTTGTCAGTAGAAGTAGGTTCTTCAACAATCAATATGTCTCTTATCTTTTCCTTCTGAGGAGACATTGAATCATAGATAGGACATCCAAAGATCCTTCAAATGACTCCAACTTCAACATGAACTTCTTCCCTGTAAAGGCTTATTCTGGAGTCATATTCTCCAAGATCTTATGAGGACTTCTGTTCTGAACATATACAGCCGTCTTGGAAGCTTCTGCCCATAAGAAGGTTTGGAAATCTTGATCATGAATCATGGCCTTTGCTGCTTCCACGATTGTCCTGTTCTTTCTTTCTGCCACACCATTTTGTTGAGGATTATAGGGAACACAAAACTCCCTCTTAATCCCTGCATCAATACAAAAATTCCGAAAACGGCCAGAGGTGTATTCTCCACCGTTGTCAGATCTGAGGACCTTAATTCTTTTACCAGAAAGATTTTCTACCAAGGCTTTAAACTCTTTAAACCTATCCAACACTTCCTCAGACTCTTTAGATTTCAAAAAATAAATCCAAGTCTTCCTAGAGTGATCATCAATAAAAAGAACATAATACAAGAATCCACTTGAAGATGGAACAAACATAGGACCACATAAATCAGAATGAATAAGATCTAAAATACACTTAGATCTATTTTCTCTACTATGAAAAGGGGCTTTTATATTCTTACCCAATGCGCAGCCCTTGCAAGTACCTTTGTGCTCTTGGTTGAACTTAGGAAGGCCCGACACCATCTTCTCCATGATAGGTAAGGCTTGGGAGTGTAAGTGAGCCAATCGCCGATGCCAAAGATCGCATAGACTTGAAGAGTCATGAACCAAAGCTTGTAAAGAATGTGTGCAGACCTTGTAAAGGTTTTCATGTCTAACTCCAATTACTTGAGCATCCTTGAAGCTAGAGTTCTCCATCCACACTAGAACTTTGCCTTTGGAGAAGGCAACTTGATATCCTTTATCTTCCAAAGCTGAAATAGAAATAAGATTGCGCTTGATTCCAGGAACATAAAGAACATTACCCAACTGAAGTGAGATGCCGGAGTCCAAATGAAGTGTAGTGGTCCCAATTCCTTTCACGGAGTAGCTAGCATCATCTCCAATGATGACTTGTTCAGAAGACTCCTTTTCCACCAAACTTGATAAGTGCTCCTTAAAGCCGGCGATGTGTTGTGAAGCACCACTGTCGATTATTCAAGTGTTGGTGTTGGAAGGTACATTGCTTGATAATGCCGAATAGAACAAATATTCACTTGAATCCTTTTGCGGAGAAGCATCATCAACATCTGCAACGGTAACTTGTTGCTTAGGTCTAGTTGGACAATACTTGTTGAAGTGCCCAAACTTATCACACCTAAAACATTGAATCTTGGACATATCCCTCTTCTTCTTGAGTGGAGGTACATCATCATTTCCCTTGTCCTGATTCCTCTTGAAGAATCCTTTCCTTCCATCTTTTCCTTTCTTCTTTGAAGCATGGGAGGCGAGAACATGAATGTCTTCATTCTTTGAACTTTGACCAACTCCTCTTGCCACCAACCTTGATTCTTCTTGAATGCAATCAGATTTTAGGCGATCAAACTTACAAAATTTTGACCTTGCACTGATTCCCTGAATGTAAGATTCCCAAGACAAAGGTAGCCCATTGAGAGCGAGCATAGTCAAGTCCTTGTCATCAACCATATGCCCAATTGTTGAGAGCTGATCTCTCAAATCTGAAATCCTCATGAAGTATGCAATAACAGATTCACCCTTTGACATCTTCACATGATGCAATTGATGCTTTAGTGCAAGTGCACGACTGGTATTGTTGATTTCGTACATCTCTTCCAAGGTCTTGAGCATATCTCTCGCTGTCTTCAACTTAGAGATGATAGGAACAATATGATCCTTGACGGAATCAACCAATATCTTCATTGCTTTAATGTCTTTCTTCACCCACTGCAACTTTTCTTCTTCCTCAGGTTCAGAAGTGCTAGACTCCACGAACTCACCCAAGTCATTTTCACGCAAGGTAAGCATGATCCTAAATCTCCATGAAGTGAAGTTGGATGCACCCTCGAGTCTATCCTCAACCTTCAAACCGTTCACCATCTTGACTGATGTAGATAAGTGAACAAATAGGGTATGCTGATTAGCAATAATCTGATCACGATCCTCTCAAACCCGCTCTGATACCATGTAAATTTTCACGATCAGATTTAATGCACAGACAATAACACAACAGATACCCTGGGAAAACCCTCCTCTTGAGGGAGAAAAACCCAGCAACAAAGATCTCTCTTCTATATATAAATAGTGGCAACAATTCTCTTTACAATGAGGCCAATCACAAGGCCAATATTCAGCACCTACACTAGATGCAATAACAGATAATAATCTGTGCTTCCTTGAAATCTAATTCTGCCCTTGAATAAATTCGCAACCTGCTCTTGAATAAATTCGCTCTTGAATGAAGTAATAACTCGAACTTGCTTGATATCAAATGGATGGAAATGAACTTGTATTTATACATTGTATGAAAGAGGTCGCACCTCTTCAAGAGCAAGGTCGGCTATAATACAAAAATATAATTACAAAGTAAAAGATGCGAATTACAAGGAAGGTCGGCCTTTTTAGAAATTATATTGTTGCCAAGTGAAGCGCCCCTTCACATTAAATATCACATATAAATAAATAGCCGATAGGCTATATTTAATTTATGTCTTCATTCGTGGCTGGAAGGATGAACCCGAAGCTGCCATAGCATTAACATTAGGAGGTTGGAAATGTATGTATGCATTCAACATAGTAGGGAAAACTTAGTTTCAGTTTATGAAGAAGACTTGATTGGGAGTATAGAGCAACATTGAACTTGTAGTTACTCTTTGTACTTGTTTACTAATCAATATGAACAAGGTAGGCATGTGGTGCAGGAGCACCTAGGCTGACCTCCACCTTGTTTGTTAACAATTTTGGCTTGTACCTGATCTTAGCCAAATCAGGGTGTTAGTATGTTTGATTTGGACCTTAGAAGGTCTTGGTTGAGTGTGGTGAGTTAATCATTAGGATTAATGTCATCTTAGTTTGCATTGTTGTTAAATTTTGGCTTTAATTAGCTTGGGGCAGCTTATATTAGAATGTAGGTGTTAAATGTGTTCTAAACACATGGTCTTTGTTAAAAGATGCCAAAGGACAGTTAAGGAGTTGATGGTTCGGAGTAAGGAGATTGAGGTCCTAAACTTTAGGATCATAACATAGTGATAAGTTACAAAATGTTGGTGTAAAAGTTGCATGACCGCAGTTGTGGAGTTGCATGTAACTTACTTGTCATTGGGAATCCCTTGAAAGCAGGGTAAATGCTCAATCAACTGCCTTTGAATGTGAAAAAGGCATCCAAATAGGTGTGTGGCTCGTAGAGAGTAGTTAGTTATCATTGTAACAAGTTTTTTTTGGTGTGAGAGAATAGAAGGAAGCTTGGCAGAATTCTGTGTTTGCTGAAATTCCTGTGTGTTTTGCAAAACAGAGATAACAAAGCGTTGTATTCACAGATTTAGCACTGTATTTTGTGTTCATAGAATAGCTTAGAGTCACTTTCATCTTACATTCAGGTTTCTTAGAGTAGGTTATTGCTTTGAATCTTTAAAGTAGGTTGTAGAGGGTTTATTTTCTTTGTTTTGAGCAGTAAATCTTTCCATGGCTCCCTCATAAACCCTGATCACGGGAACCTCCTGAGATTGGTGGAATATGGAATGGGAGCTAGTCACTTGTAAATACTTAGCTTTAGGAATCATGTGGAATGAAGCTAGCATTTTGAAAACCAAACCCTAGGCGAGCTCTAGTTACCCGGTTAGGAGTTTGGTAGAGAAAAATTGAGAACTTAGGCAGGGGAAAGGTACCACTGTACGGTATTTGTACGGCTTCAGGTGGGGTAAGATAGGATCCTCACATGCCATCAAGATTGAAGCATCAATCAATCCATTGGCAGTAGCTTTGAAGGAGGAAACAGTGAAACCCTAGAAGATAGGTAAATTAGCCCTCCAATCCAAGATTATAGGAATCACCTGTATGGTACTGATAGAGGCTTGAAAACCTATGAAAGAATTAAAAGCCTGAAAAGGGTGTCAGGAAATGTGATTTGTTTGCTAGGTAATGTGGAGAATTTGGGCAGAAAAAGCCAAAGAGTGACTGGTAAGGGCTAGTAGAAACTAGGCCTCTTCAAAGCAAAAGTTTGAAATCGGGTAAAGTGAGAGTTAAAGAACCTCCAAGATGAATTCAAATGAAGTTGAAATGCAAGGAGACAGTGTCTTCAACTCCCCTGCAAGCAGTTCTAACAAGTTGAAGAAGTTGGCACTTAGATCTTTCTAAGTCCAAGGAAGAGTAAGCAGTTACAAAGGTGGTGTTGGTCTTCCTAAGCTAAGCACAAGTGGAAAACTCATAGAGAAGAGTTGGAGCAGGGTTTGGTTGGTCTTCCAAGCTCAACAAGAACCATTGGAGTCAGGTTCTAGGAAGGAGACAGTGGAAAGGTCTCTAAAAGGTTGTGCAAGCAAGCTTGGGTATCATCATACACCAGCATGCTATTGGCATTTACCACTTGGTTTTTCCTCCATTAATGGAGGTTTTCCAAGGTATAAAAGCTAAGTATGATCTTTGGTGTAATGTTGAGTTTATTTTTCTATTTGTATACATATTCTAACTAACTTGCAAGGGCTTTAGATAGTTCAAACTAGAACAATAATTTTGGTGATTTGTGCTTTTCCTAGTTAATTGTTTGACAAAATTATGGATTAACCACCCCTCATCTATTATTCCTCCCTATTCACTAGCTCATTCCTGTGCTATCCATTCCTCTACCCTTGTCACTCTTTCCTACTTCAATCCCTCCATCATATGATTTACCTTAACCCTCCCTCTTTTTCTCCTTCCCAACCTCCTCCTTTTGATCCCCTCCTTATTCATCTTGTACATAGCATGGGGGTTATGCAATGCCTACTTGTTTCTCACTCTTCTTGTAGAAGAGAGGTGATGGTTGATCTCCACCATAACTCCCTCTCTCTTGACATTCTCTCATCCTTTCCCTTGTGCAAATGTGGCCCCCTAGTTCAACATGTATAATGGTAAGGGGGATCCTACCACTCATGTATGATCATTCGATGCCACATGCATGATCTTGTATATGATGATTATTGTCTTTTAGCCAAAACCTTACCATTTACACTCAAAGATTATGCCCTTGAGTGGTTCTATCCTCTTCCTCATTCTTTTACTTATTCCTTTCCAAAAGTGGGACAGGTCTTTCCCCAACACTTTTCAGTTAACGTTGGCCTAAAGGTGAATTTCACAAATTTTTTTCAATGCAAGGAAGGCATGCATGAGCAGGTGAATGACTTTGTCATTTGATTTCAATCCTTGCTTGCTTAAACACACTATCATTTGCTCAATGATGAGATATTATGTCTTTTCATAAATAATCTTTTTCAACCAATTAAGGATATGGTCTTATTTCACTATTTTGCTTCCTTATTTGATCTATGCGCTAACTTATGAGACTATGAGAACAAAATTCCTAATGCATATATCTTATCTTATATGTCCCCTACTTCCTTTCTTTGACGTCTTCTTTTCTGTCTAAGTTTTCACAACCATCCATAAAAAATAACCCTTCCAACACCCCCTTTTCTAAATGTGATTCCAAAGCTAACGTAAACCAAGCTGATGGTACCCATTTCTCTTCTTCCTCTCTAGTTGTTTCAATTAAACCTCAAACTACATGTTGCTTCACGTGCATCATCAAATCCATTTTGTCCTAAATCAACTACTTACTACTAACCTAATTATTCTTCCAATGATATGCCCCTTGGACACTTCTCTTCCTATTGCAAGGGGCTATGATTCTAAAGCCTATTGCCAATTCCATCATGTCCTAGGCCATGATACTAAAAAGTGCATGAATTTACAACACAAATACAAGATCTTATTGATAACAACATTGTACATGTTGAGAGTCACAATGACAAGGGTAATCAATCTGTAGCTCCTTCCTATCAAAACTTATATATTTATACCAATCCTTTCCCTCAACATCATTAGGCAAATCATGTAAATCCTATGGTAGAGGTTGCTCCTTTTACTCTGCTCAATGGCACTCTTGGTTCTCATTCCAGCCAACCCTCTTTTCTTGTCCCAACTGCGTTTCTCTTCCATGACTTTATTGGAGTTTGGTGTTGTAGATGAGCATTCTTGACACTCAACATATTTTACAAATACTCTTTTTTCGTAGGGACTACATCTGCAAAGTACATGCCTGTGCCATCATCAAGATATGATTTTAGTAAGTTTGGGGTTATTTAATTGGCTGATTTGTAGGGTATAGTGAAATTCTATTTGTTGCCACAATAAGTGCTCAAAGTTGCATGGACCGACATGGTAATTTGGTGATCCCAACTCTCAACCCTCGAAGGTGCAAATTACACTTCTCTCAATGGTTTCAATCCTTATTAACCCCTTGACCATCTTGTCCAACCTCCAAACTGAGTTCCAAATCTTTGTGCATGTTCAAAAACCTTTTATAGATTCTTAGTAGGAGGGTCACTTGAGAGACCTTGGGGTCGCTTGGGTGGCTTGTCCATAAGTTGTAGGGTGACCTGGGTGACTAGCCCTAGCAAAAGGGGCGATCCTATTCTTGAAAGAGGCAACCTTGTCTTTGGGCATGCATGATTTCTTTAAGTTTTGACCAATTAACCTTCGTTTTAGTTCCTAATTGAGAGTTCTCTCTTGTCTGATTGAACCACCATTCCTAACTATTTCTCTTTTCTCAATCAATCGGTGGTTCACTCCTAATCATTCCCTAGTGATCTCTCAATCATTCTTTTGTTCTCTCCCCATTAGACTTTGTGATCTTCCAATCAGCTCTGTAGTTCTCTCCCAATCAGCCCCATCTATGGTGTTGATTTCCAAGTTATAAATACCCCACTTCTCTCTTGTTTTAGGGGAGGCTAACCATCTTATTTGCATTGTTGCCCCCATTAGCATTTTCATGCTCATATAGGACTTCAAGAGCCTTTTGCTTTTTAGTTTTTCCTAAGCTTCTAAATCTTCTTGTATATCATTATGAGTATCCTTCAAGGGAGGTTGATTATTGTATTTGCATTCTTGCCATCCTTGCTTGGATCTCTCATTCCCCATTGAATCACCTTTATAGGATCAAGTTCATGCATTCCAACTCCATTGGCATTTTTATGCTTGTATAGCCTTTGTGAGCCTTATGCTTTTGTTATCCAAGATTCTAAGTTTCAATCATTCTATCACCAATATTCCCTTAGTATTCTTGTCTTCTTTCTTGTCATCAAGTGGAGGACCCAACTGTTGTAGAGGAGGATGCACATTATGCTAGATCTTTGAGGACATAATCAATGCACTTGCACCACTCATTGTTTTATAGGTTCTTTATTTTTTTTGGAAAGGTTGTTAGATTGGTAATTAATAAACTCTCTTGCCCTTGGGAAAGTAAAATTGTCATTTTCTCTTGGTTAGATTAAATTTTATTGCTTTACTAGATCTAGATTTTATTTTCAGTATTGTTAAATTAGATACAGTTTACTTCCATTAGATTAATTTACATTCAAATTTGAAACTCAAAAAGACCAAAAACATAGAAAATCTGCATTAGTGAAAATCAATCCTAGTTTTGCACTCAAAATAGTTTTATTTTTACTAAAGTAGATAGTTAGACCACATTTAAAAATTGGGAAAATACAAAAAGAAAGTTGCATTCATGTAGACTTAAATTGCATTAGAAACATCATTAAAACCAAAAACACCAAGAAAACAAGAAGACAAAAAGCTCTTGATTACATCGTGAGGCTCAAACAAGAAGAAAGCCCTCCATCTCATCATAATGTGCACAAGAAACATTCAACCAACCAAGAAAGAAAGCTCTCGATTTCATCATGAGGCACACGATGTTCAACATTCCAACAAGAAAAAAGAAAGCCCTTGATCTCATCATGAGACACACCGTTCAATATTCAACCAACCAAGAAAGAAAGCTCTTGATTTCATTATGAGACACACAACATTCAACATTCAAAAAACAAAACAAGTCATCCTTCTTCCTTAATTCAGCGATTGCACCCAATATGCCTTGGAGTGAGGGAACATTGGATAAAAGCTATGTTGCCGGTTTTGGTACTGGTCCTGGTTTGGGTTCGCAGATCCTGCTAATTTTTTTTTGGGGTTGGGTTTGTTTTGGGTTCATCCGTACAAAAAACATGTAAAGATCATATATATATATATATATATATATATAGAAGCAGAATTAAGATTAGAATATCACATAACATCATATAAAGACTATAAAAAACAAAACTACCATAAACTTGAATGTCATTTAAAACATGCATGATGAATAGTCATCGTTCAAAATTCAAGTTCAGTATTCAAATAATAATATCGAGTTCAACACTTTTAGTTTTAATCATCAAATGGATTTTCTAAATCATCAACATCATCATCATCATTGACATTAGATGATGTAGGAACATTAGATGAACTACAAGCAGCGCCAATGGCATTGCTAGTGTCACTTGCACTAAAAGTGTGCTGGCTTTCAGATTCCTCATATGCAATATTCTGGGAAATGGAAGCATCCAAATCTGTATGCTTTGGCTCTATATCCCACAACTTTGTGCCCCCTTGTAGTCATGTTGTTTGTGCAAAAGGAGACGCAAGTTGGAATGCACATAAACAAAGCTCTTTGCTATTTTGGAGTGCAATCTATTGCACTTTATTGAGTGGATGAAAGAATATGTGCTCCAATTCCTCTTAGATGCAGATGAACTAGCAACCTATGAAGACAAAGTAAACAATTAAAGTTATACATTATATTTATTAAAACTTTAAGGACTAAAAAGTTAAAATTTATTAAAGTTGTGATAAAATTTTGATTGCGAGGGGTTGTAGGTGTTGGAAGAATTGGCCATGGAAGTACCACCAACTATGAGCGTCCTTAAACCTATCATGAAGAGCCTCAACATTTTGACCATTTGAGTGCATAAAATCAAAGAACTCATTCGTGACTACATCTCACAATTCTGTTTTCAGAGAAGAGTCTAATGAATGCCGCCTTGTACCCTTCAACCACTTCAAAATCTCTATATGGGGGAAGCCTTCCTGGCACAAAAAGAATTTCAACAATGTAGTATTTTGGAGTTGATGCAAAGGCAAGAAGATTTAATGGAGTGGTCATTTTGTTCCATCTTTCTTAAATAATTGCATGCACTTGTTTGAAGAAAGTCTCTTCAAGGTCTTGCTCTTTCACATTTATGATGCTCATCTTCTCAATCATTGAGTCAATGCCATCATATATTTCTCCAATGCAAGGCTTGTCCATGCCAATATAGCAAATCATGCTCAAAAAAGCTAGGGAGATACTCAACACAATCCCGCCCTGAGTCATCTAATATCATTTGCTTAATTTTTGTTGCCTTGCCAAAGTTGCTTTGATGCCATATAGATCAATTTTGGCTAATTAGAATTAGAATACACAATCAAATTATGAAAATGTAAAATTTCATGCTTCTTCACTTAACTTCAATAGCTCCAATTTTGAAAATGATCTAAAAATGCCTCGAGACATGTGGAGGTTGGTGATGAACATTTGGATGTCCTCAACCTTTGCATACAACTCTTTGATCAAATCAATTTTATTCCCAATCTTTTGTAGCATAAGATTGGGAGAGTGGACCGCACAAGGTGTCCAAAAGATATGTGAATATCGTTCCTCAACCAACAAACTGACAACTCTACAATTCTTTGCGTTGTCCATTACTACTTAAACAATGTTATGGGGACCCACTTCCTCAATGGCTGCGATGAGAATACCAGCAATAAATTGGCCATCTTTCACCTGCCCCTCACAATCAACAACTTTCAAAAACATTGCCCCTTTAGGGGACATTGTTATGACATTGATCAAGGGCTGATTTTTTGTATCTTTCCACCCATCTGAAACAATGGATACACCTGTCTCAACCCTTGATTCCCTTATGGGATGCAATGCATTTTTAATGTTCTTAACCTCTTTTTCCAATAAAGTGCCACACACCTTCTCATAACCTAGGCCCTTGTACCCTTTTGGAGCTTCATTGATTGTTTTCAACATCTCTTTCCAATATGGAGAGTGAACAACATTAAAAGACAATCCATTTGCATAAATACATCTTGCTACGTGTTGGATGGCAATGTCTCGACTCTCATTTTGAATGCACTTTCCAAAGGTCCCTTTGATTTTTTGCTTGTAATGAGTTGGTCACTTTGAGGATGAGGAGTGGCAAAAAATGGATGGCTTTCTACCACAACATTGGGACTAGATGCGGGCTGCATTCCTTTTGATCTTTTTTTCATTAAGGGGTGACTTGATTTACGGCCTGCCTGTTCATCTACTTGTTCTTGCTCCATAATATATACTATTACTGTCTCTGATGGCACAACTACACCATTCTTTTCAGGGCAAGGTTTGATCCCTTGTCTAGGTATTCCACACAAATGAGCTTTCACTCGACTATATGAGCTAGAATTTCTAGCGTCACACCCATTTCAAATCCAAACATAACCCACCCCACGTGGAACCTATTGTATCAGTCATACCTCTAGCTACTTTCCAACATGATGTTGGTCAAAGATGCCATCCCTCCCATTTTCTAAAGGCACAAAAAACGAGGTAAATGTTTGACTGCAAAAAAATCTGATTTTTCAGTCAAACCCTAGGTGATCAGTTGGCATGGATCCCAAGGCAATCAGCTGTCCCAAAAAAACAGAGGCTTAGAAACCACGATTTTGTCCAAAAATTGAGAAAAAATGAAGGTCTTCAGCTTCAGCCATGAATTTTTAAAAAAATCCGTCAAAACAATAGAAACCCTAGGCGATGATGAAACCCTAGGCGCTGTCACAAGGCACGATTTTAAAAATAAAAATCGTCAAAAAAAAAATCACGAATTTTCTGCAAACAAAAAAATGTAGAAACCCTCGATTTTTTGCAAATAGATCGCAGAAAAAAATCAGCAAACCCTAGCTGCACAGAACAGCACAAAATAATGCAGAAAAATCTTCAAAGAAATCCCGAAACTCAAAATAATTATGTGCCCTCGATTTTTAGCAGAAATAAAACCCTCGATTTTTATTAAAAAATCGGGCAAAAACAAGCCATGAATTTTGTCACAAAAATTCACCAAAAAACCTTGATGCTCAGGAAAAAATCTTTACGATTTTTAACAGTCAAGAAAAACCCACGATTTTTTATTAAAAAATCGAGCAAAAACTTCTTTTTTTTTTCCAAAATTTCTTAGGTAAAGCCACGAATTTTATTAAAAAAATTCGCCAAAACTTAGCCTATGCTTTGATACCATGAAATAGTAATTGATTATTGTTGTCGTTATTAAACAAAGGAGGGGAATACTCATATAATAGATTACAAAACAATGTTTTCAAAAGAAACAATTGTGAACTAAAGCAAAAACAAAAAGATACTAAAAACTAACTGAAAGCAATCTAAGTTAATTGAAAGTGAACTAACGATAACTAACAACTAAGATGACCATTAAATATTACAATAATACTTTAATAAGTTGAACATATTTCCATAGAGGAGAATTTGGATTTGTTTTGAATTTATATTGAGCCGTGGAGCTAGAACTAGTTGCCATTGTGATTTGTATGGCAAGAAATTTGGTAAACAACACCTTCAAAACAAAAACAAAAAATTGAACACAAAAAATAGATATACAGAACCTAGCTCTTTTGAATCTTTGATACATTCCTAGAAGAAAAGAAAAAAACATAGATAAACAAAGCAAAAAATTTGTTTCTTGTTCGTAAAACAAAAATAGAGGAAAAAAGTTAAAAGAAACTTACCTCTTTGCAAGAAATTCCTTATCATCTTCTTGGCAGCCAATAAACACTTGTAAATGCGTAGGAATGACAAGGCAATTGATGTAGAACCTTCAAAGATCAATCTTCAACTGTCTTTGTTGATCCAACAAGCAAAAAAAAATGTTCAGCCTTGTGGAATGATATTTGTTGTTTGCAACAGAAATGAACAAAATGGACTTGTTTTGGTGTTTAATGTGTTTTGCAAGTCAATATTAGGGTTCATTTGGGCGCCCATTCAAATCAATTGACTTAAATGATTAAAAAAGACAATTTTTTATTTTTTTTTAGAAGTGTCAAACTTGGATGCTACAAGGATGGGTTCCTTGAGGGTTCATCTAGATCCATCTGGGTTCGCCCTAGGCGAATCGGGTGGCCTTTTGCAGCCCCCGGCCCAGACCCACAAGCGAACCGAAACAATACCTAGATCCGGTTTGAACCGGACTGAGATCTAGCCGGTCCCCTGTAGGATCTAGTAACACAGGATAAAAGCAATATTAGACAAAATCAAGGAAAACTTGACAATTTTGGAAAATCTTATTGAAGAAATTGTTTAGGAACAAACCTAAATCATGCAACAAATAGAGCAAAGCGCTTAAGGACCCACATCTTAACAATATTCCAAATTCATGGTCAAGTCATAAACCACTTTCGTGAAGAAACAAGGTAGGACTTAGATTATAAGGGAGACAACAAATGCCAATTTAATTTTAATACAAGATTTAGTTTCTCAACTTTGCAAATTAAATCAAGAAAACCACAACAACCATCAAATCAACCCACAAATAGACCATACAAATAGCACAATCGCCAATTGTGACCTTCTGCTTCCCCACGAACAAAAGAACCCAATGATCCCACCACTTCTTGACTAGCATTTGCCATGGGAGTAAGAGTGACTTGATGGGAACCTCTAGGAAGTGTGGTTGATTGTGTTGTGTTGTAGTTTGACTCACTCACATCATGCTTGGGTTGATTCTAAATAACATAGTTGCGGGTACCGTAGTATGGCGTGGGCTTTGTGGGTCACGTCAACCTACGGTAGGGTATACATAGGGTTTGAATATGAAAACTTTGGTCATATCAGGTGGTATTGCTTAGCCTTGGAGGGCTTAGACTTAGCATGCGGTGTAGGGGTTTTTCCATCATGTTGCTGTTTATAACAATGCTCCATCTAGACTCTCCACTCCGATTTGCCATCAAACAACAACTATGCTGCTAATTCATGACCTTAGCTCCACCTGGGTTGCTTTGCCAAAAATTTGCACATTCAAGCCAATAGCACCACCCATATTTTTTGCTAGATCTCCCCTCCCTTAAGTGGTGCCACCCACATGCCACCATGATAGTTACAAGGTGCCTCTCTTTCATCTATAAAGGGGCGGCTTTTTAGGAAGCATAACTTTCACCCACATAGTCTGTTTTTAGACTTCTTATAAGCATTGGAAAGCTATTTCTGAGCAATTTGCAATCATCCACTTGGTTTTTCTATATTTTGTACCAGGTACTTGTTATTTCAGTTGAAATTTATTTTTGTACTTTGAAAAAATTGCAAATATGGGACCATTATTTTTTGTTTTGGGGGTTCCATTTTCACAGGATTTGATCTCTAATTGATTCATGAGGAGTCTATCTTAGTCAATAATAGGTTTTCAATTCATTCTTTTGTTATCACCTTGAAAGAGGGAACTATAAATCTTGGCAAGATGACATCTTGAAACATCTCAAGTGGCTTCATTTTTTGCCCCATCTTTATGGACTTGTCTTTGAACCAAGTGCTCATTGGTGGAAGATAATATGGGCTAATAGGAATAATCATGTTGTAGGATACATGGAAATTCAAATCAATCTCCATTCCTAGAAGATCCTATTATAGACAGTTTTGTACCCCTTGATGCTTTTGATAACCTACCATATGACGATGATGTAGTAGAGGAGCTTGCTTATTTGGAAAGTCTTGAATGTTGTGATGACATTGAAGCTTCTCTTGATGCTCCTTCTCCTCCTACAAAGAGTTCCATTGATTCTTTGGCTTCTTTGACTTCTAATCCAGATTCAAAGGGTTTGTCTACATGAGTCAATATCCTAAGGCTGAGGACTCTTGCATTCCAACATTGACCAACACCTCCAGTGTTCATGCTTAGACATCTTGTGTGGACACATCATCATGGGATGGCTAGTATAGTTGTACAACATTTAGTTAGATCACATCTCCATCATCTCTTTCTTTTTAGAGTTCAGTGTTGCTACATCCATGGCTTCCTATGATTTAGTGTTGCAAGACATTCATATTAGTCTTCCAGTTTAGCTTCTTAGGATGAGTACTTGATAGATTTAATAGGTTTGTTTTGAGTCCCAAGGATGAGTACTTGATAGATTTAATAGGTTTGTTTTGTGTCCCATCTTGTAGATTTGGTAGACACACTTGAGGACATTCATCTTCTCTTTGATGATAGCTCTATCATAACTATAGTCCCACCATTATTGTCTTTGGATCTTGTTCTTCATTAGTTTCCACCTGGTCTTGGCTTGTCACCTTGTTCATTGTTTAGGCCTGCATTTCCTAATTTGATTGTGGCATCCTTTGATATTGACATGGCAACACTTGAGCAGAGTTCAAAGAATCATATATCATGATTTTTCTTCCTTCATATTCCTATTTGAAATGGGAAGACATCCTACATACACCTTTGGATTTGTTTCTTCCTAAGAGGAGGAACATTTATCAACATTTTTGAATAATCCTCAGCATCCCATGTTGAGCATCTACCATCAGTGTAGGAGATTATACATTGTTGGGGGGCTGCATAGTCTGTCTTCTTCTCTCCTATGGGGGGACATTTATTGTATCTTCATGATGGAAGTAGTCCTTGGGGGGCCATGTTGAGTCTTTCCTTCCTTTCACTTTATCTTGTTTTCCGTTCTTACAGGTTTTTCCCCTTTTTTCCATTTGTGAGACATTCTTTTGTACATGGGTACCTCATTATGCCTTGTAGCCAAGACTCATTTTTGCTTGTTTTCTCATTCTCCCTAAGTTGCGCTTAATGAGGTTGTTGTTGTGAACGATGTTTTCTATCTATCCGGTTTCCTTTTAGGACCTTTTCAAATTAGTCAAGTTTACTTAGGGTATTTAATATGTGTCTCATGTTTTAAGATGTGTCATAATCTTATGTTATCCTATGCCCAACCCTTGGCTATATATACAAAGGTTCCCTCGTTGTACATGATATATCATATGCTCATAATCAAGGTTTGCATTACACGATTCTTTGGCAAATATTGCATAAGCATTACTTTTGTGTGGAAAGAAATTGGTGCTGCAGAGAATCCTGGGCTCCTGTCAACTCTTGTGATTTCTCTTACAGAAGTTACTGTGTAGAGCAGTGAATTTATGAAGTCCACCTTTGATGGAGAAGGTGTTCAGGCTTTCTGTCCTCACCCTCTCTTTTGTCAATTGATGAATACATTCTGTTTCATTATTTTGTGTATCTTTCCTGGCCTGTACCAACATTAAGGACAGTCTTTTCACAAAATGTCCCAGATCGCCACAAAAGAAAGCAGAGTAGAGGAAGAAAGTTTCCAACCACTAACGTAGGAGGCAGACATAAGATTGAACTATTGTGAAAATCAATCTTCAAAATACCTGAAATTGCCTGTGGAACTCACAAATGGGATGGGGTAATTGCAAGAACCAACACCTAAGACAGAAGGATCTAACTTAAACAAATAGATGGCACTGAGACACTGGCAGGTCTCTAAGGTCTTATGAGGACATAAAACATTTTATATGCCCTTTTTACATGCATTTAATTCCTCCTATATTACAAAATAATTTTTTGTCTGGCCGTTAATGCATAGGCTTAAACTTTCAATCCAATGAACAAAAATACAAGATTCCACGTAAAATATTCCTCAACAATTATCACCTCATTATACACAATTAAAATGTTATTTACAGACATTATATTCCTTTAATGTTTAGCATCCACCCTTAATCAAAACATGAAGTTTACCCTTATTATAGAACATAGTTTCTATATTGCTTCCATTTTAAGGACCTTTTAGGTTTCACATATATTTTGAAGACAATAAGATAGAAAGACTTTAAGACAGTTCAACATTTCATCACATACATTCCACTAACATGATTTATCAGCTTCCTTACGCTTTACCTCAAAACCACTAGCATGAAAATATTTCCTTATCCTTTTTTGATTTGATTCCAAATATTAAACTAACCATATGCCTTATTCCAAGTTATTCAAGAGATTGATAGAATTAATGCTTTGTAAAATTATTTGATAAGTGGCATGAATATGATCAAGACTTGGACAAGGTTTTCTTGTTTAGATAAATAAAGTATGGAGAGAACAATGGGCCTCCTTGACCTAGCATCCAAAAGGTAATTTTTTTTCAAAGGTGTAGGTAATATGATGAAATTTCAAAATTCAAAACAGCATATAAAGGGCATGTAAAACATTGAAAAACTGAAGATATGAAGAAGTAATATTTAAGCAGTCTCTGAATAAAAGTAGACTTGATGTGAAGACAGTGATAGAGGCCTGAACAGATCAATGTGGAAAGAAAGCTGAAGAATATGGTTAGGATGACCAAATTGCTGTTGCTCTGGAGGCATAAACGGGTTTATCTGCAGAAGATAGTCTTTGTTGCAACCAGCTCACCATCTCGAGCAAGGCATGAGTACTTGCTACTTTTGGATATTCTTTGCAATTGTATTCTACTTTGTCTCAGGTGAAAAAATCAATTTTCAGGATGATGTGCCGGTGGTCTTCAATTTGATTGTAATACAAACACTCATTTCTTAGTCAGTTGTCAACTGTGTAGGCTAATGGTCATGCATGTGATCTAGAACAATGGGTGCAGTGAAAGGCTGGACATGACCAGGTTGTAGTGAGGTTTAAACACGAAACATTTTGCTTTCCTCTACAAACATGCAATGAATGCCTCTGAACTGGCTTATATCTGTCACAGTTTGGGTTTGAAATAAATCACGGTATTGCTGCAATTGTATCATGAGCATTGCAGAATTCTTTGGAAGGCCTCATAGGTGATTGGAATTCTGACATTGATTTCACAATTCAATGGCTTTTATAATGACCTATTCAATGGCCTCATGTTCAGATGCTTATATCTTGCCTCGTCTACACAAGGCTCTTCAAAATGTAATAATGACATGCAGTATGGCACTTAACATCTGCAAGAATGACCCTGCAACAGAAATTGTCTCAGGATGATCTTGTTCATCATGACACTACAATACTTCTAATTTTATTGATCCGTACCTCTGGAACCTTGTGGACTCCTGAAATTAATTCAGCTGTGGCTATCTTCAATAATTGCTGAATCTCTGCACTCCGGCATTCCATTTTGGCGACATCATCAAGAGCATGTAATTGTTTTTTGAAGTCAGTGTTTTCTAAACTGATTGGCTAGTGTTAGTTTTGGCAACATATTGGGTAATTTAAATTTGGTGACAATGACTTATATACATCTAGGATTTGTAAAGAGATTCTAACTCGTGGTATGGGTTTTAATACAAAGAGGTTTATTGCATTGTTTACTACTTGTACTATTTCCTTTCCTTTTTACAATCAGAGAATTTTAATTGTCCTTATACTTTATAAGAACTGTAGTTTTGGGTAAATGTTGCTGAAATGCTGTAGTTGTATGCAGGTCTTCAGGGTTATTTTTATGCTTCTTTTCAGTTATGTACGCTGTGTAGGAGTTGATGACCAATATGAGAAGCATGTTGGAATGACCCAATATTAGAGGCACGTTGGAACTTGACCAAGTCAAGGCATGTCTTGGTTCCCTTTTGATGATATTTATCAATTGCCATTCCATAGTTTGGATAACGTTTAGACAATTTGATAATTCATATGCCATTTTATCAAATATTATGTGAAATTACTATATTAAATATTTTCTTAGATTTCCTAGCATTCATGTTTTGAATTTTGTGGTGGAAACCAATTTTGATAAAGTAAGAACATTCTTGAATTCATATTTTTTTCCTCATCAAAATTTGTGCCTCTTCTGGCTCTTGGGTATTGAATTTTTCGTACATGTTATTCCATTTGGACATGGTTTATTGCAAAACAAAACATTTTCCTTAGTCATGTTTAATGCATTAATGCCAGAAATAATTATTCTCTGGCCAGTGCTAATGATTGTGTGCTAGTTTTCTGAACACAATTTCCTGCATGCCTGTGATATTCTACGATAACCTATATCATATTCTGTTTTTCTTAACTTGTTAGTATGTCAGCTTGACACTTATTTTATATGATAAATGATGGAAAGAATTAAAAACTAGGGTCTCTAAGTAAAGAAAAGAGAGGCATAACTTGCTTATGGCTGTCATGTACTTATGAACAGACAAGAGTGCTCCTTTTACGCAGTATTGTCATTTCATAGACTGTCTGTTCCAAGTCATTATTTGATGTATGAAGAGTTTGCTTTCAAAAGTCTTCTTGGTCACATGTTTCCACGTGCCAAAAAAGCCCCATCAAGAACCTTGAAATCTTTGTTGGTTGATCACTAATGACCTTCCTAATTGTACTGATAGAGTGCCCACTATTAATATTGAGCTCTTTCTTCACATTGTAGATGTGATGCAACTCAAATGGATTACTGCTGTCTCTGGCTAGGTAAACCTTATCAAGATGACCGTAAGTCAATTTATAAAGGATGTAATATCACCTATGAACATCAAAATGATTGTGAGACCTGCTATTCAAATCCTCACACTTGAGTGCTCTTCCTTACTGGCAATATCATAGTCAGACTTCCTTGCTATATTAAATATTGGTTTGATAAGTCAATAGAAACTTTAACAATATTTTTGTAATGTCCCAATTTTCGGGTTATCTTGCTTTGCAATTGGAGATGTCCTTTTGGGTTTGTGTCAACGTGATTAGAGGGGTAATTTGATGTTACTAGTGAGCCCGAATGGTTTAGAGGAGTTCTATGATACTTTCAAATGTTATTTTTGACTTCCGGTTTGGGCTCCAAGATTCTTGGAGGGAGAAACTATTTATAGTAAGTCATCTGATCAGGTTCTTTTATCATCTTTCATCATTGAGATCACTCTTGTGTAGTCAATTTTCGATTCCGATGCATTTCGACCATTTTTCGTAATTTGGATGTATTAATGAGCTATATTTAATTAAATTCCCTAAGGTTGTTAATTTAATTAAAATATTAAGGGGGGGCATCTTAGTGTTACAGCTCGTTGGAACCGAGATGAAAAGTTTTAAACATTGGGATGTTGAAAAATGGCTTCCGGTGCAAGGAAATGTTTTAAAATAAAATAAATCACTTTTTGGAGTTGAAAGGTTTAATAAATTAATAAAGTGATTTTAAAAAAAGAGTTTCTGGAAAGTTCCCTAAAAAGGCTTGTAAAAAGGGGAATTGAGAGCTCATTTGGTAGGTTATGTTATGTTATGTTTGGATATTGCTTTGGATTTGGAGGAGATTGCTTCTCTCTGGTTTGTGAGGACAAAACCTCTTACAGTTGACATCTTCTACGCTGTTGAAAGACACAGTTTGGGAGATTCTTGGTGATTTCATACAGAGATCACAGTTGGGTTTATTGTGGAGTTTATAATTCAAGTTTTCAGGGTTAATGCAGGTTTTTAAAGCTATCTGGGCAGATTTGAAGGAGAATATTGAGTTTTGGTTGTAGAACCTTTCTCTTTACTGGTCATACCTTTTCCATCTGTTAGCCATACCTCTTGTGGCTAGCTGTGCATGCTGATTTGGTTCATTTCTAGAGGCGGCGTTGAGATTGCAGACTTATTTCCAACTGCATGTTGGCGCCTAGGGCATGCAAGCACTCTTTTGTCACTCTAGTATTATTTCTGAAATATTTATGCATGTTAGTTGCATGTACTTGCATGTTGCTTGCATGTGAGCTGCATGAGCTTGCATGCTATTGCATGTGTTGATTTAGATAAGTGGTGATATTTTGCGTACTGGGTTGCTGTTATTTTGAAGGAAAACAATTCTGATCAATGTTTAAATTTGGAATTTCTCTGCTATTGTATTTCATGAAATTTCAGTATTTTCAGAACTATTATTTGCTGCAAATAATTATTGTAATCTGCTGTTATATTCAAATCATTTAAATCAAAACACAAACCTCTTTTGCATTTTTGTCTAGTCTGAAAGAACACAATAAAAAACTTAGTATTTTTAATCTAAAAAGAACAACAGGGCTGCATACTGCAGTGGTATCAGAGCAGGTTTTTCCTGCTAGCCAGTTGGTGTATGAACTTTTGTTGCAGACTTTCAGTGATTGCATGCCATTTTTCAGTGGTGAATCATGGAATGACAAAATGAGAAAACCGGATTTATATCAGCTTTGCCAATTAGGTATAAAACTCAAGGAACCACGTCTGTTGAAAGGGACACTCCTTTGCACACTAGAAGAGGCAAAAAAATGTCTATCCAAGGTAACTCAGTCTCCCTCTAGCACGATGAAAATTTTCATGAATCGCTTGATTGACTCGTTGGGAAATCTAGAACTTTTGAAACACCATGATGAGAAGGTCAGACTATTAGTTATCACATGTATCGGTGAAATCACATGGATGATTGCACCAAAAATTCCATACAATGATGTCGTCATGAGGACAGTGTTTCAGTTGATTATAGAAAATTTCCAAGAGTTAGATGAAATCAGCAGTCCATATTTTGCTAAGAGGGTTATTATTCTTGAGACTGTTGCAAAGGTTAGGTTGTGTGTCTTGATGTTGGATCTTGGTTGCAATGATTTTATTGTGAAGATGTTACAGTACTTCTTTTTGGTCATCAAGAAGTCACATTCTAGTAATATTGTTGCTGCAATGCAAACAATCATGACAATAACCATATACAAGAGTGACAACATTCCTCAATTGCTTTTATTAGTTTTGCAATATTATATGTAGGAAGATGGATGGATGATAACATTAACTGCGAAAGCATTAGCACAACAAGTGGTTGACCAATCTGGGCATAAGTTGAAATCATACTTTGCTAAGATGACAGCTGATCCAAAGAAAGACTTACAAAAAGAGGAGTTCAAATCAAAAGCTGTTGATGACAAGAATGCCTTACCTCATGATGGGTGTTTGACAAAACCCTAGGTTGACTCCTTGGAAGCACATGCATCTATACCTATTGAGGATGTGTGCAATGAGATTGACAAAATTGCAGCCTTGAATACTCCTTTAGAGCTATTTAGTGAAGTTGTAGACACTAGTACTAGGGTTGGCAATGTTGAGATCATTAATACATTTTCAGATGATGGGCTTGTTGAAGGAAAAATGAAGTTTTCAAATTAACTAACAATGATGATTCTTCATCTCATTACAGTGATGGTGACATAGGTGGTTTTTGTTTTGACTTCCAGACCCAACTTATGGAGAGATACTTATGTTGACAGCAGTATTGGTGAGTTGGAAAGTGACTTATTTAGAGAGACAACACCAAAAGAGGAGCACAGTGAGCACACATTCTCTGAACAAAGCAATAAGCATTTTAACACACGGGATCCGGGTGTGTTGACACCAAAGTATGATGAGGATCCTACATGGAATAAATTTCCTTTTGATTGTGATGATGTTCAGATTTTAGAGCACAACGCATGTATGGAAGATGGCATCGATGGTGTCGATTCATTTCTTGAAAACAAATTTGATTTATCAACACATGAAGTTGACTTTGAGCAAGGGTTTAGTGACTTTGATGATTTGGATTCACAATTTACTACTGAAAATGATAATGGAAAGACTTAGGTGATTTGGGACAACGTTGGAGTCATTAGTGACATGTATGAAGGTTCTGATTATAGTATTCATCATAGCAACAATTCACTTTTTTCGCATGAAAATGATTGGAAGAATCAATTTGTGGTGATTACTGATAACCCATTGTTTGAGATGGGTGTTGATATGGCATATGACAATCCACTCTTTGAGTTGGATGATGGGACTACTCCTAGTTGTAGCATTGCATTGGGTGAAAATAACAAAGCATGGGATCTAGGAGAATATTGAGAACTTGAGTTGGAGTGTAGTTTTCAGTGTGGTTTTGATTTAAGTTCACATTGTGAGGTGATTGGTTACCCACTTGGGAGACCACCGGATATGAAATGCATGGAGACAAAGGAAGATTGCATAAGGAGTGTTGTTACAGCAGGAGACACAATATCTTCATGGGACAAATTGATTCATGGAAACTTCTTCATTTTTGAAATTGAAAGGTTTCCAAATAATGCTCTTGAGCTTGCTAGAAGTTTCAAAACAATAGCAAGGTAAATTGTCAGAGCTTTCACGAATGGGCTACATGGGTTTACCAAAGAAGTCACAAATTCCTTTGATGTGAATTGTGATTTGGATGGCACTTGGAGATGTGTTGTGCAACTTTCTAGGCATGTTGGAGATCATTCTTGGTTGGGTATCTGTGCTTGGGATCTTCAACAAGGATTGATGAAGTTAATTGAGAATGGATGGGAAGATCTTTGGAGGTATAAGGATGAAAATTTCAGAATTAATGATGTTGTTCCTTTCTTTACCAGCCATTTGGTAATTCTTTTTGCTTATCTACAATGGATTGGAGAGAGATTTTAAGGATTGGAATAATGAACAAATGGTTATTCTTGGGAGTGTTACGTGGCAAAGAATAGATTGGAATTCCAGTGTTGAGCTTGTTTTTGGGTTGCAGGTTGTGATGTAAACTTTGATAGTTTACACTTGGTGTTGGTTTAGGACAGCGAACTTCTGCTTGCTTTGGTTCATCATTCAGTGACCTTTGGAGTTGGAACAATAAGTGTTTTTGCTAGTCTTCAAGGTTGTATCAGATTAGTACAAAGAAGACATGTCAGATCCATATGGTGTTATGTTGGTGAGTTTGTTGAACTCTTGCAAAGGATTGTTTCCCTTTTTGCAAGAAGATTGGAGGAGTTCGTATTTGCAGTTATGATTTTGCATGATACCTTGAGAAGGTATGTTGAGGAATATGGTTATAGGTTGCACAAATATTTTTTCTAGTTGTCATATCCCCATCCTCAATTGAGACCCTTTCTCAACTTGGAGGGAAACAATGTTTTTTAAACACTTAGTTTGCATTTAAAATAATAATAATATTAAATAATTAAATTTAAACTATTGAGTAATAATATTTAAATTTAGTATAGGTCCGAACCTATTTGGCCAACCCATTTTGGAAGGCATCTCTATATCGCACATATATATATATATATATATGGTCTTTGTTGGAAGCTATCATCACGATTTGAACTCCAGTTTTCGATTCTTTCTAAGACAAAAACCTCAACGGGTCTACATAGGGTAGGATGAACCCCCTCTCCTGTGGTCGTGATTTCTATCCTCTGTCAATTATTCTTGAGTTTGACCTACTTCCGTGGTAGGTCTGGGAAGCTATGTGATTGTCTGGAGTGTAAGGGGCGATCCAATCTATTGAGAGGCAAAGTATGCAAGAAGATTAATTATGCTAGGTCGAAGCGGTCAATGTAGCTCGATCATTGTATGAGTGACAAAAGTATACGAAAAGGACGAGTCCCATCACGACATTGCCAGAGTGTTCGCAACTGACAAAAGGAGACTTCATGGCATAGAGCTTTCAAAGTGACTAATAGGAGACATCAAACAATCGTCAGCATAGGCGGAGGGATCTGTAGTATAATTTCATCTCGTGTGAGCAAGATTTTAACTATGCCGATGAGATGCGATAAGCGTTTACCGTGGCCGAGCCTCTACTAGCCACCCCCATGACCACACACCTAGCGCTTGAGTCATCGTCGCTTACCCCCCTGGTCGTGCGAAGCAGTGTAGAAGGATGTCGACAATAGTCTTAGAGTGTCCATTTACATCTACTTAACGGGAAGTGCACTCATAGATATATATTCCCATCGCTGAATTGATTTGTCCATTCTTTGGATCCTCCAAATCATTCTTCAACTGTCGGGCTATCACCTTGGTTGTATTTCTATGGAAGTGTGATTCAACCATATTATGTTGTGATGTATACATTGAACAACTTGAGCTCTGTGTTCTAGATATGAGTTATTGCCGTGAGCATTTACTATCAATGTGCATGCTAATCAATACTTAATACTAAGTATGAAGTTCCATTATTATTTAAGTTGCTGTCCATTAATAATTTCCAAGATTTTCTAGTTATTTTCTTGTGATATATTTGGCTAGATCTAATTGTCAACGATCTATCCTTATCTACTGTTGTGTGTACAAAATTGTGCATGGTATTTTAAATTACTAAATCTGAGTGCAAAGGAGATACATTTTTTGCTTTTATTTGGACGGGTGTCTTCACCAGTTGCCCAGGATCATGTTAGGTATTGGGATTATAGTTATGGACATCATCGGGATGCTTCGGTGGGAGATGTTTTATGGTATAGGTTTCAACCCTTACAAGGAAGTGCAGTATGAGCACAATGGATTGTCCATTATGATTAGAGTGGTGTAGCGTCAACGGGGTGGTTCCTTTCTAAGACTAACTTGGAACCTAGGGATTACATTGTTTTGCAATTTAACAACTGTTGGGAATGAGAGAGCCAATGTTGACTTTCTGGAGTCTACTCCTATGGTGCATCGGTTTGGTTCTTTCGAAGAGAAATTCTCTGAGTTGACTGAGTTCTTGCAGTATCTAATTGTTTTTTTTATCGATGGGTTTTGGGAGGTCTCTTGTGTTGGTGCACTACAGGTCAATGCCTTGAGAGGATGGTACTACAAATCTCCTAGGTTGACTTGGGACCCTAGGATCATTCTTGGTTTCAGTCTGGTCCAGTCTTTTGAGTTTTGGGTTATGTTGGCATTGTTTGAGGACAAGCAATCTTTGGGAAGGGAGGACTATAATGTCCCCATTTTTGGGTTCTCTTGCTTTGCAATTGGAGATGTCCTGGGTTTGTGTCATCTTGATTAGAGGGGTAATTTGATGTTACTAGTGAGCTTGGATGGTTTAGAGGAGTTCTATGATGCTTTTGGATGTTATTTCCAACTTTCAGTTTGGGCCCCAAGATTCTTGGAGGGAGCATCTATTTATAGTAAGTCACCTGGTTAGGTTCGCTCATCATCTTTCATCATCAGAATCACTCCTGTGTAGTTGGTTTTCGATTCCGATGCATTTCGGCCATTTCTGTAATTTAGATATTAATGAGCTATATTTAATTAAATTCCCTAAGGTTGTTATTTTAATTAAAATATTAAGGGAGGCACCTTAGTGTTGTAGCTTGTTGGAACGGGGATGCAAAGTTTTAAACATTGGGATGCTGAAAAGTGGCTTCCAGTGCCAATAAATGTTTTAAAATAAAATAAATCACTTTTTGGAGTTAAAAAGGTTTATAAATTAATAAAGTGATTTTAAAAAAGGAGTTTCTAAAAAGTTCCCTAAAAAGGCTTATAAAAAGGGGAATTGAGAGCTCTTCTAGTAGGTTATGTTATGTTTGGATATTGCTCTGGCTTTGGAGGAGATTGCTTCTCATTGGTTTGTGAGGACAAAATCCCTTATAGGCGACATTTTCTACGTTGTTGAAAGATAGTTTGGGAGATTCTCGGTGATTTTATACAAAGATCACAATTGGGTTCATTGTGGAGTTTATAATTCAAGTTTTCAGGGTTAATGCAGATTTTTAAAGCTATTTGGGCAGATCTGAAGGAGAATATTGAGTTTTGGTTGTAGAATCCTTCTCTTTATTGGTCGTACCTTTTCCATCTGCTGGCCGTACCTCTTGTGGCTGGCTGTGCATGCTGATTTGGTTCATTTCTGGAGGTGGCATTGAGATTTCAGACTTATTTCCAACTGTATGTTGTCACCTAGGGCATGCAAGCACTCTCTTGTCACTCTGGTATTATTTCTGAAATATTTATGCATGTGAGTTGCATGTACTTGCATGACCTCGATGTGCTTGCATGTGTTGATTTAGATAAGTGGTATTATTTTACATGCTGGGTTGCTGTTATTTTGAAGGAAAAATAAATATTCTGATCAACGTTTAAATGTGGAATTTCTCTGCTATTGTATTTCATGAAATTTCAGTATTTTCAGAATTAATATCTGCTGGAAATAATTATTGTAATCTGCTGCTATATTCAAATCATTTCAATCAAAACACAAACTACTCCTGCATCTTCTGTCTAGTCTGAAAGAACACAAAAAAAACATGGTATTTTTTATCTAAAAAGAACGACAGGGCTGCATACTACAATTTTGCCTAAATCAATGCAAATCACTTAAACAATCTTGTTCTGTGGTTGCAATTCTTAAATCAACTTAGTTTAGAGAATTTCCATCATGTGAAGTAGAAAATTGTAGAGACAGCTCCCATGACTAGTAAATGATGAATAATTGGGCCCAAATTTGTTCCAATGTGATTTTCCCATGTCCATGTTTAGTGGAAGATGTGTGCTGAAGAGGACGTAAGAAGTGATCAGGAATGCATTTGCATAAGGATGAGGGCAGCAGCAAAGATTAATGCCGCACACATAATGCAAACGATACAAAGATTTATACTCATGATACATTTGCATAAAGTGGATATGTAATGATGCTTTATTATTATAAACTATAAATATACAAGGAATAGGTAGTAACCAAAGTTTTAGCATTCGCCATTGTTTGTCCATGTTTCTGGGAGGGCAAATTGCTTTCTAGATTTTGGCAATGGTGGGAAGATGGCTATTAAAATAATATAGAAAAAATAATTACAAAAATAGTTAAAGAAGTTGCAGTTTATCACTTGTGTAAGCAACGTGAGCAAAAGAAGCTGAAATTTATACAAAGTTGTGCTGCTGTATGACATTTTGCATTAGAGACAACATATCTTAATAAACCTTCAGCATCTTGAGTGTTCCATTGACCAAGACTCTACTATTAGACTTTGTAGGACCATCTTTTGCATTGTTTGATGTTTCAATGTCAGTCATACCATTATCTAAACAAATTCTGTCACTGTTTCTGCACTTGCTGTATTCAGGGATGATACAACTTGCCATTCATCGTCTGAAAGAAGAGTTTAGGCTCCAACATTATTCATCAAATGAATAAAAACAGGACACTTATGTGAATTTTGAATGGGTTGTTATCCATATCAGTCAAGAGCATCCACATGTTCCCAAGTAAGGGATTCACTAGAGAGTATAACTTGACAAAGAGGTGTACAAGAAGTTGTACTGCAAATGTACGTGTTAGAAATCTAAGCATATTCACTAAGATAATTATATTTACTTTCTAAATCATTTGATTGTAACCATAGTAGCATTAATCAAGGTTGATATTAATGAGGAAACCCAAAAGTAAAATGGAATTCAATTACTCAGGATTTAATTAGGAAAAACACTGTTTGTTATTTAAAGCCAAATATAGGGAAGAAACATCACTTTTCTATTCAGTACAACCTTAAACAATTTTTTTCTTTTTTCTTTTCAAAACCAAGGTGGGGGTTTAGGGGTGTCAATACCCAATGGAGGGGCTAGGGGTAGTGACACTAGGCCCAAATTAAGACCATGGAGGTCATCATGGTGCATGTTTCATATATATATTTTTTTCACTTTTAATGAAGTTCTAAACATTTTTTTTAAAACAATAAGAAGGTTATATCCTACCATCTAAGCGGCATCTTAATGCTCCTCAACCGTAGTGAGGATGAGAGGATTTTCTGGTCTAATGTTTGGCCAGAGAGGAATGTTCTTGCTTTTGCAAGGAAATTTTGTGTATGATCCTCTATGGGAGCTAAATTTGTGGGGTTGGTGGGGGGATGTGTGTTCATTCTATCACACTTGAGATGCCCCCATTCTAGGTAACATGTCAAAAACCTATTTTTCATATTGTGATGGGCACATTGTATGTCAATATGATGCTTCTTATAACAATCACTAGCCCATCAAATTAAAATTGAATGGCTGGCTTCTTATAGTCTTGGAGCTCTTGTACAATCAACATGAGGTATGATGGTTGAGAGTGGTTTCTTATCAATCACTTTTCATTGTAATTAAATTGCTTACTTTGCTTCTCATATCACATTTTTAATTACATGATGATATATTATTTGATTATATTCAAATTTACATATATCACAACAACTTAATAGTCACTATTTCTTCCCTAGACATCTTGCATCCATCAAGATAATCCTAAATGTAGGGATTTGTTATGATATTTGAAAATAAAGACTTCTAACCTCTAGTTGGAACATCTATATTCTTGTCTTTACTTAAAATGTAGATGCTCATCTAAAATCTACACTTGCAATAAAGATGTCATACATCTTCACTGAATGACTTGCACCATTCTATGAGGATGTATGAACAAAAGGCATTCCACCTATGTTGGAATTTTTTTACTATTTGAGTTGAATGGTTGTATCTCTTATGTTTGGACATCATTACCATTTTCTCTCCGAGATGTCCTAGTTGGATGGGCATGTCTTACACCATCATATCTAGATATCTTGAAATAATTTTCTCCTTATTGGGGCATCTTTTGATGTCTAGCTTGTAATCATTTCCCATGTTCATTTATTTCTATAGAAGCTCCCTTATCACCTCACATTGCTCATTACTTAATGGTGTATGTAATGAGTATATTTAAATTGCATAATAAAAATGGGTTGACACTTCATTAGGGTTTTGCTATCCTTCCAATAATATATGCAAAATGGGGGGACTCATTAAGATGTATCGTATGGGGAAGGCCTTGGATCGCCTATTTGATTTTTTTTTTTAAATGTCATCCTTGATGAATGGATGCCCTTTGTAGACTTTATGTGATTTAGGAGGTTCTAGGAGTTTGATTATCATGCACCATCTTGAGGGTTCACAAACTTCATGTGATGGTTATCATTGTATTTGTCATGGTCCCAATTATTCGTGTTTGGAATTGTAAGCCAAATTCTCAATATATGGTATTATTGTGTTAACAATACCATCACAAACTCAGATATTCATGGTAGGATATTGCTAGAAAACAACAAAGTTTCGAATATCAATTAATTATAGATGAACAATTGCTTGTCTTATAATTGTTTGTCACCATCTTTGTCCTTCATACTTGTACAAATATGCAGTATATCAATTAATTAAATAGGCTCCTAGTTTTGGAGTTAGTTTCTAGTTTGGTTGAGTCTTACATTCAAGCTCTTAGGTTTTATATAGAAGTTGCACATTTATGAATTAATATAATTCATCATTACAATTCTTATATATTGTTCCATTGGTTTCCTTGTTGAGTATGTGCTCTTGTTTTCTTTCTCTTGCCCATTCAATTGTTGTTTTTAAGAAGCAAAATAGATATTTTCCACTCATAACATGTTGAGACTCCTTTTTTGTGTGTTGTACCTTGGATCACCCCTAGGCTCTTGTTATCCTTTTGCTTAACCTTGGAAAAATTTCAGCCCAAATTTCTTTTGATTCGTATTGTATAGTCATTTTTTTTTTGGCCAAGCACACCTTTCATTTTCAAGTCCACCCTTGGTTGATTTCCCGTTTCTCCTCTTATTTTAATCAAATTCGTAGCTTTGTTCCTTGGTATCTCATTCGGTTGAATGGCACAATTTAAAAACTTCTGTAAGAATGCCTAGATTAACTTCAATGTTGGAGAAATGATGGGCACTTGGAACAAGCTTTCAGTGAACTTCATGTTCCTTGGATTTCCTTCGGGACCAAAGCTTTTTTAAGAATATCTTCAACTTTGAAACTCTCATTTGAAACTTTATTTTCACTATCTTGTGAAAACCTTTCAAAAAAGCAAGTAGTTCCTAGAACTCCTTTGGAAGCCAAAAGTGTTCCCAAGCACCACACAAGTTTCCAAAGATATGGGAATTTTTGAAATAATTGAAGCAACAAACAAAAGGCACTTGCATTTTTGGCGATTTCCTTAATTCCTACAACCTTTTCTTTGGCTGAAATGATAGTTCCAAGAATGAACACAAAGGTTGAAGACTTTCTTCCAAAAGAGATAAGAGTTCATTTCAATTTTTTTTACTATTCTTAGAACTCTCTAAATCTCCAAAACAATTCTCGAAACCCCATTATTTGTTGAAACAATTCAATCAAATAAGATTTCAAATAGAAAAGGTTGTGATTTGGAAACATCTAATTTCTCAAACAAATAAGTTCCTCTTGACCTCAAAAATTCCAAAATATATTACAAGAAAATGGCTTTTTGTGGGAATTTGGAAAGTATATATGTATTGGATGAAATGACGCTTCTCCTCATTTGTCTTCTTTGTCTATCACCAACAAAGAGCTTCATAGCTTGAAAGTAAATTGAAAAATTGCATTAGAAGATTGCTTTGCATTCGTCTCAACTCTCATAATTGGATCTTCACTAGCTTAAACTTGATTAGGAGGTACATACTTCAATTTCGCTTAGCCCTAGCATGTGTTGGTGTATTTATAATTTAGGTGCTCTTATTCATAGCTAGTTTTACTGCTTTCCTTTGTTTCCTAGAGACTTTTGCTAAATTATTCCCCTAAATTGTGTCTTCTTGAAACATGAATATCTTTCCACTCATATACCCAATGATTTGGATTATAACTACTTAATGAGACTTGTAAAGCCAACCCTCGTCACTTGGAATCAAGCCTTCTTTTATCTTGGTCTTGCAAGCTTAGTTCATTCTTCTATTATAAACTACTCTAAACTCAAATCTTGTAGAAATGAAGTATACATATTGGGGCTACAAGCAAATGAAGAACAAGAAAAGAACTCATATAACATATAGAGTACTTAAGAGCACACTAGGCCATGATGCTAGTTTCCTTACATCAGTGTAATGTGTCAACTTTGTCCTTGTTTGTGCCAGATAATATGATCCAAAAGATAGGGAAGTGAAATCATTCAAAGCAAAATAATAGCTAGATTGGACATAGATTCACTAAACACTTCTTTTAGGCTATCTTAGAGAGAAGAGCATGTTGAAATTACCAAGGAAATAGTTGAAGAATATTATCAAAACAATAAAAGGATGTATGTAGGATGGTAATAGCTCAAAAAATGGCTCAAGGAGAAGAAAGAGGGACCATCAAAGCTCCCCAAAAACTTATACTTGTTTAGTTTTCACAAAGGTCTACATAATACAATTACCCTTTTGAACAAAATTATGGGTCACAACAAAACAAACACTTTCCATTCTTAGATATTCCTTTTATTTAATGTTATATGCCAAGATCAACATGTTGATTGGGAAAATATCATAAGCAATAATCTACATTAGTAGTTTATTAACTTGAAGAAACCCATCAGTTTTATATGAGCTCATACTTATTCTATGCAATAGCAAGCACCAAAGTATGGCTTGGTGTTAAGACCTAAGGGGTGTTTGATAGAACAACCCAGATCTATGATTATTATCTTCAATTGATTATGGAGGAAAGTAATAGAAGCTTTAGAAGAGTGAATGATGCATTCACTATGCCTACTGCCAAAGAATTGAACAATGTTGTTGGAATATGAATTGCAATTGAAGCAATAGCCTTGATAATGAAATATGGGAGTTATTTATCCAATTTCCCATATTTACTTATATTTGCATTGGAGGCTTCAAAGGTGCTACCTACAGACTCCCCATCTTTCATGAATGATAAAATGGTCCTTATCAAAGTATGTAGGAAAATTGGTGAGGTTAGTAAAAGGTGCAAAGGGAAGAAGGTAGTTGCAATTCCATTTCTAGTAGGCCTCAACTATTGCTATTGCAAATCTTAATTTGATGCTTAGGGTATCGAAAGGTACTTGCCAAGGTGACAATGCATTTTTATGTGAGGAGTTCTCGTTTGACAACAAGAATTATGTTAGGGATAATATTAAACTTGGCCAACAATATCACCATATCCCTCATATGGAAGATTACTAAGAGGATTGTGAAAATGATTTTGATTTCAAGAAGATAGATTTAATGAGAATGACTCTTGATCAATTAAGAGCATTCACTATAGAATGGATTACATAAGGGATCATAAATGATGGGACATACTTGATTGATCTTGCATATGAAAATTCTATCTCAATGTTACCCTTACTGCCAATTAATTAGGCAAACAAAGAAATAATTGATATTAAGGAAATGATTGATTATGTACTTTGGAGATCAAAAGCTTGGCTTAACAAAAGGATAGTTGAATATATGGTTGGCAGAAATATAGGCGAAGAAGGAACTTAGTAGAGCACAAATGAGGTAGAAACACATTTAGTTCTTTAGTTTGCTTCTATTTACATGTCTTGTGCAAAGAGTAATTTGGTAGATGATGAGGATTAAAAAAAAAGAAAATCCCTATAGATCCTTGTGGTGGTGAGAATGCCCCTAGGAAGAAAGTAGGGGTCAAGAAACCTCAAACTTCAATGAATGTGGCAACACAACAAATTGATAATCTGCCCCAAGATTCTACCACCCCTGATTTGACTTCTCTAGCATCTCTTTTTTCATCCCCACAACAACCATCAGATTTTGGTGTCCCTCTTGTTACTCCATCTCTATCTATGCCTCCTCCTTCACCACAAACCCCAATTTTGACTCTTGTTGTGAACCCCATTATAGATGTTGAACAAAATCCTTCTCCCATTAGTGCTATTGCTACAACGAGTTCTTAAATAATTGTTCCTAATCCTTCATCACCTTCGATTCAACAATTGGTAGCTAAGAAGAGGAAAATTATTGAGGTAATTTCACTTGGTTTTGATGGTGTGAATAGTTTTCTTCAAAGGAGTCTGATGCCTAAAAGGGATAAGATTACTTCAATATTAATGATAGATAGTACATCCAATACATTATGTCAAAATTGCCAAGCCTATAGTCAATAAACATGAAGAAGAAATGTATGTAAACAATCACAACATTACTAGGGTTGATCGTGTCCCTTCCTCTCATGAAGGAGACAAAATCATAACTTCTGTGAGGCTAGTCCAAAGAATGAAAGAAGAAAAACAAACCAAAGAGTCGTTGGAAGAATATGTTCAAATTCTAACTTCCTATATAAAATCAATTGTTCATGAACAACTTGTCTCAATGACCCTCATCTCACTAATCACAACCACCCATAGTGGTAGTATCAACAAGGACATTATTGCTAAGATACAAAATTTTAAAACTAATGGAAATGTCACTCAAGTTGGAATTGAAAAGATTGTTTTGGATGGATTGAAATTTATTGAAGAAGCAATGAAATGTTATTCATCAATCGAGATTAATAATAAAAAAACGTTGATAATGAAACACTATCTATTAGAAAAGAGGAATCCTTGTGGCATAGTGTGATAAAATATCTCCAAGAAATGTCAAACACAAAAGGGAACCTTCTAATTGTTGATCAAGTCTTCTCAAAGGTAGAAGAAAATATATCATATCTCTAGTTCGAAAGTGTGGAGTGAAAGTTGTCAACTTTAAGAACTGCACTTGAAGAGTACTATAGATTGAGCGAATTGTATGATGAGATAAAGCCCACATTTCAAGTTGATTTTGCAATGGTTAGTTCTAAATTTTTAAAAGAGGATGAGACCAAGCCCCAAGATATTTTCAAAAGATGATTATGGAGGAATTATTTAGCAAAAAGAATTTTGACCTCAGAGCCATAGAAAAAGTGAACATCATTGCTTCATCGCTCATTGAATGCCACAAAGACCTTCCTAAATTTCTTAAAATGAGCATAAAATCATATGAGCTAATAAGCACCTAGAAAATTTGTTTAACAAATGTTGTTCCCAATAACAAAGTGACAATTCAAGTTGTGTGCTAGTTCATGTTCTACAAGTCAAGGAAACAATGATGGAATTTTGGGAGATACTCCAAAAATCCAAAGTTTTGATGGGCATTCTTTTGCTTAATAAAGTTTTAATTTTCTTAAATAAAACATTATATTAATTATTGTTCACACTATATTTTATTTTAGGTAAATTGTTATGACTTAATAGTGAACATTGATATATTTTATAAGTTTATCAGTAAATATTAGTTATAAAGTGGTTCCAAGTTAGTTTGAAGGAAAGATGTTAGAAATTATGTTTTTGATTAAGGTAAAAACAGGTTTTGAAGGGACTCAAAACCCTTTACAACCAAAAACAAAGCTGCAGAAAGAACAACCTGCAGCCAGCCCAAAACCAACCCCCAAACAAGACCCGTCAAGATTTACATTTAGAACTACTCTTGTGGGAACATAGAGTCATGTCAAAAGAAGGCCTAGAGTATTTTTTCTTGCCCTTGACAGTAATCCAACCTTCTTCCACACACGCTGCCTTGTCATGCCAAGCCAACCCACAATTTTTCCTGAAGATGAATGCCTGTAGCCTTTGTCTCAGAGATTTCATCACTATTCCTTCGTGCAGACATAGACTTATCTGAAGAGCCACTAGAACTGGTCGCCGTAGCACTAATACCAGAAATGGCAGCCTGAGATCCAATCTCTCACTCAATAGGGGAAGCCTCAACAACCCCACCATTTGAGACATCCGGAGGGGATGCCCCAAGACCTTGAGAATCTGAAGCAACTACCTCAGAAAAACTCCTGTGTTCAAATTTCTTCTCAACCGTATAATGCTGTTGAGAAGCTCCTTTCCACCATGTAGTCGTGATAGCTTTTTTCTCGAATCCGCATTGTGCAGCAACATGACCTATTTTAAAACATCTTCTACACCGGAAGGGAATCCTTTCATAATCCAAATCTTGGATCCAAGAACCCTTAGAGGATTTAAGTAAAACCTCAGTAGGCAGCCCTTTTGAAACATCTATTTCAACTAGTATGCAAGCAAAGGTGGAATGACAAATGTTAGATGATTCATCATCTACCAACAAAAAATCACCAAGGGCATCTCCCACTTCCTCCAGAAGAGGGTTAGTCCAAAGGTGGAGGGGAAGATTAGGCAACCACACCCAAATCGGGATCTTGTTGAAAGTTTTAGAATCAGGGTTGAAATCTGAATGCCAAGGCTTAATCATCAACAAATATTTGTCCTCCCAGCAAAAAAAATTGTAACATAAAATGTTAGAAATTATGTTATTTCCAATAGAAAAGGAGTTTTTGCTCCTTAGAGAAAGACTATACAAGAAAGGAATAAATGATACTATAGAACTTTGTGTTAGTATTGTTTTTTATGAATTGCATGCTATTTGTATGTCTAACCTACAATTACTCTGAATTTTCTTTGCATGATTTGGATGCAATTTTTTATTCTTTATAATAAAATTTGAAAAATTGAAAAAATAACCTTTCTTCATATGTTAATGGTTGTTTGGCATGTTTGTTTTTATCTAAATTTTATCCAAACCATTAAATGTGTTGTAAAACTAAAGAATTTTGTGTCTTTCTTGTTGGCGTGCATTTAATCTATCTTCTTTCATCCATGTTTAAAAATCCATAATGTCTTGCGTAAGCTTGTCTAGGGTTTCTTTCACACCTTTGATCCTTTTCATTTTTTATTATTAAAAACACATAAAACCTCAATCATGCAAGGGGACTACCCCTTTCAAACACATAGAAAAAGCGTTGATTCAACAATGATTTCTCTAACTATTGCAAACATTTGTTGTTGCTCATTGGACAAATCAAACTAATTTCAACAAATTATAACAGTGACAAATCAGTTTGCTAACAAACTTTGGGTGACTATTGGGGATCAAATCAAATAGTTTATAGTGCCAACAACCTTATTTATTTATGAAAAATGATTCTTGGAATATGCTTACATGATGATTCAACATAATGGTTCTCTTATTTTGTAGCCCAACATTAAATAGCTCAAAATAGACCAAGAAGATATCATAATTGCTTTAAGAACCCTTGCTTGGAGATATGGAAGATCCAATCATCAATATCATCAAGTTGATGAAGCATTGCAAAAAGGAGGATCTTAAGCAAGTGATAGGAAGAGAAGCTCGTAGAAATTTGTTTCCAAGTGAACACCTTTTTGTAGTTGAAAGGGTTGTTGCTATACCAACAAAAAGAAACCAACTTAATCATATATAATTAGTCGAAGAAAACCAACATTAATCTTTTCAATTTGGCTACCAAAAGATCTACAAGAGGAGATTGTAAAAAGGGCATTCCAAATGTTTGATCTTTTGGAAGAATCCAATTTTTTCTTATACCATTCGACTATTTTTGGAAAGTTTGAAATAACAAGCACACCCTTTTTTCCTTTTAAAAACTATTGTGAACTCATCCATTCGTAAATCCCTCACTTTACATGGTACCTCTTTGCCATTTATTATAAATTTCTAGGAAATACATATTCCTAACATGGCTTAGCCATCACTAATCCCTTGGTGTGCCACTATTGGTCCACTTGCTTTGGGTAATCAACTTCATGATCTCCCTGATGGATCAAGAAAGAATATATCTAGGTTCAAGGGAGATGGAAATGTTGGGGTTGATGACCACATTAATTCATTCTTTGTTGCCTATGGAGTTTTGGGTGTACAATACGAAGATGTGACTATTAGGTTATTTGTCGAATCCTTAATTGTGCCACAACATAATGTTATCATTTACCATCTTGTTCTATAAGAACTTAGGACAATATGAAAAGAAAACTCAAAGAATGCTTCTAAAGTGCTAAAGATAAGCACTCACTATTGGGAAAACTCACTCAACTTAAGACAAAAGTGCATGAGCCCATGCATGAGTTTGTTTTCAAATTCAACAAAATTGTGAATAGGATCGAGATTGCGAAAGGTCTACGATTGAGAATTAGAAATGTATCTTCATCAATGCCCAATTGTTGAGTTTTCATTTAAGAAGAGAAAGAGTAGTCACTTTATATTCTATTCAAACTATGGTCATTGAAATAGAAGATGATTTTATCACTACAAACAAATGGAATGAAGAATTGCGAAAGAGAAAAGAAGTTTTTTCATCCTTGTTCTATTCTTTAACATATCTTTTGGTCTAGAAGATGACCAATGACTTGATTAATTTGAAGAAACAAATTCCACAAATGTAATTATTGCTATATTAGGACATTTCAAGAAGGAATTACCATTAGCATCAAAGCTAGATGTTGAGTCATCTCCTTCAAGAAGTTGCAATGTTAATTCTATGTGTGATTTTCATTTGAAAACTAACCACAATAGTGCTTCTTTCCTTGAGATGAATAGGTTAGGAATTGCATGCAAGAATGAGGAGTTCAAATTATAAATTAAATGCAAATTTTAAATACAAGAACAGAGGAATGAAATCACAAAATAGAGTGAGACAAGTTTAACATGGTTTTCCCTTTTTCCATGGCTATATCCACAAACAACAATCCATTTTATTAGAATTCCAATGAAAAAAAATTACATTTACTTGTAGCAAACATTTGCAACATGCAACAACAAAAAAATTCACATGATTTCCACTGCCCAAATTCACTGCGCACTCTGCTACGTGCGCTATCAACAACCTACGATGATCCTCACATAATTCTTTGTTTCTTGCAGCAACAAAATTGAACTTCATATGACTGTTCCAATTCTACGCGCGCCATTTGCTGCTAGCTGTTAAAAAAATGCCCCTCTCCAGAACCAATCTATCAATAAAATGTTATTATTTCGAGCAATTTTTCCAAGTTTTTAATTGAATTACAATTCAAATTTGCAACAAATTTCATTTAATAAAAATAGGCAACAAGAGGGGCTCTGCCTCCCTTGCACTTCCATGTTAATTAATTTTCGGGGAAAACATGTCGGACAAAATGGCCAAAAATTAACACCAAGTCTAATCAAGCTCCACATACCAACAATCTTCCACTTGGAGACTGATCAAATAACATTACTGCCCTTGTAGCTCCCATTGGAATTAGCACCCCTGGACCACTGATTAAATTTAATTATTTTTAATCTTGAAGGCCAACGAAAGCTTAAGAGAATATCAAATTCTCCCTTATAATCACCTCCACAAACATATTTGTTGGATTTTCTCTTGTATGTATCTTTTCCAACTTTAACTATCCATCCTCCAACGCTGATTGGATGAAGTGATATCTCAACTCTGTGTTTTTCCTTTGAATGCAAGGAAGAATTTTTAGCAAGATGAATGACACTCTAGTTGTCTGTAAACATGTAATTATTAGCTTGTTGTTTGCCCAATTCTTCTAAGAAAAATTGTAGCCAAATCACCTCCTTGCTTGCCTCTTTTGCAACTACATACTCTGCCTTGGTGGTTGATAAAACAACCTTTTGTAGCCTTCAAATCCAACTCACTGTTGTCCCACCAACAGTAAACACATAACTTGTAGTGCTTCACTTGGTGTCAATATTGCTTGCCAAATCTGAGTCAACATAACCTTGTAAAATAATGTTAGATCCTCCCAAATATAAATGTTTATTGGATGTTCCTATCAAATACCTAGGATTCCATTTAATCACATTCCAATGCTCCATTCCAGGATTACTCATATACCTTCTTACAACTCCAATAACATGTGCAATATCCGGTCTCATGCACACCATTGCACACATTAAACTACTAATAGCTAAAGAGTATGAAATCTTGGACATTTTTATTTCTCCTCGTGTTTTTGGATACATCTCCTCAATCAATTTAAAATGACTAGGAAAAGGTGTGCTAACAACTTTAGCATTTTTCATATTAAATCTTTTCAACACCTTTTCAATATAATCATTTTGAGATAGAGTTAATTTTATGTTTTGCCTATCTCTTGAAATTCTCATACCAAGAATTTGTTTTTCTACCTCCAAATCTTTCATAGCAATTTTTTTTGCTAACTTATGTTTTAACTCACTTATGTGATCTATGTTAGACCCCGCTACAAGCATGTCATCAACATATAAACATAAAATAATATAGCTATCATTATCCAACCTCTTAAAGTAAACATAATAGTCAGAATGACACCAACTGTAGCCTTGCTCAACCATAAAACCATCAAATTTTAAATACCATTGCCGAGGTGTTTGTTTCAAGCCATATAAACTCTTTTTCAATCTGCACACTAAATTTTCCTTACCTCTGAACTCAAATCCTAGTGGTTGCTGCATATATATATTTCTTCTTCCAAATCCCCATGGAGAAAGACAGTTTTCACATTTAGCTATTCAAGATGCAAATTTTCAACAACCACAATACTTAAAATAGTACGAATAGAAGTCATTTTAACAAACGGAGAAATATTTCATCAAAAGCAATACCTTTTCTTTGTGCAAATCCTTTTACTACAAGTCTGGCTTTAAATCTTTTCTTATCTCCTTCATCTTTCAGCCTGAAAATCCATTTATTTGGTAAAACATTTTTACTTGTAGGTAACTTGCATAGATCCCAAGTCTGAATTTTCAGCAAGGAATCCATTTCCTCTTCCATTCCTCGCTCCCATTGTTCCTTTGTATCCACCTACATAGCTTCTTCATAACCTTATGTTTCACCAACATCAATTAATAAAATAGATTATAATGAAGGAGAAAATCTTTTGGGAGGTCTACTTATCCTTGTAGATTGTCTAACATTCACTGGAGTTTGTGGTATTTCTTGCTATTGCTATTGTGAAGCATGAGGAAGTACTAGAACATTACTTATCTAGCACCACATTTTTTTTTTTCTTCTCATGCTGTTGCAACTGATCTTTGTACAAAACCTTCTCATTGAATACATCCTTGCTTCTTAACAATTTTCAAAATATGATAATCTATAACCAAACTCATCAATTCCATATCCAATGAAGGTATACTTTTTAGATTTAGCTTTCAACTTGGTTCTATTTATAGAATCAACATGTGTAAATGCTTTGTAACTAAAGGTTTTGAGAAAAGAATAACTCATCTTCTTACTTGTCCATGCTTCCTTTAGAATACCACAACCCAAAGGAACTAAAGGATCTCTATTAATTAAGTAATGGTATTAACAACCTTTTTCCACAAGTTTAAAGGTAGCCCAACATGCACTCTCATACTCCTTGCATGCTCCATTATTGTCCTATTCATACACTCAACCACTCCATTTTCTTGTTGAGTCTTTGGAAACGTTTTTTTCCTACGAATTCCATTAGATGAACAATAATCCTCAAAATATTTGCTACAATACTTACCACCATTATCATATCTCAAACAGTTTAATCTTTTACCTGTCTCATTCTCAACCAAGCTTTTCCATTTTTAAATGTTTCAAACCCATCTGTTTTTTTTTTAAGAAATACACCCAAGTTTTCCTAGTTGCATCATCAATAAATGTAACATAATATTGAGAGCCACCAAGAGAAGATAACTGAGTTGGTCCCCATATATTTGTATGCACAAGCTCCGATTTCTCATCTTTCTTTTGCTTCCCATCCTTGAGAAATCTCACTCTCTTTTGTTTTTCATACACAATTTTCACAAAAATCCATATTAATACATTTTAGACCTGGTAATAACTTCTTAGAATGAAGTACTTTCATACCTTTTTCACTCACGTGCCCAAGTTTGTTATGCCACAATGCTATCTCATAACCCACAAAAACTATTTTTGTCTCTATTGTCGAACCTGCAACAACTGTTCCTGAGTCTGTTACAGAACTTGTAGCAACTATCGTTGAAGTCGCAACAACTCTTGTAGCCGTTTTTCCAACAACTTTTCATGTTTTATTTTTCTTTGCAACAACTAAAGTAGAAGGATCAATATGACTTGTACAAGGTGTGAGATAAGGGGGATTCACTGCTCATGAGTCTCTTCGTTCTCAAGAGAATCCTAGGGAGTGAACTGCCTGTTGACAATGGTTTTACTCATAGTAAACAGGTCGAATAAAATCTCCACAGATAAGACCGCGAAGAGCCTATCCTTCTTGAAAGATATGGAACAAAGACAACCTAAGGGGAAATTCTGCATTTACAAAGAAAAGATTGACTTCCGTTCAATCCCAAGTCTTCGATAACTAGGTCATAGTTGCACTAGGGTCGCTCTCGGGTAATGATGTGACATTTGTTGTTAATCTCAAAGGGACCTTTTTCTACATATGTATATATATCTCTATTATTTCTTTGAACATTTTAAATCAACATTCCTAATTGAAATGATAAACTTGGACATCATGAAACCAAAAGATTTGACATAAGATTTCATGGAATAACATCAATTTCTTGCTATCATTTAAGTAGATTTAGCATTAAGCATTCAACAATTTCATGGAAAATAAAAGATTTTCAACAAAACTATTTCCATTCACTTATATTTTTTGGAACATTTTCAAAAATATTAAACATCTATTCTAAAACAAAGTATAAAAATACTAAAAAATAAAAGTTTCTCCTGGTTATTCTCCATGGATGCCCCAAATAATTAATCAAAATAGAACAAACCGCTTTATATTTCACCAGATTGCTTCATAGCTACGTATAAAACTGTACAAGCTTTTATAGAGAGGGTTTCGTTTATGGACATTGAGTAGGTTCTGTATGCACCCTTAAATGGCACAACATATAGTCTTGTTCGACCAAACTTACAAAACTAGTTACAAAAGATACTAAGATAAGTAGCTATCATAAAGCTCTGATATCAATTAATGTCTACATGCATATAAAGTTTTACGCTAGAATGATTCAGAAAATAGGAAAGAAAAACAAAACTTAAAAGAAGTTTTTGCTCCTCTGACATCCACAAATTCTGAACTTAAATGACAATGAAGCATCCTCTGGCCTTTTATAGAACACAAGGCTTAGATAGGATAAGACAATTACATGAGAGGAAATCTAAGGGACCAATCTCATCAAGGCACGTGAAAAATTGTGACCAATAGGAGAATTGCAATTGAAGTCAATGAAAGTCAACTCCAATTTCTCGTTGAAGCTCTTTGGGTTCTACTTTTTCATCTTTGCCAGGAAAATAACTTGAATCAGAATAGTGTGTAGGAACTTCCCATACATTCAGAATGATGGGGTGGAATTTTCGCCCCCTACACTTCGCTTGGCTCCGGTTCTGTCACTCTGGGGAATGGGCTCTCCCGAGAATTAGCCTTTGTTCCCACTACATATGAAATACCGAGATGCCCAACATTCTGGTGGACTCAAAGCCGTTTGCATTATCACCTCCCAGAGTGATCAAACCGGATTGATTTTTATTCCATCCATGATTCAAGTTTTCCTGACCGTCCATACCCGAGTTTTGCATCACAATTGATATCTCATGCAATCACAAATTCCAAATATTAAATCCCTTTTTAAACAAACATGTCACAACATCTCATGTAAATAAAACCATTATTCAAATGTTAGTACAAAAATTCCATAAAAACTTGCTTTCAAAAAGCATATCATAAATCCTTGTACCTGGTACCCGGTATTCAACTTTACCCACTTACTTTCTCGGACCTCGGTTATACTAGAACTCCATTATACTAGACTCCATCTTACCGGATCAGAGTCTTTTACTTGACTTCACATTACCTTTCACCTTTTCTGTGTTTCCAATACTCGGTACCTAGTGCATGAAACACTTACCATACAAAGTACTTTCTTTTATCAAAGATTTCTCTCTCCTTCACTTCCGGTGATCTTCCAATTTGTTAGCTCTTGCCATAGGAGTTATATTTTTTCCACTTGTTTCCCCAAGTCTTTTAAGTCTTGGGGCGTGTTGTGAGACCACACAACAACTTGCAACCAATAAAACCAAATTTAAAATTAAATCACCAGTTGTAAATTAAAAGTTATACATATTTTAAAATAATAACTTTCTACCTTAGATTCTGGCATAAAAAGTAAAACTCCATCGAAAACATTCGCGTGTGCTCTTGATTAATTCCAGTTTCAGAACTTAGTAAACAAAATCAATTCATTAACATTGAACTACATAATATAGTAATCCTCCAAAGCCAATCAGGGATAAGTATCCATAGCCCCAACAAGGTTCTCTCCATAATTCCCCCAAACATAGCTCTACTGCCAGTTAGGCGTCCATAGCCCCCGTAGAGTTATTTGGATAGCCTAAAGAGTTGATATCACTTTTTTTTTAAATATAGCAATGACAGCTCATTTTTCACTTTTGATATTGCAATAATAGCCCTTTTATCAACTTGCAAGCATTGAAGCACCGCTATTAGGTTGGGAATTATAGTGGTAGCGAAGGTTACTTTTGATTTTTCATTTAATGTAAATCCCTTAATCAATTCACTACTTCCCAAAAACTTATTTAATGATTCCATGTAAGTGTGTGTTTCCAGCTAAATTTCACTAATTATGCCAAATCCTACCTAACTATAGCTCGTTATATGTTAAAAAATATGCATAAATTAAAATTTAGCAATAGACAACTTAATCACCAAATTTAAATCTAAATTTAGAAACATTAGTTACCACCCATTCGATTAAATTTTATGGCAACTTCTAAAACTTCTGCTAACTATCTCAACTTGACAGCGCTGCACTTCATTAATGGATCAAAATACTATGATTACCTTGAAACACGATCACATTATTTCACATTAAATTCATACGCCTTGTTCAACACGTATTTTCTCTTTAACTTCTTTAGGTGATGACGTGTAACATCTTTCCGGCTTCATTCTCTTGTATAACCTGCACACATAACACCTCCATAATTATTACGACTTATTTAACAATTGGAAATTTGACCACTATTAATTTCGAAATCTCCAACTTGCTTGATTTGCAATCTCTGTACTGCTCAAATTCGAAGCAATTTCACCATATACGTGTAAAGAATTTATTTGATTTAACCTTTAATTTTGAAGATTATTATTCCACTGCCACCTCACATACGATTTCCAAAAAAAAATTACTCAAGGCAACTATGTACTGCCACTTTGTTTATGGATTTTTATAAATTCGTGCATTTCTTCTCGAATTCTTCACACTTCTCTTTTCTTTCTCTTTTTATTATATTTTCTGTAATTCCACTCTATTCTATGTTTTTACATTTGCTTCTTAGCCATGGATACTCCTATTTGCTTGGGTTGTTCTCGTAGACATAACGTTTTCTTGGGGAGCATCACACCACAAAGGCTTGAAAAGGTCTTCATTGTTAGGACTTCCAATTTCACTATGCCAAATTTATGCTTAGTCCTTGGGGAAAAATATGTTGCATCGAGCCGCTGCTTCTTTTTTTACACTGATATAGCTTCTCATTTTGTAGCGTCACTTTTGGACATTGGGTTACCTGTTGAAGATGTTCATGCTGTTGCTAACTTAATAGTGAAGCCTGGATTCTTGGAGAATCTGGATACCATTTTAGCTGTTGCACATCCGACCATTGGGATTACCTCCATGGATGATATTCCTTGTTTCCTAGAACACAGGGAAATGGTTCCACTTTGGCCTTTTCTTACTGATCTCCATATCCAAGATTTTGAAACTCACCGGGAACTCGCCTACATAGGGTATTTGGCCTTGATAGAAGAGGTGTCCTAGATCGACTGAATGACTACTATCATTCAAAACTTTGCTCACCTTTCTTTTTGAATCCTTTTTTTTTTTGCAAGGATTTTAATATTTGATGTATATATGTGACACACACACACACACACATATATATCTTTTGGTATCTTTCTTAAAAGTGAGTTTTACTATGTGTGGCTTTATTGTCTCATTTTTGGTTCAGTTTTGCAAAAATGTTTGAATTTCACTCTCATATTTAAGATAAATTTAAGCAGAATTTGCTAATTCAGAAGTTGAGCAAAAAGAATAACAAAACAAAACGAAGCAAGAAAACAAAAGCAAAAAGGAAAACACAAAGGAAAACCCTAAAAAAAACTAAACTAAAACTAAGCTAAGCTAACCCTAACTACCCTAACTCTAATATCATGAAAGATTAACTCTAACAAAGCAATTTATTTCAATTTCTATAGCTATTTCCTCTACAGTTTTAGTATGAATTACAACAGATTTATCTTTAAATTCCCTTATCAACATTTTCAATATCTACTGTAATAATGGAATATCTTAAATTTTTTACATTTAAACATCATAAATTTGAAGGTGTACTTACCCAAAATATGGCTTAAATGTATGAAAACGATCTCATTAGAGACCAATTACACATATTTTGTCTAGTGCGGAAATACTGTACCTTCTCCCAGCCCTGGTCCATTTCCATGAATGGTTACGTTAATTTCTCTATTTCCTCCTCTTCTGAAAATCTTCATATCCTCAGCCCTGTCTTCACTTTGCATTTTGTTAGACCAAGATATATCACTATTTATATTATTATCAGAAAGAGAAAAAGTAAAAACTTGATATTCTGTATCTTGTATAAAATCAAGAAAATGTCCTTTTATAGCTGATGAATTTTCAGCTTGAAGCACAATACATGCATTTCTCGCTCGATTTTCCCGCTCCATCTCATTATCTGCATTTTCCACATATATAGGAAATGATGATTCACCCATATCTTTTTCTCGTTTATGATGAGATATCTCTGAATCTTGACATTCTCGCCTATTCCCTTGCAAGACGTTAGGATTTTCTTTAAAATAATCTCAGTTTCCTAACTATTTCGGTTCATTGGTTAATTTTTTAATATTTCTGACTCCACTAGGGTAGAACGTTTCTCTCATTAACAATCTTTTTCTTTTAGCAGTTAAGACTTCTTTTGTTAATGAAATTGCTCCACTTATGGCTAAACTTACTCTAGTTAAAAAAAATTCACACTCAAGTTCACCATGATCAGTTGTATCATGAATTCTACACTTGGTGACTCTACCAAAAGTAAACAAACTCAAAGGATGCAGTTTCTGATTAAATATTTTACAAATTTTTCCAATTTCCATAATGAAAACCAGCTTGCATTCAATTCCTCATTTACAAGCTTCTTGCCAAATTTAGGAATAACATTTCAAAGAACAATTCCACTTCCAAAGGATAAATCCTAAAAATATCAAAGAAATAAGAGAGATATATGTGCATTTGGTACTCATGGCCCTCCTAGCATCAGTTCCTGTTAATGATGGTTTTACTCGCAGTAAACAGGTCGAATAAAATCTCCACAGACAAGACTGCGAAGAGCCTATCCTTCTTGAAAGATATGGAACAAAGACAACCTAAGGGGAAATTCTGCATTCACAGAGCAAAGATTGACTTCCGTTCAATCCCAAGTCTTCGATAACCAGGTCATAGTTGCACTAGGGTCGCTCTCGGGTAATGATGTGACATTTGCTATTAATCTCAAAGGGACCTTTTTGTACATATGTATATATATATATATCTCTATTAGTTCTTTGAACATTTTAAATCAACATTCCTAATTGAAATGATAAACTTGGACATCATGAAACCAAAAGATTTGACATAAGATTTCATGGAATATCACCAATTTCTTGCTATCATTTATGTAGATTTAACATTAAGCATTCAACAATTTCATAGAAAAGAAAATATTTTCAACAAAACTATTTCCATTCACTTATATTTTTTGGAACATTTTCAAAAATATTAAACATCTATTCTAAAACAAAGTAAAATATACTAAAAAATAAGAGTTTCTCCCGGTTATTCTCCATGGATGCCCTAAAGAATTAATCAAAACAGAACAAACCGCTTTATATTTCACCAGATTGCTTCACAACTACGTATAAAACGGTGCAAGCTTTTAAAGAGAGGGTTTCATTTATGGACACTGAGTAGGTTCTATATGCACCCTTAAATAGCACAACATACAGTCTTGTTTGCCGAACTTACAAAATCAGCTACAAAAGATACTGAGATAGTAGCTATCATAAAACTTTGATATCAATTAATGTCTACGTGCATACAAAGTTTTACACCGGAGTGGTTCAAGAAATAGGAAAAAAGAAAAAAACTTAAAAGAAATTTTTGCTCCTCCGATATCCACAAGTTTTGAACTTAAATGAAAATGAAGCATCCTTTGGCCTTTTATAGAACACAAGGCTCAGATAGGATAAGACAATTACATGAGAGGAAATCTAAGGGACCAATCTCATCAAGGCATGTAGAAAATTGTGACCAATAGGAGAATTGCAATTGAAGTCAATGGAAGTCAACTCCAATTACTTATTGAAGCTCTTTGGGTTCTACTTTTTCATCCTTTCCAGGAAAATAACTTGAAGTAGGATAGTGTGTTGGAGCTTCCCATACATTCAGAATGATGGGGTGGAATTTTTTCCCCATACACTTCGCTTGGCTTCAATTCTGTCACTCTCGGGAATTGGCTCTCCCGAGAATTAGCCTTTGTTCCCACCGCATGTGAAATACCGAGATCCTCAGCATTTCAGTGGAATCAAAGTCGTTTGCATTATCACCTCCTGGAGTGATCGAACCAAATTGATTTTTATTCCATCCATGATTCAAGTTTGCTTGACCGTCCATACCTGAGCTTTGCATCACAATCGATATCTCTTGCAATCACAAATTCCAAATATTAAATCCCTTTTTAAACAAACACGTCACAACATCTCATGTAAATAAAACCATTATTCAAATGTTAGCTGAAAAATTCCATAAAAACTTGTTTTCAAAAAAATATCATAAATCCTTGTATATATACTGGATCACTGGGATCATTAGATAAATTCAAGATTTTAACATTTCATTTCACTTTGCAACCCAGTACTCGATACCCAATATTCAACTTTACCCACTTACTTTCCCGGACCTCGATTATACCGAAACTCCATTATATAAGACTCGATCTTACCAGACTCCATATTACCAGACCAAAGTCTTTTACTTGACTTCACATTACCTTTCGCCTTTTCTGTGTTTCCAATACTCAGTGCACGAAACACTTACCATGCAAAGTACTTTCTTTTATCAAATATTTCTCTTTCTCCTTCACTTCCGATGATCTTCCAATTTGTTAGCTCTTGCCATAGAAGTTATATTTTTTCCACTTGGGTCCCCAAGTCTTTTTAGTCTTGGGGTGTGTTGTGAGACCACACAACACTGCCCTTAACCACCTCAATACAAGCTAAATGAAGAAATTGCAAGGAAGTGGTGAAAACAATCGCCGCTTCAGGAGGAGAACCCACACCAGTAAGTAGTAAATGAACAAAGAGATCTAATCTATTCGCAAATAGAAGAGTGAGAGAGCGTTACCAATAGGCCTCGACCCCCTCTTGAACACACAAATGCACCGTTGAATGCTTTATAGAGAGTTTTGGCTATTGGAGGGATGTCAGCTCAATAGAGCTTTGTTTGTAGAAGTGCTATTGCCAAGGGTAGAAGCTGAGAAGTGAAGTGAAGTTGAGGAGAGAGCCTTGAATGAATGAGGGAACCCCCAAAATGAGAGCAACATAGGGGTTTTGTTGCATGCAAGAGTGGAAAGAGCCATTACACCCGAGAGCTTGACTGTAAAGACACTTGTCGAGAGTTAGGATTTGAGATTCCCCATTTCAAACTCAAAAAACCGTCAGGATGCTAGTGCACCACGTAGGCGTCCGAAACATTAGTTTTTGGGAAACGGGTTGACAGAGTGTTGTTGCTTTGCCATTGAACCACATGTAGTTGGAATCACAGAATTTTGACCTATGGGGTTTTTGTCATAAATGTGTTTAGGTGTCATAAATGCTAGGCAAAGTGCTAAAATGTTAAATTGCCCCTAGGTGCAATTTTGTGACATTACATTTTCCCCCCACTTTAGTGGGCTCAATTTTGGAAAAAATCAACCACACTAAAGTAGAAAAGAAAAATTCCAAGCAAAACCTGAAGTTTTACGAATTTGCATGCTAGGAAAGGTATTGTAGAGGTCGCAGAGGTCGAGCCGACCAATACTAAAGATGCCCCTAGCGATCGAACTCGGCGAGAAGTATGTCTGTCGTGAAAAATCCCACAAAATTTTATTCTACAAAACTCAAGTTTAGATCAGTCGCAAAAATAAAAATAAGCTACAATGATGAGAAGAATGATCAAGAAGAATTTCGATGATTCAAAAGAATAATATTCTAAAGAGGTGACTATATGCCCCCTCCTAAGTTTGCCTCCAGCTAGGTGGGATAAAATCAAGAGATACTGGGGAGAGCCACCAAATCTAGAAAAATTTGGCCTTGGAGGGCCTATATATATTTAGGTGGGCCCATAGAAGGGTCATTTTCACATGTACACTCCTGGTATAATCCTGCACTCGAGGATAGCTCGAGAGGCACACCCACTATGAGTACCAGAGCCTTACTACATGTACACTCCTATAAGTGTGGGATTTTGCATGCATCACCTGTACGAGACCAGAGGGCTATCCTCGAGTGCAGGATTATACCATGTTCATGGCTCACTGGTACGAGCTCAAGCGACAATGGAGACATGGTGACCTACAGTTCTGGCAGCTACAGTATGACACATTGATGCTAGATTGGATTAGATGGAGACCCCACCAGTTGTTTCGGTGGGTTGATGATGGAAGGTTCCTTTAGAACCTGTAGTGCAACCATTTCATTCTCGGTCACATGGATTTGTGATCATGCTATATTACTAGAGTTGGGTCATGCAGCAGCATGGGAGGATTCAGACCATTCCCCCTGTTGTCCCCACATGCACCCAAGTTGTTCGAAGTGTTGCATGGTCGGGGTACCATTTGCGTCCTACCATAGTAGATGTCCTCCTTTTAGATGATGAGGATCTATCGACAATGGGCACAATGAATAATGTCGGCGTGGCCAAAGACTTTCCGGCATTGTGGGTAGCTCATTGTCCCACACTAGTGTTTTTGGTGGATGCCCCCATGGGGGATCTTGGCCTATAGGGGGACGTGCCGCCACAAACACTGAGGCCAAGACAAAGGGGTCAAGGCAGTGGAGGAGAGCAAGAGGAGGGCCAACAAGAGCAACAGGAGTAGGCTGAGGAGGTCAAAGTGGTGTCACCGAGGTCGAGGTGACGGTGGAGGATGTCCTCTCCTCCATGAGCCACTCCAATCTCATTGGCACCACCAGCACCGCACTTCGTCCTAGTAGTAGCCCTTGTAGCATCTGAGGTAGCTCTTGACACTGGTGGCATGGACCTAGTGCCCTTCCTCCCCCTGATCCATTTTGGAAACCAGGGGATCTAGGTAGGATGGTTGATCATGCTATTTCATTTCAATACTTTTAAATTCTTTCATCTCATGTATATTATGTATTGATTTTTCATATCTATACATCTCGTGGTATTGATATACATTTTCTTTTTGTGTTTGCAATGGATACACAAGGATGGACTATGTTTTTTGCCTAGTGCATATTATAGGTGGCCCTTGTCGTGCCTATCTAGGGGGCAGGCCTAGACGCTTACCGACTGGCTTCAGTGGGATGTCACATCCATATTTTTGAGCCGGTAGGACACCTGAGGAATGCCTATGAGGAGGGGCAGGTGGCAATTTTATAGAGGATCGCAGATGCTACCACACTCTGAGGGCAACGAGATCAGTTGTTAGGGGAGTTGTGGATGGCCCTCATAGAGCGAGATGCTGCCGTGACAAGGGTTGATAGTGCTGAGAAGGAACGTGACGACCTATAGAGCCATCTTGATGACCTCGCGGGGTAGCCTACAACAGTGATCCCGATAGATGATCGACAACTGCAGCAAGAGCTCATCCAGGCCCCCATGTAGATATGCTCCCTTCAGAGAGAGATCAAGGGGATACACATAGCGATGTCTATCTCACGCTCGCATTGCACCTGATCCATCTCCATCATGTAGCCCCGACCCCAATTGTAGCCAGAGCTAGAGCTAGAGCCAGAGGGCTTTTAAAGTCATATGCCTAAGGAATATAGAGCCTTTTTGTGTATCATTTTTGTAGTCCTGACACATATTTTGTAGGTTGTTTTTTATGTATAGACATTGATACATATATACAACAACTACTCATTTTTTGACGACAATGGCATGATACATGTACATGACATTTGATATTTATATATACATACACGAGATACTAATTCTGACATTATAGCATTTTTTATTTGATGTGTATGTTTCTCATTTTCATGTATGTTGATGCTATGGATTTTATATATATGGATGTTTAGATTAGATGCTATCATGATTTAATAAACATACATGGATGTATGTTAATTCAATACAATGATGATTTAATTGCCTAACTAAAAGATGTAATGTAATGCATAGATGCATAGCATAGTAAAACACACATATGTATGTCTCTCACACACACATCGTTGCATCATAACACAAAAAATTTCACAATGTGTTAATGAAAGAATGCCAATATATGCAACGTTACAACCCTTAAAGAGTGAGCATCACACATGTGACACATTAGAAACTACACATAGTATTGACGAAGGTGCATTGCATTAATAGGTTCTTTTAGAGGCGTCCCATCCATAGATGATAACTAATAAGCACCGAAGCCATACACGAAGATGACAAAGTAAGGGCCTAACCAATTAGGACTAAATTTTTCCCTTTGATCAGGCATCGCATTTACATTTCTTTGGTTCTCATAGAGAACCAGGTCACCTACCTTGAAAGTTCTAGGGAGTACACTTTGATTATATTGTCTAGATAACGATCATTGATAAGCTTTAAGATGGTCGAGGGCTTGTAATCAGTGCTCATTAGGCATCTCTAGCTGATGCAAAGGATTAGCTTGGTAAGTCTCATCATCAATTAACCTTTTAAGGGAAAAGCACAAAGATGAAATTTCCAACTCTAAAGGCATGATGGCTTCGGCATCATACACAAGGTTGTAAGGCATTGTTCTCGTTGCTGTACGAACACTTGTGCGATAGGACCATAAAGCGTATGTTAATTGAACATGCCAATCCTCACCATGTTTATTTAGTGTCTTGCGAAGAATGAGCTCAAGGGTCTTATTAGATGCTTCCGCTTGGCCATTAGATTGAGGGTAACCCAATGTAGAAAATATATGCTGGATGTGAAACTTCTCTAGGAATTGCTTTACTTCCTTGTTCTTGAATGGTGTACCATTGTTAGAGAAAAGTGTAGAAGGCAACCCAAAGCGAGTAATGATGTTGTTTAGAAGAAAGCTACAAATAGCTTTAGCGTTTGTAGATCAAAACGAGATGGCTTCAACCCACTTTGTGAAGTAATCTGTAGCAGTAATGACAAAGGTGTGTCCTTTAGAAGAAGGAGGTGATATATTTCCTATAATATCCAACCCCCATTTCGTGAAAGGCCAAGGAGAGGTCTAGTTTTGTAACTCTTGTGTAGGAGCATGAATAAGACGACTATGTTGTTGACATTGTGGGAACTTTTTAACAAAATCAAAGGAGTCTTGTTCCGTCATTTGCCAAAAGTACCCCATGTGGATTAATTTTTGTACTAGGGATTAACTGCCAAAGTGTCCACCCCCGGAACCCGAATGGGATTCCTTAAGGGCAAGGGGTATTTCTGCTTTAGTGAGACATTGAAGAAGCAATCCATTGTAATATTTTTTATAGAGAACATATGGAAAGACAACATAACTGATTGAAAGCTTTCATATACGGTGCGATCATTTTTTGTCGCATCATTAGGAAATTTTCCAGTTTACAGATAGTTGTAGATGTTAGAAAACCATTCTCCTAAGTCTATGTGAGAACACACAAGAGCATCAGATTTAGGTTGATCGGAAATAGCAGGAGACCAAAGGACTTGAACCAAAAAGTGGTGTTCTTTTGTATCCTCATCCGAAGGTACCAGGGAGGTGGCACTTGCCATGGCATCTGCGTGTCGATTTTCTCTCCTAGGAACATTGTCTATTGTGAAGGAGGAGAATTGATTAAAAAAAGACAAAGCAAGGTCTCGATTTGAGATAACTTACTTTGATTAGCCTGGTAGGTTCTCATAATTTGATTCACAATAAGCTCAGAGTTACCATGTATATGGAGATGTTTTATCTTTAGCATGATCACGACAAACAAGCCAACAATGAGGGCTTCGTACTTGACAATGTTGTTGGTACAAGGGAAGTCCAATCTAAAGGAGAGAGGGACCGAATTATCTTCAGGTGAGATTAGAACCACACTTGCTTTGGAGCCATTTTGACATCTTGACCCGTTAAAATACATCTTTCATACAAGATCATGATTGATCATGAAAATCTTCTCATTAGTGAATAAGTACAAACTTGGGAAGGAGCAGGATGAAGGAGCATCTGCCAATTGATCAAAAACTGCTTGACCCTCTATCGATTTTTGAGTAACAAAATTTATGTCAAACTCAAAAAGCAACATTATCCACTTCGCTAACCTCCCAACAAGGTTGATACTAAAGAAAAATGCTTTAGAAGGTCACTCTTTATAATGACATTTTTTTGACAAGAAGATAGTGCCTTAGCTTCTACGTTGCAAAGACGAGAGTAAGGAATTGCTTCTCCATGGATGAATAATGAGTATCATAATCAACTAGGATGTGACTAATGTAGTAGACCCCTCTCTCTTTCCCATCATCATCATACTGAGTGAGCAAGGCCACCAAAGCATATGGTGATGTAACAAGGTAAAGCATAAAGGGTCTATCTTGCATAGCCAACATTAATACGAGAGGATTGGCCAAATAAGTTTTAATTGACTCGAAAGATTTCTGGCACTCCTCATCCCATATTAAGTGAACGTCATTTTTTAACAAACAAGTGAAAGGAAGGGTATGATTAGCCAATTGAGATATAAATCTACAAATTGTTTGAATTTTCCCTTGTAAACTTTTCAACATAGTAATGTTCCTAGGTGGAGGCATGTTAACGATTGCATCGATCTTATTCATGTTGACTTTAATTCCATGATGAGAGACTATGAATCCCAAAAGTTTTCCTGCATCTACGCCGAAGACACTTACGTGGATTAAGCTTCATCTTATAAACACAGTCTTCTAGGATTTTATGAATGAAGTGAAAAATTAAGGTCATTTCCATTGGTAAGATGCTCCTGCATTCTTTAACCCAAAGGGAATGACCACATAATAGAAGGTACCCCAAGGGGTAGTGAAGGTTGTCTTATATTGATCTTTAAGGTTAATAAGAATTTGATTATAGCCCGAGAAGCCATCCATGAAGGATAACAAGGCATGGCCCACAGTTGAATCTATAATCATATCAATATTAGGTAACAAAAAAACATCCTTAAGAGAAGCCTTATTAAGATCTTGAAATTCAATGCATATATGAATACAACCATCAGGTTTTCTAATGGTAATGATATTCGAGATCCAAGGTGAGTAGTCGATTAGATGGATAAAGCCTACTTTTAATAGCTTCTCTATCTCGGTCTTAACCAACAAAGCAACCTTAGGATTGATTTTTCAAATTTTTTGCTTAACTGGCTTGGCATCTGGACATAAAACAATATTGTGAACCACTATAGACTCATCAATACCGGGCATGTCCTCACATGACCAAGCAAATATATCAGGATGAGAATGTAGGTCAGAGTGCTCCTTAGCTTCCTCAAAAGAAAGGAACTTCCCAATCTTAATCACTTTTTTGGAAAACTTAGGATCCATAGAGACTTCAGTAGTATCCCCTTTGAGGAGGGGACTATGGTCTTCAAGATGCAGTATTGGAACACCATTGTCAACATTAGCTAGAGGATCCTCCTCATCAAAATTCAAGACAAATTCTCCAAAATACGCACGTTTACTCAAGCGATATGGGAATCGTCTCTTATGGTGAAAAGGAGGTAGAGAGAAGTAGGCACCTAAGAACTCCTTGAGTGCTTCATTCAAAGAGAAAACATCTAAGGGGAATTCTTTGGCCTATGCCCCATCCTCTATCAATTTAGGATGGACCAAATTGAGAGGTTTAACCAAAATCATGTTAACACTCCACTAAGGTTTTTTCTTAGATTGTTCAATAAAGCATCCCAAGCCTAGATAGCACTTACGAGGCTTGAATTGGATGGGACCCTAAATTCCTTGCTCAATACATCCAAGGCCATTTCGCCTATAGCCATATTTAGAAGCGAGTCTATATCCAAAACCATAGCGTGTTTGTAAGACTTTAGAAGGCGGTGGTTCCACGTAGAGAGCATCATTCCACCAATGAACATCAAATGCATCTACAAGAGAACCGTCTCCTTTACTCGATTTGCAAAAATTAACCTCCTTAGGAGAAGCAAGACTATCTTCCTCGGGAGTGGAATGACTGGTTTCCTAAATATGATCACAACTTTCCCTCTCAACAAGAGTTGTATCCACTTCTTCATCAGGGGTATTTGAGATTATTAGAAGTTTTAGATGAGCGATATTTACTTTGTATTCCCCAATAAATAATTCCAAGGATCCCCAATCATCATCAAGAAACACATTAGATTCATAAGAATAAGTAGATGGGGAGGACTTGGGACTTTCTTCTTTAGGTTGTTCTTCTTTAGTAGTGTTCACTTTGGGGACAACCTCCACAAAGGGTATCGCTAAGGAACATGCCATTGCATCAGAAGTTAGGGATGGAATACAATTCTTACGAGTGGAGACAATCGAATCCCAACCAACAATCACTAGTTCACAAAGGCGAATAGCTTCCGAGTCAGCTTTGACTGTGACCACTCGGTTATTTGCAAAAAACTTTAGAGAATGATGTAGAGTGGAAGTTATGACACCCATAGCATAAATCCAGGGTCTCCCTAGTAGAAGATTATAAGGTAAGGGGCCATGCATCAAATAAACCAAGGTGGGTAAGGTAACAAGGCCTAACCACAAAGGCAAGATTATCGTGCCTAGAGCTTGTCGACCAACGTTATCAAACCCATTATTATACAAAGAAGCAGCTAAAGAGGAGGAATCAAATTTAATCTTGTGTAGTAGATCTATACCACAGATGTTGAGAGCCAAACCGGTTTCAATGGGGGTACACCTAATACTGATAGTATTAAAATTAATTATAATCATTAAAGGATCCCCTTACTTTTGTAAATCCGAAGGTGAGAGTTTTTGCGGATAGAACGTGATATTTAGCGAATTTGCATGAATATGAGCCATCAATGCATTAACATCCGTCGACCTTGTAGAGGCAGGAAAGAGGATCTTTTGTAAGGCTTCTTGAAGCATACCTTGATGAAACAAAGCAGTTTGAAGCAAATCCCAAAGTGAGATCTTAGCCGAAGTAACATGAAGTTGCTTGACAAGATTGTAATCACTTGGTACTTTAGTCACAGGTTTAGGTGCCGAAGGAAGACTTGGCTGAGAAGGTGGTAAAGAAGTCAGAATTTGAGTGGGTTGAGGTGTAGGAACATAAGGTTGTTGATCTAATTTTATTTTGTTTCTCCTTGTATTATATGTGTGCCCAACAACATTATAAGAAGTAGAGTCTATAGCTTTTACAAACCTCAAATATAAATCTGGTGAATTATCATGATATGGAATTCCATAGATAGAATGAATCCTCTTAGGAGAGGGGCTAGTTGGAGTCAAGTAAACACCATGTCTCTTAGGGCTTGGAGAAGTTGTAGAGACTACAACAATGTTCATTGACTATTCATCTTGTGAAGAAAAAGATTGCTTGAAATATCTATAGGTAGAGGAGGGTTCTTCTAAGAAATCATCTAGAGCATCATCCAACATATCAAAATCTTCCTTAGAGAAAGCATTATCATAAACATTAAAACATTTTAGAAACATATCCAACATGTTTCACGTCAGGCTCACCAAAATGTGAGATAAGGGGGATTCACTATTTATGAGTCTCTTTGTTCTCAAGAGAATCCTAGGGAGTGAACTAACCTTAACCACCTCAATACAAGCTGAATGAAGAAATTGCAAAGAAACTATGCACAAACTAAATGTCAACAAAGATCACTTCAAAACCTAAGAGAGAAAAAGTTCTAGATTCCTGCCTCTGAAGGGAGAGCTCTTGGACAAAAGACTGTAGCGCATAATCAGGATGCCAGTGCAACAAGGTGGATTATGAAAGACGTGCTTGTGTCCTTAGCAACAAAGAACTCAAAACATAAATAGGTAGACTAGAACTTCACTACCTAACACAGATCCTAGGTCTGTTCAATAGAATGGCAAGATAGAGAATAAAAACTTGAAAGAAAGCACAAGGAGAGCTAAGAGGGAGCTTACACAAATCCGATCATTCAAATCCTTCCTTTGAGCTCCGCTTTAGCAACTTGCACACAAAATGAATGAGGAAAAATGTTGGGGTTGTTTCGGGGGGCTTGCCATAGTCAAACCCTCGTTTTGGTGTTCCCACCTCCACGGACATCCATATAGATAGGGAGAGTGATCGAAATGAACAAAAGGAAGTGGTGAAAACAATCCCCACTTCAAGAGGAGAGCCCACACCAGTAAGTAGTAAATGAACAAATAGATCTAATTTATTCACAAATAGAAAAGAGAGAGAGCGTTACCAATAGGCCTTGACCCCATCTTGAACACATGGACACACCTTTGTATGCTTACTAGAGAGCTTTGGCTATTTGAGGGACCTCAGTACGATAAAGCTTCACTTTTAGAAGTGCTATTGCCAAGAGTAATAGTTGAGAAGTGAAGTGAAGTTGAGGAGAGAGCTTTGAATGAACAAGAGAACCCCCAAAATAAGAGCAAAAGAGGGGTTTTGTTGCATGAAAGGGCAGAAAGAGCCATTACACCCAAGATCTTGACTACAAAGACACGTGTCGAGAGCCAAAATTCGAGATTCCCCATTTCAAACTCAGAAAACCGCTAGGACATTAGCGCACCACGCAGGCGTCTGAAATGTTAGTTTTTGGGAAACAGGTTGATGGAATGTTGTTGCTTCACCATTGGACCACATGGAGTTGGAATCGTGAAATTCTGACCCATGGGGTTTTTTTCATAAATGTGTTTAGGTGTCATAAATGCTAGGAAAAGTGCTAAAATGTGAAATTGCCCCTAGGTGCAATTTTGCAACATTACACAAAGATATAAGGTGCCTACTTTCACACCTTTAGCTACTATTAAGGCACCTTGTTAACTTTCCAAATTTTATCAGTAAAAGTAACAATGCAACCTTTGTCACCTAGCTGCCTAGTGGAAATTAAATTTCTATTCACCTTTGGAACGTGCCTTACCTCTTGTAGTAGCCAATGATTTCCATTCTACAATTTAATCTCAATTCTTCCCTTTCCAAAAATCTAACAGGGTTCATTATCTCCTAAATAAACCAACCCAAAATCTCCTTGGACATAGTCAAGAAAATAATTTTTATGGGGCATAGTATGAAATAAAGCCCCTAAATATAAAACCCACGAATCATCAACATTATCTAGGGAAAGAATTAAAATATCATCTTCAGTTTTATTTACATTTTCTTCCTTATTTCTCTTTTGTTTGTATCCTTATTCTTCCGAGACCAACAATATTTCTTTAAGTGACCCAATTTTCCACAATACCAACAATCCTTCTTTCCTTTTGATTGTGACCTATTCTTTCATTTTCTTCATTATTTCCCATGACCTCCAGGAATTTTTCCCCTCTCCTTTTATTTTCCCTGGTTTTCGACATTCAAATCATTGCCTAATGTAGAGGTTTCACCAGTGCTTTTCCTGCAAACTTCCTCGCTCAGAATCACACTAACATCATCAAATTTGAATGTGTTTGAACCAAAAATAGAGTTACTAACTGCTATAACCAAGCTATTCCAACTTTTAGACAAAGAACATAAAATAAAGAGAGCTCTAACTTCATCAAAATCAACATTTATAGAAGTCAATTGACTGGTAATTGTATTAAATTCATTTAAATGATCTATAATTGAACTACCTTCTACCATTTTCATATTAAACAAACACTTCATTAAGAATACCTTGTTTGAAGTTGAAGGCTTTTCATACAATTTCACCAATGTTTGCATTAACTCTTTTGTCATCTTCACTTTTGAAGTATTAAATGCCATTGATGGTTCTAGGTACAACTGAACACTTTCTAGTGCCTTTTTGTCTAGAATTTCTTATTCCTCATCCGCTTGCTCCCACTCAACCATGATATTTTCTTACCAAAACTATTGAACACCACTGCTCTGATACCAATTACTAGGAATTGTAGGCATGAATGAGGAGTTCAAATTATCAATTAAATGTAGATTTTAAATACACAAACAAAGAAATAAAATCATAGAACAAAACGAGAAAAAAAGTTTAACGTGGTTCACCCTTTTTCTTGAGATACATCCACAAAAAATAGTTCATTTTATCAGAATTCTAGTGAAAAAAAATTACATTTACTTGCAACAAATAGCTGCAATGTGCAAAAACAAAAAAAATCACACAATTTCCATTACCCAAACTCACCATGCACTTTGCTATTCTCATTCTTTTTTGATATATTTTTCTTGTATTTTATCTCTTTTGAGGAGTTTTTTCCCACTAGGTTTTCTCTCTTTCTTCGTTTGTGAGAGATTACATTTGTACATGGGTACCTAATATGCCCTAGTAGCTAGGACCCATCCTTGCTTCATTACATCTTTACTTGTTTTCTATTCCATCTAAGTTGCACTTAAGGGGGGTGTTGGTGTGAATAGGGGTATTACCTAACTAGTTCCACTATTAAGACATTTTTACACCTTATTACTTAAGTTTACTTAAGGTACACATAAGATACTTATCACTATATGTTTCATATCATATGGTTAATAAAATCTTCATAATAATGGTATATCTTATGTCTCACCTTGACCTATAGAATCAAGGGGTTCCCTTTATAATCTCATATTGTAGAATCCATTATCATTGTATATTTGCATTCATTTATAGGAACATAATTTATTATTCTCATATTGATCATTTCATTTCATTGTGCTTTTCATTAGGCCTCTAGATCTTTGGTAGATATCTCCATAGCCAACTCTTGCTTGTATGCATGAATTTTTTCATGTGTCTTATCTAATATGTATCAAGATTTAATTATATTCTTGATTGGAATTCTCTTCAGGTTTAGGATCTAGGAGTGGTCACAATCAAGCCTCTCAGAGTGCTTGAGGTTCCCAAGCTCCACTTGCATAATAGAGAGGCCACTCAGTGCAAGGTCCAATGGGACCAATGTTCTCAGGATAGTGCCACTTGAGAGGAATATGAATAATTTTATCAAATATTTATGCATTTGTTTAATTAAGCATTACATAAAGAGAAAAAAATTGTTCTTGTTTTTAATTTAAGTTAAACTAAATAGTCAGGGACGATGATATTTAAGGGGGAAGAGATGTCACATCCCATTTTTGAGGCCTCTGGATTATGCTATATTTTATTTTGTATTTTTGATGATCATGTGAAAATTGTTTTATGAATAATTACATTATGACGATGATTCAAATTTATATCAGTTTGATATTTTTTTTAATTGATGTACATGTGAAATTTACTAACATGAGATGTTAATGAATTATTTATATTATGTTTTAATGATATTTTTTTAAGACTAACTACCTCATTGGTTTGATGAGATGGATGCATCCAGTTATTTTCCCCCTCCAAGATGAGGAGGGAGAGTGCCACTAGAGAGAGAGAAGCGAATCCAAAAAAAATACTAGGATCACTATAATTCTAAGAACACACACACACACTCACATTTTAATGTTGGTTGCAATGATTGTGGATATTCACCTTGAGTTTTTAAAATATTGCATACTTATTTTTTCTTGTATTTTGAGTTGCTTGATCATAAAGTGATGTACACATTTCTCTTTCTACATAATTGTTGTCCAAGGTGTGTGTTTTTGTCGAAAAAATATTATGAAAAGGTAAGCATGATTTTTGTTTGAGAAAAAAGGCATATTCTTATCATGCAAGAAAAATATATTTAATGAGTTGGATCTGTATATATATCTATAGAAGTATATATAAAAATGAGAAAATGTTTACATACAAATATAAATATATATTCATATGGTTAAAAATATTATGATTTGAGATTGTATTTATCTCAATTTGAGATAATTGTTAAAATTTTAAATAATTCTAATAATTTGTGAATAAAAATGATATATCTATATATGTGCTTGTTGTATGTATGATGTGCAGACACTTAAATTTGTCTTGATTAATATCACACATTTGAACTTGATTAATAACACCATTTTCATCTTGATTCAACCCCTTTCAACTATTTAATTAAATAATCTTGATTGTTTAATTAAATCAATGATTTTCTTCTATTAACCAAATAATCAACATTATTAGGTTAATTCACCTCTTTCATACTATTTTTCATCTTATTTGATTAAATAATGTAAATTATTTAATTAAATTCCCTAAGTCCTCTTATTTGATTAAATAATCTTAATTATTTAATTAATGTCATTAATTCCTCTTTTTGATTAAATGAACTAATTGTTTAATTAAATCTTTAAATCCCCCCATCTTGCACAATTAAATATCCTAATTATTTAATTGAATAATATCTTTAATCTCTCCAATTTCTCCCACTTGCAAAAGATTATTCCCATGGAATATTCCTCCAATTCAAATTCAAACCGTTTCCCTCGAACATGGAAATATCTTGCACATTCCTCCTAAAATTAAGGATTTGTGCTTGTTTGAATCAATATCAACCCTTGATTAATTTCATCAATCCATGTGATCTTTCAATCTCCTCCATGAATTCGATCATTAACCGATGTCAGTTATTCTCATCCATTTCTATCCCTTGATTAACCAAATTGATCCTAGCCATTGATTCACCTAAAAATCCTATAAATAGCCTCCATTTCATGAGCAATTCATCCACAAGAATTGAGAGTAGTTGCAATATAGCCATTTTTAGAGCCATCTTTGAGAGAATTTTTTCATTTTGCATCAATTTTAGCTATTTTTCCATTAAAGCATCACTTTAAAGCTTGTTTCATCAATAGGGATTGGGAAATGGCTGATCATTCCACATCGATTCGACACCAATCCCCAAAGGGGATCAGGTTTCTGAGTGTAATTAAGTTTTCATTTATCAAATTGCTTTCAATTTCATTTTAGTGGCTTCATAGTTAGTATTTTCAAAGATCTCATTGGGAATGTGAGTTAGGTAGGCTAAATACTTGATTTAATTGTGTATTTCAATCATGTTTAGCTTTCTCATAATTCATGCTCACTCTTTGAAAATACTAACTACAAAGCCACTAAAATGAAATTGAAAGCAATTTGATAAATGAAAACCTAATTACACTTGCAAACCTAATCCCATTCGGGGATTGGTGCCAAATCGATGTGGAATGATAAGCCCTTTCTCAATACCTATTGATGAAATAAGCTTTAAAGTGATGCTTTAATGGAAAAATGGCTAAAATTGATGCAAAATGATAAAATCCTCTCAAAGATAACTCTAAAAATAGCTATAGTGCAACTACTTGCAATGCTTGTCCGGTTCGAATGGAGCGCGGGCGGGAGCGGAGTGCTGGGCGAGAAAATGGGTGTTTCGAATCTTCTGGTACTGAGCAGGGTGATGGCGATGGATCTGCAATGGCCCAGGTGGGTCACGGGCTTGCCTCGAGTAAGAAGAAAAGCGTGGAGGAATCGGAATGGGAGGATTCCCAAAAAAAGCGTGCAGATGACCCAGGGGAGAAGAATATTTTGGTTCCTCCCCCTGTTAAACCTGTCGGCGATTGCCCTAAAGATAACCTCAAAGGTGCAGTGGGGTCTGGTGACACAAATGGCGGGCATCGTAAGAAGTGGGCCTCACTGTTTGGGGTTAAACCCAATGGTAAGTCTTTTTTTCCCCCTGTGCGCAATATCTCCAGCCCTACAGTTGGAAAATTTGCAATCTCTATTCCAGACGAGATCATTGATCATAATATTGCTATAATGGAAAATTCCCTAGTTGGTAAATTCATGGGCCAAAGGCCAAATATTGAGATTGTTAGGGAATTCGTCAGAAAAAAATGGAGAACAAATGGTAGTGTCTCTGTTGCGGCTCTCCCAAAAGGTTTCTTTGCTTTTGAGTTCTCGAACAGAGAAGACATTAAGGCTGTTAGATGCGGAGGACCATGGGTTATTGGGAAATCAACGCTCACACTTAAAAAATGGTCTTCAAACTTAGATCTAACGGACTCCATCTTTGAGAATGCTCTGGTATGGGTTAGGCTTCATGGTCTTCCTCTAGAATATTAGAACGAGGATGTTTTCAGGGGGATTGCTAGCTCCTTTGGGGAGCTTTTATCGATTGACCCTATGATAGCAGCAAGAAGGAGACTAGTGTTTGCCAGAATATGTGTGGGTGTTTCTCAGGAAGCGGATCTTCCCTCCTCTGTAGAGATCCACTCGAAACTTGGTTCTTGGGCGCAGGCGATTGAGTTTGAGACCATCCCTTTTGCCTGCTTCAACTGCAGAAAATCTGGCCATTGGGTGAAGCATTTCCCCCTTAAGGCAGTAAAAGAAATGGAAAACCCTAAAAGGGCCTCAAAAGTGGTATGGAAAAAGAAACAGGAGGAAAAATTTGTTACGGAGCCAGTGGGAAAGGTTGCTGAAATCCCTGATAACCTCTCGGGTGACGCTGGAAATGAAGGCTCCACCTTCCAGGTCCCCCAAGCTCTTGTTCCTGAGATTAAGTCTGGTCCTCAGGATAAAGGAGAAGGAATGGATTGCAATGCTAGGTTCTTGGCTCTAGGCAAGGCGGATGTTTCTCAATACAATATCTTTGATGAAGCTGGAAATGATGGCTCTGCCAACCAGACCCCCCAAGTTTTGGTTCCGGAGTTTTCTTCTGATTCTCAGAACAAAGATGAAAGTGTGGAATGGGAAGCTGGGAAATTATCCCCTAGCAAGTCAGATGATTCTTTTACCTCGGAGATGAGCCCCATCTTTTGGGACCCCGTGACGCCAGGGCTGGACGATATTCCTTCTCAGGGTCTCTCTCTTGAGGTAGGCATTCCCCTGATTGTGTCTCCGGTTGGGACAAATAACCCAGGTATTGAATCCTGTTCGGATCTGGCTTCTTTTGATGTTGTTAAAGACACTTATTCGGACCCTAGCCAGGCAAGCCTTCTTGAAAGAAGTATCTCCCTACCTTGTGGGAATGGACTCATGGATACCCTCCCCTAGGAACATAAATTCCTATCTGAAAAAGAATGAGAATCCAGCAAAGAATCAGATAGTCAAGATGATACAGATAGGGATGAGGTGCTATCTAAGAAAAAGAAGAAAAAATCGAAAATCAAAATTAAAATCACCCCTTGTGGGATTTCAACAAGATCGAGAGAAAAAGCGGACTGTGGGGCAATATCCCTGGCCAAAGGAAGAAGACCCAAAAATATGATAAGAGAGCACCATAGCTTTCAAGATATTGCAGATGGCTTCCAAAAAACCATCCCAGAGCTCCTTCTCTCTCCTAAATTCCCATGAAGTTATTGTCCTGTAATATTAGGGGACTAAATAACCCCCACAAGCAGGGTATTTTACACAATTTTGCCCGGGACCAAAAGCCTGATATTCTTCTCATTCAAGAAACCAAAATGTTAAGTGAAAAGGTGGAAAATATTTCTTTGTTCCAGCACTGTTCCATTCAGGGCAGTGATTCTGCTGGTGCTTCTGGTGGGGTTGCAACTTTTTGGAACTGTAAGATCATAAGAGGTGATCCTCTTTTTTCTCATCCTAATCATATTGCTACTAGATTTACTCATATTAGGGACAACTTCAGCTGGATCCAGTCTAATATTTACACTCCTAACTGTAAAAAAGCTCGGAAGGCTTTTTGGAAAGAGCTGGCTGCTTTCCGGAATATCTTTCAAAATTATCCATAGGTTATCATGGGAGATTTTAACTCACCCCTCCTTCAGGGCGAGAAGTTTGGTGGCTCTCAGATTAATGCTAAAAGTAAAGAAGATCTCTTGGATTTCATCAACAATCAGGCCTTGATCGACCTGGACTTGCAAGGGAGCTCTTACACTTGGTCGAATTGAAGAGTTCTGTCTGATCCGATCCAGGTGAGACTTGACAAAACCCTTGTTTCTGATATTTAGATCTTAAATTATTGCTGCTCTTTGAAAACCCTCCCTAGGATTGGATCTGATCATTTTCCTATTAGTTTTGTGGCTGACCCCTTAAAAATTAAGAGGAATACTCCCTTTCGCTTTGAGAAGATGTGGCTTTCCCATCCTCTCCTCCGAGAGGAAATAAGAAAATGGTGGAATATTAAAATTAAGGGTACTGCCTTATTTAGAATCGCCAAAAAACTAAGAGAAGTTAAAATGAATCTCAGAAAGTGGAAAAAAGAGTCTTTTGGCAATATCTTTCAAATCAAATCTGATCTTCGGTTTAGGCTGTCTGAAATCCAAAACAAAATTCAGAAGGAAGGCTACTTGAATGAAACTAAGGAAAAGGAAAATGAGATCCTCTCAAAACTTCACGAGATAATTGCTAGAGAAGAGGAATTTTGGAGACAAAGATCAAGAGCTCTCTGGCTAAAGGCTGGAGACAAAAACACCAGATACTTTCATCTTTCAGCATCTAAACACAGGGCAGCTAACAAAATTTCAGCGATTGTGGTTGATGGTAGAACTTATGGGGAGGAAGAGGATATTAGAAGAGAAGCTGTCCTATTCTTTAAGAACCTCCTGTCTGAGAAAGAGGGTATTAACTTTGAGGATCAAAATCAGTTACTAGAGGCTATCCCCAGGATTGTTAACTCTAGAGACAATGAAATGTTGACAGATATACCCACCAGTGAGGAAATTAAAAAAGCTGTTTTCTCTTTTGAAGGAAGCAAAGCACCTGGTCCTGATGGCTTCCCTTTACTTTTCTTCTAGTGGTTCTGGGACATTGTTGGGGAGGATGTTGAGAAGGCGGTGAAAGAGTTCTTCCACTCTAGAAATTTGTTGAAGGAGTTAAATGCCACTTTCTTGGTTCTTATTCCCAAAAAACCTGGAGTGCAGGATTTTGAAGGCTTCAGACCTATCAGCCTCTGTAATTCCTTCTATAAAATTATTTCGAAGGTGCTTACCTCTAGACTGCTTCTTATTCTACCCTCTATAATTGCTCCTCAACAAAATGGTTTTGTGCCCGGAAGACAAATTCTTGACTCTATTGTCCACGCTCATGAGAATGTTCATTCCCTCTCGGTCTCTAAATTGGAAGGATTTCTTCTTAAGCTTGAAATTTTGAAGGCTTATGATAGGGTAGACTGGAACTTTCTGTTTAAGATCTTAAAGTCTTTTAGTTTCAATGAAAGGGTTTTGCAGCTTATTGAACAACTCATCACTTCTGCTTCTGTGGCGGTTCTTATTAATGGATCCCCTTCCACTTTCTTCCGTAGTTCTAGAGGGTTAAGACAGGGAGATCCCATTTCTCCTATCCTCTTCACGATTATGGCTGAGGTTTTTGGTAGGAATATGAGTAAATTGGTTGCCCAAAGAGCTATTATGGGGCTCAAACCATCTTCGAACAATTTGATATGCTCTCATCAACAGTTCGTGGATGACACTTTGCTAATGGGAAGGTCTGCTGTCTCAGAAGCTAAAGAGATGAAGAAACTTTTGGAAGCCTATGGTAGAGCTTCTAGTCAGGTGATAAATAAGCAAAAAAGCTCGCTGTATTTCTTTAACACACGTTTGCATAGACAAAGAAAGATAACTGGAATTCTTGGTTGCAAGATTGAGTCCCTTCCTGCTACTTATCTGGGATTGCCTCTTTGTTTAAAACCCCCAGATACTTTTTGGATCTCTTTGGTTGATAGGTTTGGGAAAAAACTCTCTGGCTGGAAAGGAGCTCGCCTAAGCCAAGCCGGAAAACTCCAGCTTCTTAAAGGTTCTCTGCAGAATCTCCCTATCTATGCTCTCAGTCTTTTTAAAATCCCATCCAAATATGCTGAAAGCATTGAGAAGATCCAAAGGAAAGAGATTCCTTTGGTCTGGAGTCGAAGAAAGAAAAATAATGCCTCTTGTTGGATGGGATTTGGTTTGCAGATCTAAAAAGGATGGAGGCCTTGGGCTAAGAAAAATCAGACTGCTGAACAAGTCGCTCCTAGCTAAACAGATATGGAGACTTTTCTTTTCCTCTGGAGAATGGAGTGAAATAATTAAAAGCAAGTATTTGTAGAATAACAATTCCCTCAAAGATCTTATTGAAAATTCCAACCTTCCGAAAGGATCAAGCTACTGGAACTATATGACTGATGGGATAAAGGTGGTGAAACTTGGATTGAAATGGCAGGTTCGCAATGGTAACTAGGTTAGATTTTGGGATGATTGTTGGCTGCGTAATGAACCTCTGTCTCAGGATGGGAATCTCAGTAGATGGGCTGAGTTTTGCAAAGATACTTTTGGCCTTTTTGTTAAAGACTATGGCGGGATGGTAAGTGGATCAATCTTCCCTTGATAAACCCTGTGCTGGTTTCTGTTTACTCCTCATTGAATGTTGTCAACTTTGCTTTAATCAGGAGGATAGTCTTATCTGGAAGTATGAGCCTTCTGGGTGCTTTTCTGTCTCTTCTGCCTTTGCCCGGATTTCAAATGCTCTTAACCCTCCCCCTCTGTGGTTGCAAGCCTGGACTAAACATCTCTTACCTAAGATTAACATTTTTTTCTGGTCTTTGCTGCAAAATAAAGTTCTAACTATGGATAATCTTAGCAAAAGAGGAGTTCTGCTCTCCAATAGATGCTACCTCTGTAAAAACAATGCAGAATCGGTTAACCACCTCTTTATCCACTGTCCTTTCTTCTCCTCGGTTTGGGACAAGCTTCTGAAATGCTGGCATTTTTCTTGGGTCCCCCCGGAGTCGGTTGATGATTTTTTTTGTTCAATGGAAAGCCCCTTCTTTCAACCCCTTTATTAAAAAACTGTGGGCTTTCTCGTTCCCCCATGTGACTTGGGGAATTTGGAAAGAGAGAAACAACCGGATCTTCAGGGATAAGGAGTCTTTAGAGGAAATTGTGTTTGAGAGAATTCTTAGGATGATCAAAGAAAACTTCTCTATTGTTCCCTTTAGGGAGGACAAGGTTGATACTGTGGTTTGTTCTCCTTTTGATAGCTTGATTACCAAGGAATGGAGAATCAAATGGGATATTACCAATGCTCCTAATACTACCAAGAAGTCCAGGGATGGAGTTTGCTGGAGTTTTCCTATGGAAGGCTGGGCCAAAGCCAACTTTGATGGCGCGGCCAAAGGAAACCCGGGGAAGGCTGTGTGTGGTGGGGTCCTAAGGGATTCAACAGGTAACTTTATGGGAGCTGTTGCCACTCCTCTGGGGGTCCAAACCAATCATGTGGCGGAAGTGGTAGGGGCTTATTACATAATCAACCTGGCTATGGGAATTAAATGCAAAAATCTATGGCTTGAAGGTGACTCGAAAAATATAATTGATAGCCTTTGTGGTAGGTCCCAGCCCGCATGGTCGATTAAAAATTGGATAGAAGATGCTAAGGTTTTACTTAGTAAATTCGATAGCATAAAAATAACTCATGCTTACCGTGAGGCGAACGCGGTGGCGGATTTTTTTGCCAATGAGGGAGTTAAGAGTGACAAAATCCTCACGTGGCACAAAAATACTGACCTCCACTTCGATGTTCAAGCTTTATTGGAGCTCGACGCGGTGAATGGAAAAGAGGTGGCGTCTTGTAATAATGAGGAAGGTACGAATCATGAATAACAAAATTAGAAGATATAATGGGGCCGAGAGGATCTGGCAGATAAATTATTTACTTTGGCACGCTTTGTGGGTCCTGCGAAGCAAAGGAACTCTCTGGAACAGGTTTTCTGTCTGCAACAGTATTCGAACTAAGATCTCAAATATGGGCGGGGAACGGAAGAGGGTTGAACCTACCAGCTTCGAGTCACACACCAAGAACACCAAAGCGTGGAGTAAAATAAGAAGGGGTGGCTTACTTCCGTTCATTAAGAAACTCCATGGCCCTAAGGAGGAGATTACAGATTTCTTTGAGAAGAATTGGAATAATGGGGAGGTTCTCCTCTTTGGGAGGAAAGTTCAGATTGATGAAGCCTTGATTGCGGAGGTAACTGGCATTCCGATGGAAGAGCATAAATTTTTTAGAGACAGAAAATTCTTTGACGAAGCTATGGTGAGGTTCCATAAATCTGAGACGGAGAAGCAAAAACTTGTCAAGATGACGAATAGTTACTATGAAGTGGACACTATAAAAGCTTTATGGAGAAAAGTGCTAAGGGTTATCATGGAGTACATCACTCTCGACGACCGCTTCACTAGGGTTTATGGATACCACTTCGTGCTGCTCAATCACTTCCGACATAAGGTGCGTGTCTCTATCCCCTTCTTTTTGCTCTGCTCCCTGAGAAATAGCTTTTCTGATCACAGTAGAATCCCTAAAAGATACCCGATTCTTCATACGGGTCTTTTAAGGCTCATTTATGAGCACTTTCAGAATATGCCTGCCCTTCCAAACCCTATAGCCCCTTTGGAGCTTGATGAAGATGATACTGAGCCTAGCATTTTTGATACTAAAGTTTCCCCCGACTGTGTCAAGAGATCTTCGCCTCCTCTGCCCCCCCCTTCTGCCTCTGGCCGTTCCCCCTAGCCTTCTGGTACCTGCTCTGTTCCTGCCTCTGGCCGCACTAACCCTAACGCTAAAGGGGCATGATCTAGCTCTCTGGTTAATAAGCTTGTCTCCTACCTTGATGACTCCCCTGTTGCTTCTGCTAAAGCGGCTGGGGTTAGCCTTGAGAACCCCCACGTCCCTCAGAATATTCAATAGGAGAATTATAGCCCTCCTAGAGGTGCAGAGTCGGTGATTTTTGGGGTCAATTCTGAAAGTGACCCCCCTTTTGACTTCGTTGGAAATGCCAAGAATTGTTCTATGGACCAATTGAATTCTGCTAATTGGTTATTTCATGAAATAAGTGAGCTGAAAACTAAAAATATGTCTCTTCATAGTAAGCTGGGGGAAATTGAAGCCAAAGTTGCAGGGCTAATTCAACTCGAAGTGGAGAAGAATACCAATGTGAAGGATAACACACAAAAGGACAGCACAGTTGAAAATGATATTGAAAAAATTAAAGGAACCATGAAAAAAATTGCTGATCAAAACTGTAGAATTGCCAGACATAACTCTATCATCATCAAAGCCATGTCCGAAAGACTGGAGAAAACCTAGAAGAGAGCTCTAATTGTCAACCTTGATCAGGAGAATGACCAGGATGAGGAAGCAGGGATCTCTAAACGAACTAGATCAAGCACGAAAAGAAAAGCCCTGACCACCCCAAATATGACTTAGATCTTCATGGAGGGGGTTCAGGATATGGTGGACCTGGAAGAGGTTGCAGACGAGCTTCTGAATTCTATGAATTAGCTGTGGCTGGGCCCAGCTTTGTCTGTTTGCTGGCCGTTTTATGGTTTTTTTGCGGCTTTTTGTGGCTGTCTGCTTAAACTATTTTTTATCTTTCTGGCAGCCTTTTTGTTTTTCAGACCTCTGTTTTGGTCTTTTCTTGTAATGTTACTCTGTGGTTTCGGGTCCCTGTAAAACCCGTTTATCCCCCTTTTATCAAAAACTACTTGCAATGCTTGTGGATGAATTGCTCATGAAATGGAGGCTATTTATATGATTTTTAGGTGAATTAATGGCTAGGATCAATTTGTTTAATCAAGGGATAGAAATGGATAAGAAGAACTGACATGGATCATTGATCAAAACCATGGAGGAGATTAAAACCCTTAGCACACTTGTAAAAGTGCCGCACATGTTTAGTTTAGCAGTGCACTTGTAAAATATACTAGAGTGTCACATGTGTTTAGGTCAACAACTTGTTTTGGTGCATCACAATTGAAAAATGGACCAATGTGGTGCACTTGTTAAAAGTGACACACTTGTAAAAAATACCCCACAGTTGCAAGAACAATAGTGTAATGCACTTGTTTAAAGTGGTACACTTGCTAGTTTAGGATGCTCGACTTATAATTTTTTTGATTTTTAGCAATTTTTATGTTGTGTGCGTGATGCATGTAGGAGACCAATCCATCCCTTACAGTCTTGGGAGAGAAGACCCAACATTTTGTTGCAGTTAGAACATTTTGGAGATGATCAAAAATTTTTCCTAGGAGCTATCGGTTTAGGATTCATAGCACACATGTTGGAGATATGGAAAAATTTGGTGATGATGATTGCGTTGGTTGAGAAATTGCATTTAGAGACATCATCCTTCTATCTTCTCACAAGGGAGGTGACCGTTACACTTGAGGATGTTTGGTGCATCCTTCGAGTACCGATTCATGGTGCAAGAGTGATCCATGACACAAAATTTGACCTAGAGGCCCTATTTTGAGTGCTAGATGTCGATGCTTTATAGGTGGAGTATTTGATCATGGGGTTCTAGTTCCAAACAGGCACAATCAAGACTTTAGTGTCGAATAGGGTTTGGTGCTAGAGGAGATGGTTGAGGATATGATCGCTTATGCATGGGGCCTAATGGTTCATGCATCTTTGTACCATGATATGCACTAGGTGGTGTATATGTGAGGATGAAGCTTATCAGAAGAAGTTAATTTGTTGCACATTTGGCTTGGGAGCACATTTTCGTGCTTAGGCCTGCCATCACCTTGGTAACCATAGACGAGGAGGAGCTGATGGTTTACATATAAAGAGCTATGATCACACTTCATCATACTGAAATTATTGGGATTGCATATTGGTGATGGGTTATTGATGATATGACATCATTCAGGTGGATAGCTTAGCTCCAGGCCCATCCATAGGATGATGATCAAAAGGAGCTCTTTTATGCCCAATAGATCAAGTGGATCATGGGACATCACCACTATATCATAGAGAGATATCTGCCTGATAGGGTTTCTAGGAAGTTTGGTGACTAACATGATGTGCTACCTCCTACTTACATAGCTATATATGCCCATATTGCTAGGGAGATCGATTCGGGAGACACCTTGGATCCTTAGGTGGTGATTTAGTACTTTTTACATATTCAACTACTTCATAGGAGGACCTGATGATCTGAGTACCACACAAGCTTATGATGATTGGTTTGTGCAACATGCCTCTATCTAATTGATAGATCTTGTAGGAGGCCATGGTGGAGGACGAGGACAAATGAGAGGTCGAGTCTGAGGGTAGGTACAACAACCACCCCATGATAGACAAGTTCCAGGAGACGGTTAGCATGATGGATAGATTCCAGGGGATAGGAAACCTCCATTGATACTATTGTTATGGTAGGTAGGACCACCTCCTCCACCACCACCACAATAGAAACATCAGGGTTTGGATCCCAGGGATGCACATATATTGGTACTCATGGCCAAGTGAGACTAGGCCATTCAGGAGCGAGACACATACATGACAGACCGAGACCGATATAGACATGAGTACGATCAGGAGCACTTGCTAAGCCAACAATTAACACTCCAGCTGGTACAAGAGACAACCCAAAGATAATAGCTCGAGGTGATCACACAGTTGTAGGCCCAAACTCAAGGACAAGGTCTGGTATTTGCTACCCTTTATGAACAAGTTGTAGTAGAGGCTTCCTATTATTGTACACTATACCACAAAGATGTTCCCCCACACTGACGATAGCCAAATTTTTCCCACAAGAGCAGGGTTGCATCGAACGGTTCAACGGGTGGACCATCGGTACAATAGCCTTCAGATAGAGGATGTCAGTTGCCCTCCCACTAGAATGATCGACAAAGCAAAGGATAGATCTATGTAGACACATTTTTGATGTACAACCTGATTAGTGATGTATATTCATTCATCAGCTAGTTTTGATAGCCTCGTGTATATATTTTAATGATCACACATTACCATCAACTTGTATCATGACAATCATTATTTTGATATATATATATATATACTGATGGGATACCTTTTATTCCATGTTTATGCTTATGTATGTATGGATGCACATGTTTATGATATTGATTTTCTATATGATTGATGATTCCTTTATTATGCATATGCTATGATGTGTATGATTTATGATTATGCTCCTAATGCACATGTATGCTTTTGAATGCATGCAAATGCAATAGATGTTTTATCTTTTCAATATATTTTCTCATCTGATATGCAATGATGATGCAAGACATATATTCTATGGGATGCATTTATTTTTGTGTATTTTTCATGTGACATGATATGATTATGCAAGATGTATGCTGATGGTTTGTGGATGCAGTATGGACACATTTATTATTATTTTTGATTGTCATGATACCATCTTGAAGATGTTAGCATAGAAAGAAGATTGAAAAATAAGATGAATGTTGATTAACCATTTCTTTTGAGATTGATTCGGAAGTCCAACAAGCCTATGATAATTTGAGACTTTATGAGATATGTGAAGAAAGAGATGATTTTCTTGCTTCTAGGATTGGGATAGATTCATCATATCATTCCTTATTTTTGATATAGCAAATAGACACAATACATCAAGGTATTGAAAACCAAGATGACATTGTATCTAATGCGATGGACTTTGACTCTACAAACGGATAGGAGTATCCTTGTTCATACCTGACATAAGGAAACCCTATTTGACCATGTGAAAGAATAAGTCATCGAAGTAATGAGACTAACGCACAAAAGGTATGAAGAACCTGCTATATCCTAGCCATTTTTTTACTTGAGACTACCCCACACATGCAAGTAAAGTATTCACCAAGGTCATATTACAAGAAAATCCAAAAAGCACAACAACTGAAAGATAATAGTAAATGCCCCATTCCTTTCTCTCTAAATCCTTTTGATAGATATCATTGAGAGGCCATTGGAATAGACCAACAAGATAAATCATAAGAAAAGATCCAAATGAAAAAAAGAGTCAACGTTATTCACACCTTTTGCCAAAGTAATGTAACTAAGGTGATTTCCGATGATGATGTCCATTGTAGGAAAGATGTATCTTTAAGACATGTTATCAGATATTTTAAGTAAAACTAACTGTTTGATAGGCCATTGATACAAACTTTAACCAACTTGTTTACTTATGATCAAAACTTTAGATTTTCACACTTTGAAGTTTATACTTCACTGATTGCCACACTTATTTTTGCTTGTGCTATCAATGGTTGAAAATAAGGATTGATTTATTATGGATGAAATTTTATTGCGGGTGGAAGAGGAATGTGATGGGTGATTTTGGAATTTTTAGAATATTTCAATGTTTTTTAATGTTTTGCAATATTTTGTAGTTGTTTTTGATCTTTTGAGATTATGCAAATGTTTTAAGTTTTCACAATTATTTGAGGATGTTTAGGTATTTTGAACGTTTTGAGATGTTTTAGTTTTTCAAGCTTTTCCAAATGTTTTAGTATTTTTAAGAATTTGACCAAAACCTAAGGGGAAACTTACCTCGTGGGATCATTAGCGATGACCTTGTCTATGTAAGCACCAAGATGATGTAGTTCGGCTGACTTTGACCGGTAACCGTTTATTGATGAGAGATGAACGTTGATGAATTGTCAATTTATTATGATGGACTCCTAAATGACTATCCTAATGCATCAGGGGCTCATTGATGGTGGCCTTACCTACGTAAACATAGAGACAATGTAGTTCGACAAGTGTTTTTGACTTTTTATACTTGTTTAGGGATTTTGATATGATTTGGATGTTTTTGGATTTTGGAGAACTTTACAAGTTTTTGGATGTTTTTGAGACTTTGAATTTACAACTTTTTGGATGTTTATGGATTTTGAATTTACAAGTTTTTGGATTTTGTGATTTTATGGTTGTTTTTGGTTTTGGGATTTTATGACTGTTTTTGGAGTTTTGGGATTTTATGACTATTTTTGGGTTTTGGAATTTTATGATTTCTTTTGGATTTGGGATTTTACGACTATTTTTGGATTTTTGGATTTAGGAATAACCTTAAGGGGATATACAAGAACCCAATTTGATGCAAATATATGTAGATTCCCCCAATGTAATGTGATAGACCACCTCAAAATAGGCAGGAAAAACTGACCTTAGGAATGTTCCAAGTAGTACTAAAGGGGAGCATGATACTTAATATCCAACTATGATACATATGCGAATGGGTGAAGAAATAAATAGAATGGAAGATGAATACGATGAACACAAAATGTAGGATAAGCCATAGAGCCAATGGTGGATAGAAGATGGTGCTTATTTATGCAAGGTTCCTATTTTCTAGGTTTTCACCAAGGTACTTGCCCAAAGCACCACCAAAGTGGTTTTTTCTAGAGGACAAATTTTCTCTTTATTTTTTCAATCCTTTTTATATATTTTTTTTGATTTTATTATTTTTTTTGAATTTTTTGGATTTATACCCTTCAAGACCTAGGAATAAAACTTCTTGAGATGCATGCTATTGATATGCTCCTTTAAGGGTTCTCCTTTAGGTGTTGATAGTTGATACGCTCCAGAACCATAACTAGCTGTGACAACACATGGTCCTAACCAATTAGGTTCAAAATTCCCTTTGCTATCTAGATCTCACATATTCTTCTGATTCTCTTTCAAGACAAGGTCTCCCACCTTGAAGGACCAACTTTTTATCTTCTTATTCTATCTCCTTTTAAGTCGGTTTTGATAGGCTTGTAAATGATTCAAATCCTCAAGGTGACGTTCATCCAACAAATCTAGCTTGTTCAATCTAGATACTCTATAGTCTTCATCAATAATGAGATGTTACAATGACACTCTCAGTGATGGGAGCTCGACCTCGATAGGTAGGATAGCTTTGGTTCCATAAACTAGGGAATAGCGTGTGGAACTTGTAGGCGTGTAGCTACTGGTTCAATAGGCCCATAAGGTGAGGTTTAACTGGAGATTCCAATCACGGTTAGCTTCATTGACTATCTTTTTGAGGATTTTTAGGATAGTTTTGTTAGAAGCCTCAACTTGATCATTTACTTAGGGATAGTATGGAGTGGAAAAGTGATGTTGGATATTAAATTTTTGGCATAGCTCACAAACATCCTAACTCTTAAAGGTGTTCCATTTTATGTGATAAGGGATTGAGGAACACTGTAATGGAAAATGAGAGTTTAGAATGAATTTAGATATTTGCTTTCCCATGATATAGGTCATGGGTATTGCTTCAATCCACTTGGTGAAGTACTTAGTGGTTGTAATGATAAATTTATGACTGTTGGATGAGGTGGGGGTGATTTTCCCTATGAGGTCAAGTCCCCACTGCGAGAAAGGTCAAGGGGTAGTGATCGACTTGAGCTTTTGAGCTGGTGCATGGATGAGGTCCCCATGCTATTGACATTGTATGCATTTCTTAACAAATTGATTATCTTCCTATTGCATGGTAGGCCAATAATATCATGTCCTCAAAATTTTCTTAGCCAAGGTCATACCACTCAAATGCGACCCACAAATTCCTTCATGTACTTATTTTAATGTTGTCAAAGCTTCCTATTGGTTAAGACATCACAATAATGTTCCTTCAAGACTTCGCTGGTAAAGGGTATTGCCTAAGAGAACAAATCGAGATGCTCTTTTGACAATTTTTTTCTAAGGTTTGAAGTAAGGTCATATGGGAGGATACCTCTGTGTATGTAAGTGAAGATATCATGATACCACGATGAATCAAGACTGAAAATTTCACACACAAACTCGGATTCGGGTAGCTCGAAAGCTGGTACATGAAGTTGCTCAATAAGGAATTTACAGTTCAAAATGTTGTGAGGCATATCTAGCAAGGACCCAATAGTAGCCATATCATCTCCCACTTGGTTGTTGACCCAAGGTATTTGCTTCAATGTTATGTTAATGAAGAAATATTTGAGACTTTCCACCATATTTTTTAAGGTGTGAGCTTATGATCCTTGGTCTGGTAGTCATCATTAACCTGGTTCACAATTAGATGAGAATCCCCATAGACCTTCAACTCTTAGTTTTTCCATTGTATTTTGTTCCTTAATCTTGTGATAAGAGCCTCATACTCAGTGATGTTATTATTACATGGGAAAGCTAACTGATATGACTTAGGGATGCAATCACTTTGTGGGGTGATGAAAAGGATACCTAGTGCAGATCCATGTTGTGTATGTGAACTATCAAAATACAACTTCCACTGCTCCACTATGTTGAGGGTAAATACTGGTTCTTCAAGAAATTCAGACACCAATGGATTCTCTGCGTAGATAGGTGATTCTGCTAGTTGATCCATGATAACCTACCCCTTGATAACCTTTCGATCCACGTACTCTATTATCAAATTTTGTGAGGATCATTACCCACTTTGCCATACATCTTATGAGAGTAGCTTTGGAAAATAAATAATTCAATGGATCTATCTTAGAGATAAGCTTTACTTGGTGAGAAAGCATGTAGTGCCTAAACTTTTGTGAAGTGAACACCATTGCTAGATAAGCTTTTTCAATGGACAAATAGTTTAGCTCGTATCCCACCAAGGTCCTGTTGATGTAGTAAATAACTCTTCTTTCTTGTTTCGTCATGATAAGCAAGAAGAGAACCTAGGACTATTGATGTAGTTGATATATAAAGAATCAAAGGTTTATTTTCTATTGGTGGCATAAGGATAGGGGTGTTTGTATCCCATTTGTAGGCAATCCCCTTGTGAAGAAGGTGAGAAAAGTGATGAAACTTGTGCACTAGCTGTACTATAAATCTTCTGATAGATTGCAATCTCCCTTGTAAACCTCAAATTTTCTTAAGTGTTTGTGGTGGTTCCATATCCGAGATTTCCTTGACCTCAACTGAATCTACTTCAATTCTCCTCTATGACACAATGTATCCTAGGAGTTTTCCTAAAGTGAGACCAAAGACACTTTTTGGGGTTCAACTGTACCTTATACTCTTTAAGTAAATAAAATATTGGTCCTAACACCTCTAGATGTTCCTTCCTTATTCTTTACTTATCCAAAATAACATCCATAGTCTTCTAAGGTCTTGCAAATCATGTCATGAAAAATCAAAGTCATTCCTCTCTAATAGGTGGCTCCAACATTCTTCAGACCAAATGGCATCATGTTCCAACAATACATTCCCCATGGACATGAACATTGTTTTATGCTGATCTTCTTTGGCTATCATGATCTGATTGTACCCTTATAACCTATCCATGAGTGAAAGAATTTTATGTCCAACAGTCAAATCTAAAATGATGTCAATATTAGATAAAGGAAAATCATCCTTGGGACATGCTTTGTTCAAATATCTAAATTCTATGCATATTTTGATGCCCTCAGTGGGTTTTAAGATTGGTACGAGGTTTGAAACCCACTTAGGATAATCTATTGGTCTGATGAACCCCACATCAAGAAGCTTTTGTAACTCTAGTTTGACCAATAATGTTATATGTGGATGCATTTTCCTTAGATTTTTCTTTAGTAGTTTAGCATGAGGATAAACCATAAGATGGTGAACAACTATTTCAGGATCCAGGCTTGGCATGTCTGCATAGGACCACACAAAAAATGTCTTTCGCTCTTTTAGGAAATCTACCAAGTTCTTCTGCTCTTCATCAAGGATGATTCTGTATAAAAAGTGATTTGTGGTGCCTCCTCTGTCCCTACATTGAATGGATTTGATTTCTCAACAAGCACTGCTGATTTTTCTTGTTGTATCACACTAAGTGGAAGATTGAATCCCTCATCCTTAGGCACCTAAGAGAGGTTTTCACCATCAAATATGTCCTTTATTTTTACTATTTTGTGATCCGAAAGTGCCATAGTGTGGTTTTCACTTAGGATCGAGACATGATTCTCATATTTTCCATTTTGCGACTAAGGGATTTAATCATTTCCCCATAGTATGCTTTCTTATCTAGTTCAATGTAAAAAATTACTTTATGATCCCCATGTGGTTGTGAAGCCCCATGACCTCAGAGATAGCTTCATCATTTTAGAATGAATCCAAAATAGGTGGTCCTCGTTGCTCCTAGTTTATAAGTTGGGGATAAACTAGTTTCAATTTAGTGATTTGGCTATTGGAAGTGAAGGATGTGGTGGTGATCATGAATATGCAAGCATCCTCAAATAAGTTTGTGATATCGAGGGGGAAGTCATTGATGGTATCATTACACAATGTAGGTAACCAAGAGGAAGGTTCGACTCCCTTAACAGAAGCACCCTTTCCAAGAAGGTTCACTTTACTCATGGTACATCCAAGACCAAGATTCTTAGGTCATTTCTTAGGAGCAAGAGGTTGTAGCAAACCATTATTGTTTTGACCAAGCTTTTCATTTTTGTTGTATCCCCAACCCTTAATTAGCTACGGTCCTTTGTTGTCATCCTCCATTGGAAGAATGGGCTTTGTTCAGTTATCTTGATATAGCAATTTTGATACATTTTCCTCATCAATAATTTCTTTGTTCAAATTTCCCCACTTTGTGAAAGTGGTAGATGCCACCTTGACTGTCTTTGATATCTTGTCAATAGGTTGAGGATTCCCATAGGATCTAGGAGAAAGAGATAATTCTCCAAGTACAAAAGGGTCTTTTTTCAAGTTGTCTCCACAACCATTGTCTTTGATTACTATTTGGATATTAGGGATGTTCTGCAAGATATGTATCTTAGACTCAGAGGTAGAAGATAGAGTAGATGGGTCAACAAAAGAGGAGGGTTTCAACACTTCATCATTCTTAGGAACTTGTGGGAACCTATAGTACTCTTCTTCTAGGTTCTTGCAATAGTAGAAGGGTTTGGGATCACTATGGATTGTGATTTATCCATATTCATAGAGAAACTTAATGCATTGATGGTAGGTGGAAGCTACGACTTGCATGACATGGATCCATGACCAACTAAGAAGTATGATGTAGGGAAGATCAAGGTCAAGCACTTGACAAGTAGTTTCTACAATTATGGGTCCTACTTGGATATGTATTTTGATCGTTCATGTAGAATAGGGTAAAATCAAGGGAAAAGGCATGAATTAATAGTATCAACCACCAAATACATAAAACTCAAACCCTAAAGACCCTAATCCAACAATGAAGCACAAATGAACATAGAAACATGAAATAACAAAGCAATATTACCACAATTCCTATGCCATGGTTGAATCACCTTAATTACTCTTCTCCATTTTGCTTTATATGCTTGCTTGACCTCAGATTTGTAGTATGCAAGAATAAGCCTAGTGATAGTGACAACAAAATATCGAAGATAGTAGTTGTAGGTAGGGTTGAAATGAAAGGGATAGGTCTCTTTTATAGAAAACCAAATTTGAATGAAGGGTCAAGATTAAATGATAAAATTCAATGGATGAGATTGCTTTGAGAAGCAAAGAAATAGGGTTAGGGAAAAAATAGGGTTTAGTTAAGGATGGACAATGGAGATTAAAAGACAATAAAACCTTATCAAGGGTGAAAATTAATTGATATAAGAGATAAGATTTGGCACAAAAAAAGAGGTTGCTGGAGTAAATTAAATAATTATAAAATTATTTAATTTAGGAGGGAAAGTAAATAATTAAATAATTAAAATAATTATTTAATTATAGAAGGATACAAAAAGTTGACTTTTAATTAAAAGTAGAGGAAAATGACAAATTAGTAAATAATTAAAATAATTATTTAATAGTGGAGGAAAAAGTGGGAAATAATTAAATAAATATGATTTATTTAATTATGGAAGAAAAGGATAATGAATAATTAAATAATTAAAATAATTATTTAATTATAGCAGGAAAATGAAAATGAGTAATGAAATAAATAAGAATTTATTTAATTATAGAGAGAAAGGAATATTATGCAAGTATGAAGGTGTTGTCATTGATGTCAACTGGTTGCTATTGTCATTGATGTTAACTATGTGTATGGAAGTTTGTTATTAGTAATATATGTCAAAGATATTGAGAAAATTGTAATAAAGAAGGTTTGCAGGTTGTACATGCATAGTTTGGATGTTGATGAAGTGTTGTGAGTACATGGAGTTATCTTTATGTTGCTATGTTTGGAGGTGTGTTAGAGTGAAGTAATGTGCTATAATGATGTCTTTGGTACTTGGGTTTCAAGTGCTTTTGAGAAAAAATAATAAATAAGGAAAACAGTGTCATGCATGTATTCAGTGTATGCTCCAGGATGTGCTCCATATTGCTGCTATGCTTGTGTGGTCTTGACATATTGTTCATTATTGTTGGTAGTTGCTATATCCAAAATTTGGGCTTATGGATTGTTGTACATTGCAAGATATTTTCACCAGTATGTGAATTGTGCATTTTGGTGTGTATGGTTGTGGTCTTTGCTCTAGATTTTTCTGAATTTTGGTTTCATGATTTGCGGTTCTGAGAATAAGTTGATAAGGTTGTGTTCAAATGAATTTTTTGTCCAGAAAGATTGGATCATGTTAAGGATGCGTGTGCTTAATTGTTTTATGTGTTTTACATGGGTGTTGGCTGACCTTGTGTTAAATACTACTTACAAATTTCATGAAAGCATGTTGAGGCATGTTGGGACTTATTTAGGTCCTCATTAAGTATATGTTTGGGTCACCCTCATTCTAATTTGACCATAGAATGTTTTGGCCCTAACCTAATTTGAATTTATAAATACAAATGGTGTGTGGCTGACCTTGGATGGGTTTCAAGGTTGAAGACGGTATAAATACAAGTTGAGATGTTGGCGAATGGCAAGATAGATGTGAGATAGTGTGTGTGATGCGAATTCAAGTAGATCAATGCGAATTTCAAGTGTTGAGTTCTTGAAGGTAGTGAGATGAAGATGTACTCCATCTTTCAAGCATGTCTGCAAGTGTGTGAGCGAATTGTGGTGGAATCTCTATTGCATTGAGATAGTTTTCTCTCTATAACAATCCTCTTCTATATTCTTTGTAATTTTGTGGCAGTGAGCCCTTATTGGACAGTGTGCCCTATCTTGGCAGTGAGTCTTTGTATTTGGTTTTGGAATTTCTTATATTGTAAGCTAATCCTCACAATGGTTTTTCCCTCATTTGGTTTTCCACATAAATCTGGTGTTATTGTGTGAATGGTTTTATTACTTAAATTTTCTATTTTTGCATTCAATGATTAAAGATATTAACAGAGTAAGGGTTTTATGAATGCTAGTTGATCTAAATTTTGGTGAAAGTTTTAAATGTTAAAGTTGCTACAACTGATTCACCCCCCCTCTCAGTTTTCTTGTTCAACAAGGAAGGTTCAAGATGGTGAGCAATATCACTATTGAGTGTCCTAGGTTCGATGGAATTGACTATGCATTCTGGAAAACAAAGATGAAAGGATATCTGTCATACTATGGATATGAGATCGAGAAGTCTATTCAGAACTAGTATGTTCCTTTGACGAATGGTCCAAGTACTACTGATGAGATCAAAGTGCATGAAATCAACAATAAGGCAATAATTATTATTATTAATAGTATTTCACATTTTGAATTAGTTAAAGTTATGAATTTGAAGACTTCTAAAGAGGTCTGGGATATGTTGGAAAGGATGTATGAAGGAGATGAAAAGGTTAAACAAGCAAAGTTGCAGAATTTGGAGGCACAATTTGAGATCCTGTGAATGGGTGAAGATGAGAACATCAAATCCTACATGAAAAGAGTAGATGAGATGGTAGGTGGAATGAGAGGACTTGGTGCACAAATAGAAAAATCCGAGATAGTGAAGAAGGTACTCAAAACTCTCCCTAATATATAGTGAAAAGGTATCTACTGTAGAGGAAATTGTGGATTATAATACTTATACTAAAGATTAGTTGATTGGTACTCTAACTTCATTTGAAATGAGAAAGCTTGGATTGAAAAATGGAACAAAGAAAAAAACTATATTCAAGGTTGCAAAAGTAGACGATCCAGATGAAGATAATCTTGATGAAGTGGAAACAAATTTTGTAAGAAGAATGAAAAATGGATTCCGTAAGTGTCAAGATAAATTATCATTAATCAAATGTTTTAGCTATGGAGGAATAGGTCATTATTATTTGAGATGTGCTAAAAGAGTTGAAAGAAACAAACATAGACAAGATAAAGAAAATAAATGAAAGATGATCAAAAGAGCATTTTATGTCAATGAAGATGTTGGAATTTCTAATGATGAATCTGATTATGGAGATTTTGATGACAATGAATGCTTGTTCCTAGCTTTAAAAGATGAATCTATTACTGCTAACACTAGAAGATGTGTGAAGGAAAGTGCTTTGAAGAAAGTTGAAGGTAATGTGGTCTCTGCTCTTCATGCTGAATAAGAAGAGAACTACTGGTTCATTGATAGTGGCTACTCAAATCACATGACCGGTGACAAAAGTAAGTTTGTTAAGCTTGAGAAATATGATGGAGGATTATGATGCAGTGCAAAGGAAGAGAATAAACTCACTAAAAAAAAATCTCAACCCCTATGGGTTTCAATCCCTCAAGCTCTCCAAACTTCACAAGAAATCTTCATAAAACAATGACACAAAACTATGTTTCCACATTTCTGATCCAAAAAAAGTCTCACAAGACATTCAATCTCCTTAGAAACTTAAAATCAAGCAAAAAAAACCTTTACATAGACTGCCCATTCATAGTTTCACCATTTCTTCATGACTGTCCACATTCCTAGTAGCCAAGCAACTACAAACTGTCAAATTTATCTTCTAAACCACACACAAACTCTAGAATGTGATTGAAATTTTGGACACCCATTAAAGGGTTTTAAATCATATCTAAAAAGTAGAATAAGTTACTTTGGAACACCAACCTTAAAATTGACTGAATCAGGTTCATGACTGGCCTAATTAGGATTGATACAAATAGGGCTTATTGGTTCTACAAGTTCCAATCATAAATTCACTCAACCAACACTTATAACACATGTAATTGAGTCTTCTCATGCTTAATAAAATGCCACAAGACCATTATCAAAAGTATTTTGCTAAACCCTAGGTGCTAACTCCTCAAACTCTGTTTTACCAGACATATTCAATAATTATAGTCCTAAGGCTTTGTGATAACCGCCCAAGATCTGATGCCAAACCATAACAAGGGAAATGATAATGGAAAAGGGAAGGATTACCACAATGTAGGTCATGTTTACAACAATGTGATAGTGTCTTGTGATCATCTTATATCAGTCATCACCATCAAAGGACCTAGTACAGAGTGTGGAGTTACCACATGTAGAGGGAAAGTCACCATCCAAGGAGCACCATCACAACCCAGGGAACCACCACTAAAATAAAATCCTAATGATTATATCCTCTTGGATCAGTTGAAAAATGCCCCCGCTCAAATCTTTATCTTAGAGTTTTTGAAAATATATCTTGCACATAAGGACATCCTAGTAAAATTTTTGCCTTCATCATCTGTACCTAATGATCTTCATACCGAACAATTACAAACTTTACTTTGGTCGGACACATCACCTCCCCTCATCTTCTCAAATTTTCTAAGCATGATCTCCCAAAGCTATTGAGAAAGGGTGTCTCAAAATTGATTGTGTAAAATGCTTCAGGCTTTGGGTTCATCAGGCTGACAAGTGAATGTCGGTGAAATGAAATTCCTAGTCCCCTCGACATCCTGATAAGTGGTTGGCATTAAGTATTTCGTCAGGTTGATAGGCATATGTCAACGAGACTTAGAAATGAGTCTCATCGACATCTTGATAGGTGCTTTGCTTATCGCTAGGTGTGTTTGGAGTTTGCATTGGCTGCAACTTCATCGAAGAGACAAGTGAATTTCAGTGAGTCTGAATGAGTAGTCTCTTTGACATTCCAATAAGTTCTTCATCGACGATACTTCACCATGTCGGAGGGAGTCACTTGGCAGTCCCTTCGAAATTTTGATGAACGACAGGAAGGAAGTTTTTTGGAGGGGACAATTCGGTATTGGAGGAACCTTGAGACTTGTCCCTTTGGTATCCTAATGGAAGGAAGGATCTCTTCATAAGAGGGAATGATAGATTTCATCGATATGTCAATGAAGATCTCTTTGAAATTCTGATAGGATGTTTGCAAAGTTGGTGTGATGGCATTTAAGAGACATATCATTATCGGCAGGACATCAATGAAAGTCCCTTCGACAATCCAATGATACTTCACTGGCGAGACTTCACCATATCGAGATAATTTGCTACATGGTCTCTTTGACATCCTGATAGGATGGAACAATTGGTGTATCAGGGTGATAGTGAAAATTCAAAGAGATGTGGTTTGAAGTCTCTTCGACATTCTGATAGGACTTTGACAGAGGTAGAAGGTAGTGACAGTTAAGTCAGTTTGTGATCATTTGTTTGGTATGGAAGTTGAAACATTGATTTCTAGAAACACTTGAGAAGTCTGTAATGTAATGCAGTAGTGCATTGATTCGATGCATGATCAAAGGAATTGAAATGAACTATTGTCGGATTCATTCTATGAATTAACACCTGAAATAGCATAGCTCTATACTTGTATGTAATTTACATTTTTCTATAATACAAGAGATCTCTGCTTTGGTGTGTGGATTTTTTCCCAAGAGGTTTTTCCCACGTAAATCTTGTGTTCATTCTTTATTGTCTATTCTATTATCCATGTATGTGCATCTTTATGTTTTGTAATTACAAGTTTTGAAAAAAATTATGTATCTCTCTCCTAAAGATTAGTATTAGGAAGGCGTATTCCACACTCTGCTTTCCTTTCAAAAGCAACCATCACATAATCATGCATTGCATCTTGAGGTCCTCATCCATAAAAACAAAGTCAAAAGAGTCTTAGTGGATGTAGGTGTTGGTATTAACATTTGTACCCCCATGCATACACTATCCCATAGGTCATCATACCTAATCAATATCTCTCTCCATCTGATAGGGAATTTGTGTCCTTGATGATCGGGTATCATGATCCACATGATCACAGTGCATAAGACCATGATGAACCTCTCATATTTGTTAGCTATCACGTCCCACCGGATCTCGTACTCCTCCATGTCAATCTCTATGATGTCCTTGTGCTTGAACGACCTCTGGATGGCACCGTACCCACAATCAGGATCATATGAAACCTGCTCTCCATGAATAGGAAGTCACAAAATCCTCAAAACATCCTCCAATGTCACTGTGGCCTCTCTTGTAGGTAGATGGAAGGAGTTGGTCTTTGAGTTCCACCTCTTAGTTAGCATAGTTAGTAACCCCCTATTATACCTAATCACGAGCATGAAGGTCACATAATATATGTTGAGGGAATGTAGCTGGTCCCTCTCCTCATCAAGTTGTCGATCACATAATCTGAATGTCGAAGGATGACTCTCTCGAGTATAAATGGGGCCATATCTCACCTATGATCACAAGTAAGCACATCACCTTGATCACAAAAGAAATTTTATCCAAAATTAGAGAAAATATTTAATTAGACAAATGTATCACATTGTCTAGCAAATGCGACTCACTAGTCAAATGTGTCACACATTTGTATATCTGACTTAAAAATTCAAATATTTTACATTGTCTAGAAAATGTGACTCACTAGTAAATGCATCACACATTTGCATATGTGACTTACAAATTCAAATGTTTCACATGGCCAAGCACATGCGTCACACAAATAACTTGTAGCATACAAACCATTGATTGTGTCACATTAATACACATGTGTCACACAACCATCACATGTGGCTCACAATCACACTTGTGTCGTTCCAGACCATAGTTTTTTCACATAAATCACATGTTTTTCACTTGACAGTTGTGTCGCAATGTATTTGACAACCCTTAACTAGCAGATGTGGTGAACCACCCCACTTACAATGAATGTGATAATGAATGTGGCGCATGGCATGCACTGCCTCTACTTTCCCATGTTGGATCCCTAAAATCTACCAAAAAATGACAAAATCACAAAGAGGGAAAGGTTTACATATCACGTCCCTGAAGCACTTTATCCATCTGTAAGTCTGAACTCTAAATTTGCGATGTGAGGTGTGTGGTACATGTGGCATCTTAGTAGTAGCCCTGTAGCAAGGTCACTGTCACAACTCACTATTTACTCTGGTAAAAAATGCACAAATGACCAAATTTACCTCCAAGATCCTATTTATACCCTACCCCTAGGGTAGGGTTTTTACTGGATGCATCAAATATTGAGCCTAAACCCTAATGTGAATATCCTAGAGGTCCTAAAATTGAAACTTTTTGCTATAAATGTCTTATCCACTGTCATAGTTGCTTATCAGAATGATTTTTCAAAAAAAAATTGGAATTCTTTCAAAATTTACAAAAAATTTCAACGGGGCATAGGTCTATCCTATCTTCACTAGGGCGTACTCTCAGCTGAATCTCTTTGATACAACATTCAAGTGACTTCACATCTATCAATGAGGGGGAAAATGTAGACACTGAAAAATTTCCTAGGCCTGCAAACACCATTTTCCACATCAATTCCCCTTCTTCCCTATATAATTAATAATTTTAATTATTTGATTATTGTCTAAAGTCATATTCTTCTATTAATTAAATAATTTTAATTATTTAATTAATTCATTTTCCCCCTTTATTCTTCCTTGATTAATTAAATAGATTATTGTTGAACAAGACAACTAAGAGGGGGTGAATCAGTTGTAGCAACTTTAACCTTTAAAACTTTCACCAAAAGTTAGATCAACTAGCATTCATAAACCCTTTGTTAATGTATTTAATCATTGAATGCAAACAAAAAAACTGAAAGTAATAAAACCATCCACACAATAACACTAGATTTACAAGGAAAACCCAATGAGGGAAAAACCACGGTGAGGATTAGCTAACAATATAAGAAATTCCAAAACCTAATACAAAGGCTCACTGCCAAGACATGACACACTGTCCAATAAGGGCTCACTGCCCAGAGGGCTCACTTCCACAAAATTACAAAGAAGATATAATAGGATTTTTATAGAGAGAAAGCTATCTCAATGCAATAGAGATTCCACCACAATTCCCTCAGACACTTGCAAACATGCTTGAAAGATAGAGTACATCTTTAACTCACTGTCTTCAGGAACTCAACACTTGAAATTCATACTGATTTGCTCAAATTCTCATCACACACACTATCTCACATATATCTTTCCATTCACCAACATCTCAACTTGTATTTATATTGTCTTCAACCTTGAAACCCATCCAAGGTCAGTCACACACTATTTGTATTTACAAATTCAAATTAGGTCGGCGCCAAAACATTCTACAATGGAATTAGAATGAGAGTGACCCAAACATATACTTAATGAGGACTTAAATAAGTCCCAACATTCCTTAACACACTTTCATGAACTTCGTAAGTAGCAGTTAACACAAGGTCATCCAACACTCATGTAAAACACATAAAATAATTAATTGCACACATTCTTAACATGATCCAATATTTTCGGACAACAAACTTCACTTTAACACATCCTTATCAACTTATTCTCAGAACCGCAAGTCATGAAACCAAAATTTGTAGAAATCTAAAGCTACTACATTTCTCCTAGACCACATCCAAATACACCAAAATGCACGGTTCACATACTGGTGAAAATATCTCACATTGTACAATGATCTAGAAGCCCAAATTCTAGATATAGCAACTACCAACAATAATGAACAATATGCTAGGACCGCACAAGCATAGTAGCAATACGGAGCACATCCTAGAGCATACACTAAATACCTACATGACACGGTTTTCTTTATTTATCATTTTTTTCTCAAAAGCACTTGAAACCCAAGTACAAAAGACATCATTGTAGCACATTACTTCACTCTGACACACCTTCAGAAATAGCAACATAAAGATAACTCCATGTACTCATAGCACTTCTTCAACATCCAAACTATGCATGTACAACCTGCAAACCTTCTTTATTACAATTTTCTCGATATCCTCAGCATATACATCCAATAACCAACTTCCATATACATAGTTGACATCAATGACAACAACAACCAGTTGAAATCAATGAAAACACCTTCATAGTTGCAACAATATCCCCCTTTGTCATTGATGGCAATACATGATGTGAAAAAACATCAAAGACAACACAACAACTTTGAACACATTTTCTCATGATTTATTTTACTTTCTATCCCCCTATGTAGATAAAAAATTTCACATGATTCTTTCTCCCCCTTTGACATCAATGGCAAAGGAAAAATATATTTTTACATTGTTCTCCCCTTTAACACCAAGAACATTACCAGTACTGAATACTCCCCCTTAGGAGTACACCCAATCAATTGCACAATGAAAACACAAGACACTACCTACTCTCTCTGAGAGGTAGCCACCAAACATCAGTCCAGAAGAAAGATAGATCCATAGATCCATCAGAATAATGCATCTCCATATGCATCTAGTTCAAGAAAGGAGGGGAAATAACCCCTAACTTCTCCCAGAGATACTCAAAATTATCTTTAGGAAGAGCCTTAGTAAATATGTCAGCAATCTGATCCTTTGTAGGTACATACTCAAGCTTTACTTCATTCTCCATAACTTTCTCTCTCAAAAAGTGATACTTGATAGATGTATGCTTTGTCCTTGAGTGCATTACTGGATTCTTTGAAATATTAATTGCACTTGTATTATCACAGAATGTAGAGATGGGATCATCATACATTACTCTGATATCCTTCAATGTTTGTCTCATCCATAAAACTTTTTTTCAGCAAGATACTCAGCCTCTGTAGTGGATAAAGAAACTGAATCTTTCATTTTTCTTAACAATGATACCAATCTACATCCAAGAAATAATGCACCACCACTTGTATTTTTTATATCATTAGTGCAACCTACCCAATTTGCATATGTATAAGCACTTAGTGTAAAATCAGTATCCCTAGGATTCCATAAGCCATAATCCAGAGTGTCATTTAGATATCTGAATATCCTCTTGGTAGTTGCAACATGTGTTTCTTTAGGATATTGAAATCTAGCCACAAGACAAACTACATGCATGATATCCATTCTGGCAGCAATTAAATATAGTAGTCCTCCAATCATTTATCTATATTTTCACTAATCCTCCTTAGGGGAATCATCATCCTTACTCAATTTGCATCCAATTACCATAGGAGTGCATACTGTTTTGGAACCATCCATACCAAATTTCTTCAACATTTCTTTTGTATACTTTGATTGTGAAATAAAAATACTTTTGTTTGTTTGATTGATTTACAGTTCAAGGAAGAAATTCATCTCACCAAACATGGACATATCAAACGCTTTTTGCATCTCTTCAGCAAACATCTTACACATAGTTTTATTACCTCCAAAAATAATTTCATCCACATACATGCAACTACTATCAAGATCTTGTTATCTTCAATTTTGAAATATAAATTGCTATCTATCGTACCTTTGTTGAAACCTTGCTAAATCAGATTATTTTCCAATCTTGCATACCAAGCTCTAGGAGCTTGCTTCAAACCATATAAATCCTTTTTCAATCTACAAACTATATCCAATTGATCTGACAATTGGAATCCCTCTAGTTGTTCCATGTAAACTTCTTCTTACTCACCATTCAGAAATGCAGATTTCACATCCATTTGGTAAACTTTAAAATCCTTATGAGCTAGAAATTCCAAAAGCATCCTGATAGCTTCCATTCTAGCCACCGGAGTAAATGTCTCCTGAAATCTATGCCTTCCACTTGTGAGTAGCCCTTACACACAAGCCTTTCCTTGTTTCTTACCACTTCTTCATTCTCATTCAGTTTGTTTTTGAAAACCCACTTACTTCCAATTATGTTCTAGTCTGTTGGTCTAGGAACTAATTCCCAAGTTTGATTTTTCTCAATTTGCATAAATTCCTCTTCCATTTATTTCATCCAATGTTCATCTTTACATGCCTCACTCACTGTTTTAGGCTCAACTTCAAAAAGTAAGCAATAATTTACCTCAACTTCAACAACTCTTCTTCTAGTCAATACACCTTTCCTCTTGTCTCCAATCATCTGATTTTCTAAATCATTCTTTTGCACATACTTAGGGGTTTTAGGAACCCTTTTCAGAGCTTCTTCTTCTTCATTCTTCTTTTCTTTTTCTTGAATAGCTTCTTCTTCTTCTTCTTCTTCTTTGCAATCAAGTTCATTTGATACATATCCATCAACTTTAATTGAATTCTTCAATGCTTCATCAACCTTTACATTTTTGCCTTCTACAACCTTTCTCGGAATTTTATTAAAACATCTATAAGCTTTGCTTCTAGTAGAGTATCCAAGGAGAATACCTTCATCACATCTAGAATCAAACTTTCCTAGATTATCTTCATCTCTTCTGATATATACCTTAAAATACTTGATAGTAGGAATTTTTCCACACCATAGCTCATAGGGAGTCTTAGTGTTGTTAGCTTTTTCTTAAACTTGGTTGAATACATACAACAATGTGAATTTCTTCTCTCCACTAAACTTCAAATAGACCTTCCTCTATTATCATTGATCTAGTAGCTTCTTGAATTGTCATGTTCTTTCTTTCAATAACTCCATTCTGCTGGGGAGTTCTAGGGGTAGACAATTGTCTTCTTATTCCACATGCTTCACAAAACATATTAAACTCATTGGAGGTGAATTCACCACCTCTGTCAGACCTCAAAAATTTTATTTTTAAATTTACTTCATTCTCAACCATTGCCTTAAATTCCTTGAATTTGTCTAATGCATCAGATTTCTCTCTAAGAAAAGTAACCCATGTCATTCTAGAGTAATAATCAATCAAAAGCATAAAACACCTATAACCTTGTAGAATTCACACCCTTGTAGGACCACAAAGACATGTATGAATCAAATCCAGTAGTCTAGTAGTAGATTGTTCCTTTGACCTAAATTTGTTTCTAACTTTCTTTCTAAATTGACAATCCTTGCATACTAGATTAATAGGCTTTGTAACCCTTGGTAAATCTCTCACAACTTGTACTGCACTAATTATCACAATGTTATCAAAGTTCATATGACACATCCTCCTATGTCATAGCCAACTATCATTAATTTGAGACATAAAGAAATTTCCATTAGCACCTTTAAGTTGATAAATGTTTCCTTCAGTCTTCTTACCAACAACAATCACAGTTCCAAATCCTTTCCTAATTTCACATTTTTCATCCTTGAACACAATATTATATCCATTTTTACACATTTTTCCAACACTCAAGAGATTATATCTCAAACCCTTAACATAGTAGACACCATCAATATTATGCTTTCCATCAAAACTAATTGAACCTATCCCACAAATCTTAGCACCAAAATCATCTCCAAACTTAACTAATCTAGTGCAGGTGCACCCTAGGAAGATCATGCCTCCATGAGGAAAAATTAGGATCTTGATTTAGTATTGTTGATTTTATATTGAAATAAGGTCTATTGTATCATTTTGAGTTTTTTTTAGGGTCTAGATAGTTATTTTAAAGTCATTTAGGCATAAAAGTAAAAAGTGCAAAAATTGGCAAAATGTTGTCAATGCAAAATTGTAAAAATGCAACAAATTGCAAAATTAAGGTGAAGAGACAAGTAGTTGTAAATTTGGTTTGAGGAATTGGGTTTGGTTATTTAAGGCCTTTGTAGGCATCAAAAATCTTGAGGGAGGTTGGAGGAAGATGTAGGAGTGAAGATTTCAATAAGATATTTTGGTTTTCTGTTAATTTTCTACATTTTCATGGTTTCAGGCCATTGTACGACCATTTATTGTGAAATAATCCACCTCTCCTCCTTTGGATATGAAAGCCCTATGAATCTACTTTAATGTGCATTTGATTTCATTAAAATCCATTCAGTATTGTAAATGTTATAAGATCTCTCCAAGTGGGTGAAACCCTCTTCTAGGGTAAATATTAAGCTTTTAGAATTCAATTTCTCAATTTCTAACCTTTGGAAACTGCTATAAATTGGTATGAAGAAATTTTATGGTGTGTTTTAAAATAATCCAAGGTGCTAGAGCGTGGAAAGGTGGTTTTGGGCAGTTATCACAAAGCCCTAGGACTGTAATTATTGAATATGTTTGGTAAAACAAAGTTTGAGGAGTTAGCACCTAGGGTTTAGCAAAATACTTTTGAAAATGGTCTTGTGGCATTTTATTAAGCATGAGTAGACTCAATTACATGTGTTCTAAGTTTTGGTTGAGTGAATTTATGATTGGAACTTTTAGAACCAATAAGCCCTATTTCTATCAAGCCTAATTAGGCCAGTCATAAACCTGGTTCTGTCAGTTTTAATGTTGGTGTTCCAAAGTAACTTATTCTACATTTTAGATATAATTTAAAACCCTTTAATGGGTGTCCAAAATTTCCATCATAGTCTAGATTTTTTGTGTGGTTTAGAAGATAAATTTGATAGTTTGCAGTTGTTTGGCTACTAGGAATGTGGATAGTCATGAAGAAATGGTGAAACTATGAATGGGAAGTCTATGTAAAGGTTTATTTTTCTTGAGTTTAAGTTTCTAAGGAGATTGAAGGTATTGTGAAACTTTGTTTGGGTCAAAAATTTCCTTTGCACTACATTGGTTTGGTATCAAAGCTAGAAGGATTTGGAAAAATAAAGTTGGTTTTGTGTTTTGTGGCTTTGTGTTGTGGTTTTGTACAGGTTAAGAAGAACCTAGTTGATGTGGCCAAGAGACTAGGTTGAGGATAAGTGGAAAGGACCTAAGTGAGGCAGAGAATGTTGAGAGAAAGTGGAAGCAATAAGAAGCTTGCTTGAAGAGAAAAGATGGAAGTGTTAAGAAGACATTTGCAAGCAAAGGAAGAAAGGAAAAAGAGAAAGAGGCAAGAGAAATTTGATAGAGAGATAGTAGCATTGAAGCAAGAGATGATAAAGTTGGATGCAAAGTTCTAGGAGTCCATGATGAAGATGGAACAGTGGATCAAACAAGCAACAAGTTGGAATTTGACAGTGAAAAGGAAAGTGGTATGGCCCATCAAAAAGATAGTCAAAAGGAGAAGAAGACAAATGAAGATGAAAGAGAAAGAAGAAGAGTTTCAAGATGCAAATGAAGAATTCAAGGATGAAGATAAATGTATTGTAGCCATTCCCAAGAATGAAGATGAAGGAGAAACAGAGATGAAGAACCTAATTTTAGAGGAAGGAGATATTAAGTTGGTGTCAAGATTGGATGAAGAAATGATCAAGGATAAATTGCTTTTGGAAACTTGCAAAGAGTTGAAGAAATATGGAGGTATTGTGATAGAGTTAATTTATCATTTCTTTGTTATGCTAATGTTTTGGACATGGAATAATTTGTAGATCAAGATGCAACAGATTGAAGGACAAAGGGAGATTAAAACACTTCAGAGCATGAATGAGAAAATTCACAGAGAAAGGGAAAAATGGAAGCATGTTGGAATTGACCAACTCAAACCAAAGGTAAAGATGAAAGAAGTAGGGAAAAGAAGACCACAAGGAGGAGAAATAATGACAAGGCTTGGTACATTCAATCCAAGAGGACTTGGAATTCTTTTTGGCCAGGGAGAATGGTGTAAGTGCACCCTAGCAAGATCATGCCTCCATGAGGCAAAATTAGGATCTTGATTTAGTATTATTGATTTCATGTTGAAATAAGGTCTATTGGATAATTTTTAGTTTGTTTTAGGGTCTAGATAGTTATTTTAAAATCATTTGGGCATAAATGTAAAAAGTGCAAAAATTGACAAATGTTGTCAATGCAAAATTATAAAAATGCAACAAATTGCAAAATTAAGGAAGGTGAAGAGACAAGTAGTTGTAAAGTTGGTTTAAGGCATTGGGATTTTTTATTTAATGCCTTTTGAGGCATCACAAATCTTGTGGAAGGTTGGAGGAATATGTAGGAGCAAATATTTCAATAAAATATTCTAGTTTTATGTTAATTTTCTACATTTTCATGGTTTCAGGCCATTGTACAACCATTTGTTGTGCAAGATTCTACCTCTCTACCTTTGGATATGAAATAACCATGAATTTATTTTAATGTGCATTTTATTTCATTAAAATCCATTTAGTATTGTAAAAGTTATAAGAAGATCTCTCCAGGTGGGTGAAACCCTATTCTAGGGTAAATAGTAAGCTTTTGAAATTCAATTTCTCAATTTCTAACCTTTGGAAACTGATATAAATTGGTATGAAGCAATTTTATGGTGTGTTTGAAAATACTCCAAGGTGGTAGAGTGTGGAAAGGTATGTATTAAGGTATTTATTTCTAGGTCATTGATCCACAGTTACATCTCTGTTATCAATAAGATCTTGAATAACATTTGAATAATTTTTTCTAGCTTCATGCAATTTGATGTTTTGTGTCCCTTGGTTTTGTGAAAATCACAAAGATCCTCATCTCTATACCCTGAAGGTTTTACTTGAGGTTCTTGATAATTCTTGTAATTAGGGAGTGTGATGAGATTGTATTGTATCAATTTTTGTATTACCACTTCAATAGGTTCCCCCAAGGGTGTATACTTGCGTCATTGAGGGTAACTATTTTGAGGTGGTAGTCCTATTTGAGGGTTAAAATTATTGATCATTTGTTGATTATTTTGTGGTTGTGTGTTTTGCTATTGTGTTTTTTGTTGTGTATTTGTCTATTTTGGAGCATTGAACACAACTTTCGTGTCAACTACACCATCATTAGTAATGTTCTTGTTTTTAGCCCATATATGGGGTTTATCATTGGAACTAGATGATGGGTGATTATCTTTGTATCCTTTTGTTTCTCCTTGTGTGATAAGGGAAATTTCAATGTTAAGGTCCCTGGGAATGAGTTCCTTGTATGTTGACACACATTGCATTTTCAACTGGCAAGCTAAGTCTTGAAACATAGGAAATGGGTTAGGGTTCAAAAACATAGGTTTTATACTAAATTTGGAATGTTTCAGCAAACTTACTATAAATAGAAATGGAAAAATGGGGTGAATGAACCTACCTATTCTTCTATTTCATTTAGGAAATGAGATCCCTCAAGTTAAAATCCTCTTTCAACCCTTAGGTGAGTGACTACTTTGAGGAATCTTGCAATTTCCCTTGTGTTAGGACAATGGTCTAGGTCAAACAACACTTTGGGGAGAAAGATTAAAAATAGAAAATCAACTCCAAAATTCAATCTATCACTTGGATTTAGTAGATTAAACATAAAACTAAAGGAACCAATAAAGTTTTTGGAAAATATGGAAGAGATAAATGTTGTATACCTCTCACAAATCAATGTTTTTAAAAGTTGTCTAAGGACTCATTCACCCTATGGCAAATGGGTCCTTTGTAGGGATTTTCAAAATTGGTTTATGGGTCATTTGCTCCCATTTCTGCACTTTCAAATTCCTGAGTTTCACGGTTGGACACTCAGAAATAAATTCGGGATTTGAGTTTCTATGAGATGACAACAAAGGTGACAAAAAATACAACTTTGCAATTTTGCAACTTTGAGATCTTCAACTTTCCTTCAACCTACAAATCTGCAACACACAAAGACAGGGGAAAAATGTTTTTTTTTTTAGGTGAATGGGGGTTTTCCTTGGTCAAACCCCATTTTGGTAATCAAACCTTGAAATGAAATAAAACATGAAAAAGGGAATGAAGAATGAACAAAGAAATTTTACCACTCAACAAACCCTTGCATAAACCTTGGAATGTAAATCTGTGACTTGCATGAAATAGATTCAATGGATGTGGATCTTGAAACTTGAATCTTGTTTTGAATCTTTGAATTGAATGCTTGAAACCTACATCACAATGTTAGCTCCAAAAATATGCATGATTGAAAAAGACTTTGACATGATAATTGGATCTTGAATTGTTGCAACAAATAATGAAGAAATCTACTCTGGAATGCTCTTGAAAATAATCTTTTCTCTTGTGAAAGTTCTCTCAATTGTGCTCTTGAAATATAATGCTAATTTGATAAAATAACCTTGTATTTATAGACATTTATCGTTAATTTCCCAAAACTCAAATTTCACAAGCCGACATTGAAATATAGATTTGAAATCATTGAAATACTGCCAAAAACATAATTTAAATTTAGGTCCTAGGTCTAAGGGAGGACCCATTCGTCCATGGGTGAATGCGTCCTAAGTCCCTAAACCTTGGACAAACATTTCTCATTATGAAGTGTTATGTTAAGGCATTAATGAATGTCAGGTTTCCTCTTTGGAAAATGCAATTAAATAGGCTTGAAAAAGGAATTAAAGGGCCAATTAAGGCATAATTAAGCTCAATTAATTAAAGGATCCCTAAATAAGTGTGAAAGTGTAAATGGATACATTTTACAACACTAAATTAAGGCCTTATTAAGTTCATTTTAATTAAGAGGATCCAAACAAATGAGAGAAAGTAAAGGGATACATTTTTGTGCACTACATTTAGCCCCCACTTTAGTGAGAGGATGAGAACAAGCACAATCTCACACTAAAGTAGACAAATACATGTAAAGAGGGGTCCAAGTGCACCAATGTTGATGGGATAGGATAAAAAATATCATGGTGGTGGCTAAGCCCCTAGGATCAAGATCCTATTTCAAACCAACATAAGCACAAAGGGACACACACAAGATGTATGATATGCAAAAAAAAGTCAAGATACACAAACATACAATGTCAAAGACTAAAAGAAAGAGAAAAAAAAGTTTGGATCAAGTCTCAACTGTCCAACACGATGTGGATCATGCCTTAGTTGTTTGTCCAAAACCATTCACAAGCAGAACCCTTGTTGTCCACTATGTAAACAACAACACACACTCATTCTAGGCTAATGGAACCTCAAGCCGTCCACTAGGTGAGCCCCAAAAAAGTGGAAAATGAGAGAATATTATTAGGCTCCCATACCATACCAAAGCTATCCCTCTGATAACTTCAATAAGGCACCACAAACAAATAAAAAATTTGAGCTTTATAAGGTCTAATAAGTTGCGTTATGCTAAGCACCTATGAACAAAATGCAAATAGGATAAGACAACATAAGATGTCAAATTTTTTAAAATGATAGTGCCAATGTATTCCCCCACTTTAAAGAAATTTCTAAACACCATGTTGTGAGAAATTACTTTAAAATAGAAAATTATCAATGCTAAAATTAAAGAAGACATGAGAGATTATTTGGAAAGCCCTATGCCAAGTCATATGTTTCCAAATGAAGCTACGCCATGAATAAGGGGTTGCCCCCAAAATGTAGTTCTAAAGATAACATAGAGAGAAAGTATGTCACACATGAGCCACTTTAAGGCATGGCATCCGCATCCCAAGCTTTCTCTCATATATACATGGAAGACAGTCAACTAGCACAAAAGAGGCAATGACAAGTGCCATACTAGGACAAGGCTACCTAACCCCTTGCCCCCCAAGGACAAAAGGTGAGTTGAAGATGCATGGTGGTATGTTGCTTCTTGTGAAAGGAAAATATGATTGCATAAATCCAAGTTTATACCCTCATGCATGGTAGTGAATATACTATGATACTGTACAACTACCACATGACAAGGAGCAACAACTAATGTTATTGATTATAATGAGTAGAAAAAGTATCAGCTTGATGCATATCTAATGAGATATTCCCACATGTAGTATCTATTAGTTCAAGATGCACCAAAGTTAAAGTTGGATTTGAAGAATCTTTGGTGATAGTGCTCATATTGAGTGAAGGCCTTTTGATGCTTTTGTTTCTTTCAAAGGACAATAACCAATCCCACTAGTGGTTTCTTGTGTTAGGATCTATAGGGACACATATACCTTGTTCTCTAGCACCACATATTTTTCCACTATAACCAAGTTGTTTCATAAGTTCATAACCTCTTCCATAAATCCTTTTCATTTCTTTTGGATTCGGTGGTTGTTCGTAATCATTTGCATCAAAGTTTATTGTGTAATTTATTTCTTCTCCTAAAGTTGTGAAGTGGATGCTTTCAAAGGTTTTTCTGAATTTTGTGTTGACATTACCGCTAGTTCTTTTCCCTTTTCAGTATTTTTTGCCATGATATTGGGTTGCCCATCAAATTTAGGTGTGAAATCTAATGATCCCCAATCATCATCCATTAACTTTATGACCTTTTCAATATTATTTTCTTTTTCTTTCTCTTGCATGGGTTTGGGTTGTGTAGTTGGTGTCAATGTTTTCAAAGGATTTTCCTTGTCTTTCTCAAGTTGTAAAACACTGTAAGGTCCAGTATTATCTTTGATTGTATATACTTTGTTGTTGTATACATACTTCATTATACAATGAAGAGTTGAAGGCACTACTTGCGTTTCGTGAATCCATGGTCTACCTAAAATAAGGTTATATGAAAGTTCTTGAGGCATGACATGGATAGGAGTTTGTAATGTGACATTTTCAACTGTAATAGATAATGTGATCACACCAAGTGATTGTTTCCCTACATTATCAAATCCACAGATAGATAAAGAGTTTGATTGTGTTTGGATTTTGTCTACTCCAATCTTATCCAAAAGGTTTACGCTACATACGTTAAGGGATGGGCCATTGTCAATAAGGGTTCTCTTTATTCCTTTCCTATTAATAATAGCTATTATCATGAAAGCTTCATTTTGTTTTTGCACTTCCAAAGGAGGGATCTCACTTTGGTGGAAAACAATGTTTGCATTCATTCCTTGAATTATGACTACTATATCATTTGGATTTGCACTAGGTGGAACCACAACTTGTTGTAATGCACTTTGAATCATACTATGATAACTAGGTGAAGCTTGAATAAGATCCCATAAGGATATCTTAGCATGAGTTTTTTTAAGTTGTTCAAGAAGATCATACTCCTTTCCACTATGTGAAGGAAAATGAGGAGCACTAGGCAAGATAGGTTGAGGAAATGGTAATGAAGTGGGAGTGGTTTGTGGTTGCCTATTGTTCCTTGTATTATATGTGTGAGCAATAGTATTATAAATCGATTGCTGCGAAACATTGTTTTGAGGTGGTCTTAGGGTAGGCACAGATTTATTTTGAACTTGTGGTTGATGTGAGGATGGATGGAGGATAAGAACTAGAAGTGGCTCAGGAGATCGCTTCAAGGGATATCTAATGTGCATAACCTCAAAAGACTTGTCCTTATTTTCATGATCTCTTAGCAAAGGGGAGCTAATGTTATATTATCATTTTCATCTAATGAAGCCACATTACTATTGTTTGAAAGACGTGTGTCAATGTTTTCATTTTATTGTACCACGATATCTTCCCTAGTAGGAGAGCTTTTAGGAGAGAAGAAAACAAGATGTTGATCAAATTCCATGGTTGGATTTTGTAAGATACCTCCATCACAAGTAGGGGAGGCATCATGAGAAGAACAACTATGATTTTCTTGCTTACCAATGATTAGATCCTTTTGTTCAAATAGATCTTTCCAAATAGTAGGAGCATTAGGAAAGGGAGAAACAAGATTCTCATGACTCTTAATGAGTGTATCTTCTAACACCAAACTATCTTTTTCACAACTAGGAGAGATATTAGGAGAAGAACGAATTTGATTGTCATGGTTATCTACAATTACATCCCCATGTCCTATAATGTACTCCCAAGTAGGAGAGGCATGGTAAGAGAAACAAATAGGATTGTCATAGCTCTCAATCATTGGATCTCTTAACACCGAAATGTCCTCTTCACAAATAGAAGGGATTTTTGTAGAAGAACACATGTGATTGTCATGATTGTCCACTATTGCATCCTCTTTTACTAAAGCACTCTCAAAAGTAGGAGAGATGTTGGGAGACAAATGAAGACTATGTAAAGTAATGTTAAGAAATTTGTCAATGATATTATCTTCTTGTGTCATGATATCTTCCTAAGTGGGGGGAGGAGAGGGACAACTGAGACTTTCATGATTCTCAATAATTGTATCTTCTTTCACCAAGACACCTTCATCACCAATAGGAGAGGTATCGGAAGAAGAACAATAATGGTTTTCATGATTATCTATGCTTGTATCTTCTTGTATCAAAACATCCTCACAAATGGGAGATATAGTAGGGTTTGAGTGAGGTATAGGCAAGGTGATATTAAGGAATGTGTCAATGGTTTGGTTCTATTTCTCTAAGATGTTCTCATAACTAGGAAAGATAGTGGAAGGATTGCTAACATTTTTCTTAATGACCTCATTTCTTTCCTCTAAATTGTACTCATAAGAGGAGATGTTGTACTTATACAATCCATTCTTAACCATATCAAAACCACATCTTTGAAAAGGAAACATCTTAATATGAAAAGTAAGCTATCCAACTTATGCAATGCTTTAGAAATGTAGACAATTGTCCTACGAATTTGATGATTTTCAATGCTGCAATAATTTTGAAATGATTTAAAATGACTACACTAAATGGATAATTAGACCTAGATGCATAAAACAAAAATTTCTAAAAATTGCCAAATTGAAATAGGGGGTTACCAACAGGTCTAAGAAGTACAGAAAACCACAAAAAAGATCAAAAAAGTTGGTTTTAAGAGGCCCTGAAGGAATCATTCACCCATGGGAGAATGGGTCCCTGTATATGGTTTTTAAAAATGAAGAGAGCAATTTCTAAGTGATTATATGTGTTCTTTGTTCCAGGTCTCACACTGTAATTTCTGTGACAAAATTGTCCAAAATTTGATGTCTAAACGCAAGTAAAATTGATGACAAATAATGAACAATATGACACTTTTTAAAATGAAATTTTGACTCATTTTTTGAATGTGAATGATTGAATATACACTAATATGCAAGTACTATGCAAAATTAGTCTAACATTATGCAATTTTTTTTGAATTTTTAGATTTAAAATGAATGCAAATACAAGTTTACACCTAAAATGCAATGCAACTTTATGCCAAATTTAGAAACCCTAAATGCAATGAATTAATTCAAAATCTAGATCTAGGGCTTGGATGCACTCCAAATTAGAAATTAGAATGTTCAAAATCTTAGGTTCAACAAAAGGAAACATAGAAAAAAAATGGGTTAGGGTTCAAACACAAAGGTTTTATACTAAATTTGGAATGTTTCACCAAAATTACTATAAATAGAAAGGGAAAAATGGGGTGAATGAACCTACCTATTATTCTATTTAATTAAGGAAATGAGATCCCTCAAGTTAAAATCCACTTTCAACCCTTAGATGAGTGAATTCTTTGAGGAATCTTGTAATTTCCCTTTTTGTGTTAAGACGGGGGTCTAGGTCAAACAACACTTTGGGGAGAAAGATCAAAATAGAAAATCAACTCCAAATTGCAATCTATCACTTGGATTTAGTAGGTTAAACATAAAATTGAAGGAACCAACAAAGTTTATGGAAAATTTGGAAGGGATAAATGTTGTGTACCTCTCACAAAATGATGTTTTCAGAAGTTCTCTGAGGACTCATTCGCCCTATGGCGAATGGGTCCTTTGTAGGGATTTTCAAAATTGGTTTTTGGGTCCTCTACTCCTGTGTCTACACTTCTAGATTCCTAGGTTTCATGGTCAGACAGTCATAAATAAATGTGGGATTTGAGTTTCCGTGAGATGACAACAAAGGTGGCAACAAATGCAACTTTGCAATTTTGCAACTTTGCGAGATCTTCATCTTTTCTTCAACTTGCAAATCTGCAACATAAAAAGAGAGGGGAAAATTGTTTATTTTTGGGTGAATGTGGGTTTGCCTTGGTCAAACCTCGTTTTGGTAATAAAACCTTGAAATGAAATAAAACATGAAAAAGGGAATGAAGAATGAACAAAGCAATGTTACCACTCAACAAACCCTTGCATAAACCTTGGAATGTAAATCTGCAACTTGCATGAAATGGATTCAATGGATGTGGATCTTGACACTTGAACCTTGTTTTGAATCTTTGACTTGAATGCTTGAAACCTACATCACAATGTTAGCTCCAAAACATGCATGATTACAAAAGAATGTAACATGATAATTGGATCTTGAATTACTACAAAAAATAATGAAGAAATCTGCTCTTGAATGCTCTTGAAAATAATCTTTGCTCTTGTGAAAGTTCACTCAATTGTGCTCTTGAAATATAATGTTAATTTGATTAAATAACCTTGTATTTATAGACATTTATCCTTAATTTTTTGAAATTCAAATTTCACAAGCCGACATTGAAATATAGATTTGAAATACTGCCAAAAACATAATTTAAATTTAGGTCCTAGGTCTAAGGGGGGACCCATTCGCCCATGGGCGAATGGGTCCTAGGCCCTAAACCTAGGACACACATTGCTCATTATTAAGTATTAACTATGTTAAGGCATTAATGAATGTTGGGTTTCCTCTTTGGAAAATGCAATTAAATAGGCTTGGAAAATGAATTAAAGGGCCAATTAAGGCATAATTAAGCTCAATTAGTTAAAGGAGCCCTAAATAAGTGTGAAAGTGTAAATAAATACATTTTACAACACTAACTTAAGGCCTTATTAAGTTCATTTTAATTAAGAGGGCCCAAACAAATGAGAAAATGTAAAGGAATTCAATTTTCTACACTACAAGTTTGTTTCTACATTTGTAACATTGATCTCTATTTGTTGTGTCTTTGGAATTGGTCATTTACATTTACTAGCTCTATGCCTCCATCGTTGCAAATTTTTTGCAAGGATTCACCCTTTCTCTATTTAAGGGTATATAATTCCTCCAAACTTACGTCCATATCAAGATTGTAGGAGAAGTGTGCTACAAACTGATCTATTATTTCTTGAAAAGTTTGGATTCTTGGAGGTAGGTGCAAGAACCACTCTATGGCTTTGCCTCCCAAACTGCATGGGAAGGGATACATCAAATAAGAGTCATTGTATGCCACTTCCACACATGTCACATAAAATTCCTTAATGTGATCGTTTGGATTTCCACGCCCTTTGTATTTGTCAAATTTGGGGATCTCAAATCATGGAGGGAATGGTATCATTTCAATTTTATGATCAAATGGATATGGACATAAGTCTCGTATGACACACAATTTTTTTTTTTCCCAACTTGGATATCTTTAATTTGTTGCATGAGTGCCTTGACTTGTGAAGAAAGGTCCTCTTGAGGATTGTTTGGTGGTGGAGCATACATATTGTATTGAGGAATGGTAGATCAATTGTATGTAGGATTTTGGTAAGGTGGAGTCTATGGTGGATTGTTTTGATAATTGCGGATTTAATGGTGATAAGGGTGTCAGTGTATTGTATTCTCTATGTGAATTTTTGTTGAGGACATTTAGTTGCAAATTCACATACTATTGTTGTTGGTTGTAGTGCAAACCTTGTTGTTGGGAATATGGTTGTTATTGTGCTTGTAATTGTTGTTGGGCTTGTTGTTATTGCAATGTTTGTTGGGATTGTTTTGCTTGCAATGTTTGTTGGGATTGTTGTGCTTGCAAGGCTTGTTAATCATGTTGTACTTGCAAGTCTTGTTGAGCTTGTTCTACTTGCAAGGCCTATTGAGCTTGTTGATATGCAATGGATTGTTGATGAGCAATAACATTTTTCCCTTGAGGTGATGGAATGATGTTTGGATTTGTGATATATTGGTTTGATGGGATGTGTTGATTTTGTGAAATCATTTTATGAGTGGCTTGTGATGGAGGATTGTGTTGATTTTGTGAAATCATGTTATGAGTAGATTGTGATGGAGGATTGTGTTGATTTTGATATTGATGTGAGACCAAATTTTGGTTATTGGACACTTGATTTAGATTTGACACATGTCGAATTTGTTATGGAGAAACTTGTCCTTGATTTTGTTGTGTTATAAGTCCTTGTAAGATTTGGTGTTGTGGTGGAGGGACATATGTTTGAGGACCCATTTGATTTTGCATTGTTTGTAGGATTCCTTGATGTTGAGACATAGGTTGGGATCCTTGATATGATACCACTTGGTGTTGTGATGTTTGTGGTAAACCTTGATTTTGAACTAATGAATTTTGAGGATTACATTGACTAATTTGATTTTGGGTCAATGGATTTCCTTGATGTTGTATCACTTGATGTTGTGTCACTTGATTTTGGGGATCAATTGGATGATGGGACATGGGTTGAATATTTACTTGATTTTGATTCATTTGGTGTTGTCCTTGAAGATTGACTTGGTTATGTTGAATAATAGGGTTGTTGGTTTACACATTTTGGGTATTAGATTTGAGTGGAGGATATGGTTGTGCATGAAATTTTGGTGCAATGTTTATGTTATGGGGATGTGATGTAAGTGGAATGTTTGTGTGTTGAGGATTTTGAGGGATGCTTGCATTTTGGGGGATGTTTGTGTTTTAAATACCCAAGTTTATGTTGTTCCCTAGACTTTGAGTATGACTAAGTTGATTTCCTTGTTGAGTTGCAACGTTATATGAATCCATCCTAGTGATTGTAGGTTGGCTTGGTATGTATGATGAGGATGGTTGTGACATGGATTGAATGACATTATGGACCAAGGGTTCTTTATGAGAAGTTTGAGCGATAGATACAACATTTTCCAAAGGTTGTTCCCTAAGTGTGTTCAAATCAAATGTATAAGGGAGTTTAGCTTTCTCTTTTGATAATGCCAAGATATATTGGGTAGGATTTAGCTTTTACATGGTGTTGAAAAGATGATGAACCTTAGGATATTGTTGCATCTCAAGTATCTCATCTATGGTAAGTTCCATTAGATTGTTTGTGACATCTTCTATGAGAACCCTTGTATCTTGTGAAGTTTGAGATGGTTATGGTGGATTTTGTGGTGGAGTTGTGAAACCTCTAGGATTAAACTCATTCATTCTAAGATTTTGTTGGTTCATGTCACTCATGGTAGATAAATTTGGGTTTTTTTTCCATGTCTCTCTTGACTTTTGATCTTGTTATTACCATAAAACTTGTATCAACCTTTGGTGTAGTATGATGTGATTTATATTGTATAAATTCTTGGGTTGATTCAAATTTTCCTAAAAGTGAACCTCTAAGGGATTTAGGACCAATGGTGATATGGATGGTGAAGGGATGCATGATGTAAATGATAAGGAACTCTTAAATTTGAACAAAACTAGACTTAAGTTTTGATATGTGTTTGATGAGGATGCTAATGAACTTTCAAATCCTAGAAGTAGACTTGTGACTCTAGGATACATGTGCTAGTACAAATAGATATATAAAAAGTCATATGTTTCCAAACATGTAGCTCAACTAGATGATGTTTGATGAAAAATTAGTCTAGGAGATTTGTTTGCCCAAAATTTGAAGTTGTTTGTGAGATGGTATGTTGGAGTGATTTGATGTTTTATGTCAATGTTTGGGTTCAATTGATCCTAATGTGATCTAAGAGGAACTTGTAACAAGACCAAGGTGTTGAGAAACATACATTTTCCCTTGAGCGTTTAATATGTGTTTGTATTTATGTATGTATGTGTAGACACTTAAAATTTTCCTGATCAATATCATGCATTTGAATTTGATTACTAACACCTTTTTCATCTCGATTCAACTTCTTTCAACTATTCAATTAAATAATTCTGATTGATTAATTAAATCCATGATTTTCTTCTATTAATCAAATAATCAACATTATTAGGTTAATTCACCTTTTTCATACTAATTTTCATCTTATTTTATTAAATAATGTGAATTATTTAATTAAATTCCCTAAGTCCTCTTATTTGATTAAATAATCTTAATTATTTATTTAAATGTAATTAATTCCTCTTTTGATTAAATGAGCTAATTTTTTAATTAAATCTTTAAATTCCCCCATCTTGCACAATTAAATAATATCCTAATTATTTAATTGACTAATATCTTTAATCCCTCCAATTTCTCCCACTTGCAAAGGAATATTCCCATGGAATATTCCTCCAATTCAAATTCAAACCATTTCCCTCAACATGGAAATATCTTGCACATTCCTCCTAAAATTAAGGATTTGTGTTTGTTTGAATCAATATCAACCCTTGATTAATTTCATCAATAATCCATGTGATCTTTCAATCTCCTCCATGGATTCGATCATTGACCGATGTCAATTCTTCTCATCCATTTCTATCCCTTGATTAATCAAATTGATCCTAGCCATTGATTCACCTAAAAATCCTATAAATAGCCTCCATTTCATGAGCAATTCATCCACAAGCATTAAGAGTAATTGCACTATAGCCAATTTTAGAGCCATCTTTGAGAGCATTTTGTCATTTTGCATCAATTTTAGCCATTTTTCCATTAAAGTATCACTTTAAAGCTTGTTTCATCAATAGGGGTTGGGAAAGGGCTGATCATTCCACATAAATTCAACATCAATCCCCCAATTGGATCGGGTTTGCGAGTGTAATTAGGTTTTCATTTATCAAATTGCTTTGAATTTCATTTTAATGGCTTCCTAGTTAGTATTTTCAAAGATTTCATTGGGAATGTGAGTTAAGTAGGCTAAATACTTGATTTAATTGTGTATTTCAATCATGTTTGGCTTTCTCATAATTCATGTTCACAATATGCATACATATATGTAATATCCCATATAAATATAAATATATATGTATAAATCTAATCTCAATTTGAGATAATTATTAAAAATGTAAATAATTCTAATCATTTATGAATAAAAATGAATGTATGTATATATGTGATCTCCCATATATATGTATAGGATATTACACATACATACATACATACATAAAATAATACATAAATACAATAAATACATACATAATTGTTGTCTAAGGTGTGTGGGTGTGTGCAAGAAGTTGAGTCCACTTTTTGGCCATTTAGTGGAAGTGTTTTCCCTAATTTTTCAGAATTCGACACATTTGACCTTAAAATTGAAGCACTTAGAGATGGAATCTTGGAAAAAGTCACTAATCATAAAATGTAATACTTGAAGTCTAGTTTCCAAATATGTAATTTATTTCAGTACCCAAATGATATAAATTGATTTTCAATATGTGTTTCTAAAAACCATTGTTTAAAAGTCACTTTTATTTTACCATACCATGCATGTGTACGTCATCCATATTTTGACCTAAATAATCATATTTTTCTAAATCCTTTTGGGAAAATATTTGTAACTCACTAAAACACGCTTTCCATGTTTTTTTGTAATTTTTTATTGAATATATTTTTTTAATTTTTTATTGGCCATATTTGGTGTTTTGAAAAATCGTTGTGTACGTCATGCATAAGATGACCTAATATTATCATTTTTTTAGTTTTTTTAAATCGAAAAGAATTGTTTGAAGTGCACTTTTGTACAATTTTTTTTCAAGAAATTATGTTAAGAAAAAGTTATTAAAATAGTAAAAAACCATGATAATTCAAGTTTATGGACCTATTTCATAAAAAAATAATTGAAAAATAGAAAAAATAATCCAATTGTAAAAAAAATTACATATTTAAAATCTACACTGTCTCATCTATAATGGCTTTAATTTCGTATTTTTTTTTGCAAAAAATGTCTTCAGACATATGCCCAAAGTCACTATTTTCTTGTGATATTGTCAGGACCTTCAACTTGCAGGTCAAACCAGGTCCAAAGCTTAGGTTTGGGTCCCCAAGCCTTTTCCTGAACCAAAAAAAAAGCAAAAACCTAACCAAAAATTAAAATTTTAAAAAACGAGATACCGTTTTAAAACGAGATCGAATGGGATCTCGCTTCATATTTTTTTTTTTTTATGATTTTAAGAAATGGGATCCCATTTTTTTCAAAGAGGGATCATGTTTCTTAAAATCATAAGAAAATATTTTTCTATGTTTTTTAGAAACGAGATCCCATTTTCAAAATGGGATCCCAATTTTTTAAAAATGAGATCCCGTTTCTAAAAAACATAAAAAAAATATTTTTTTATGAAATGGGATCCCATTTTTGGCTCAGGGTCCTGAACCTAAATGAGATCCCATTTTATTAAAGCCGATTTCGAGTTTTTTGCTAAGGAAAAAACTTCCACGTTTTGTGGACTCATCTTCTTGCATTTAGCCATGTGCTTTTGTTGAAAAATAATTATGAAAAGGTAAGCATGATTTTTGTTTGAATAAAAAGGCATATTCTTAACATGCAAGAAAAATATATTTTTTGAGTTGGGTCTGTATATATATTTATATAAGTATATATATAAATGAGCAAATGTTCACATAAAAATATAGATATATATTCATATAGTTAAAAATATTATGATTTGAGTTTGTATTTATTCAATTCGAAATAATTGTTAAAAATGTAAATAATTCTAATAATTTATGAATAAAAATGATATATATATATAATCTCAATTTGAGATAATTATTAAAATTGTAAATAATTCTAATAATTTATGAATAAAAATGAATGTATGCATATATGTAATATCTCATATATATGTATGGGATATTACACATACATACATACATTACCTACATTAGTTTCATACATTACATACGTTACATACATACATACATACATACATAACATAACATATATACAATACAAACATACATACATACATAAATACTAACATAACATACATTACATACACACATCTATACATAAATACAATACATACATATATAACATACATAACATAACATACATACATACATACATATATACATACAATACATGTACATACAATAGATTCATACACACATACATACATACATACATAAATATGCACATAACATACATAACATATGTACATACATACACATGTACATATGTATGTACACACGTACATATGTACATATGTTTGTACGTATGTACATACGTACACACACACACATACATACATACATATATACATATGTACGTACATACATACATACACACATACACACATACACACGTACATACGTACATACATTCATACATACATATGTCTGTACGTATGAAATATTACATACATATATATGTACACCCATTTTTGGAGGATTATATCTGTGTTATTATCAATAGTGGTAATAAATGAAGAGTAAATAAGAATTTATGAAGAAGTCCATTAAACTGATAACTATACAAAGTGGAGAGTGTAAAGGGTAGTTTAAAAATTAACTTTGCATTAAGTGAAGTAGATTGGAGTCTTGATTGCTTCCACAAGGAATGGAGTATCATAGTTTCAGAGGACATGAAGAGAAAGATGGAGAAAGAACAAGGGTTTTCAGAGAGATAAAACAGAGGAGAAGGAAAAAGAGAAGGGAGGTCATCGGTAGTAATAAGGATTAGAGAAAATTATTGCTCTAAATACTATACAAAAGTGTAGGATTTCAACATGTAACATGCTTTTATTTACACAGTTAAGAAAAAATATTATGTTTGAAAAGTGTTTTTCATCAAGAAAATTTATGGAAATATCTAGGATTTGGTAATGCTTCATGATTTATAATTTGGATGCTTAATTGAGGGATTATAAACCTCAACCATTTTAATAGAGTTAGTAAGCTTGTTGGGTTGCATTATGTTCAACCATTCAATCCAAGTATTATAATGATTATAATGTATCATGGGTTTTTAAAATAGAGATTATTAAGAATCATATTCTATTGTCCTTAAGCTGGTATTTTCATTAAGAGAATGGTTTTATCTATTATTCTGTTGAGTTAGGGATTAACTCTTGTTGAATGGTATCTTCTATGATATGAGTAATATATGATAGTGTTGGTTTCTATTGTAAGCCTTATGACTTAGTCATTAATATATATGATTGTGTTGTGTTTTTTTCTAAGCCTTTCAACTATGTCATGAATATATGATTGTGTTGTCATATTTTTTTGTGTGCTCATTGATTAATGAATGCGAGGCTTTGTTTACAAGCCTTTCGGCTTTGTCATTTCTGAACTAGTTGTGAGGTTATTTTTTTAAGCTTTTTAGATTGGTCATTAATAAGTAATTGTAATGTAGCTGTCTGTGAAGTCTTTCAGACATGCCAATATTAATGGACCAAAATATTAAGCCTTTCAAATTAAACACCATCAAATTATTTTTTTGACCTCATAATAGATTATATTAACCATTTGGTTTAGTTATTGTTAAGCAACTAATATGACATGCTTAATTTTCTGTGAGCCTTTCAGCTCTGTGACTATTAGTAGACTATCTTAAAAAGAACTTTTATTATGCATGTGGTAAGTATATGTGTTCAACCTTGTCATTTGTAATACCCCTCCTGCTACTATTTAAACTTGTTTCTTTCTATGCTTTGTTTTGATACTTTGATACTATGATGTTACTGTTATTGTTTGGTTTGGTTAGTAGACATTGGTATTTATGCTTATGCATTTGAGGACATGGTTATTGATATGATATTGTGGTTGGTGATATTAGTTTGATTTCAGTAACATTGCGATGCATTAAATTAGTAAATTATGTTATGATGTGATTTGTTAGTTTAGAAATGTACTCTCATCATTTGTATTATAATTGTTAGAATAGATGTGATGAAAGGACAGGGTAGCATCACTCGTTCGCGAGTGCCCTGCTACACTGCAATTCCTTCTCGCAATGTAATGCTTTGATTTTATATATATGTACATGTATACGACTTTGTTTGGATGCAGGGATTGCAGGTATAGAGTCTCGATTCCACCTGCTTCGACAGGACAGGGCGAGCACCAATAACCCAACGGTATAATGTTGAAACATAGATGACAATGAAGTCATCCCTTCCCATGATGTCAGACCGTCTTGTTTAAATGGTATTGTGCGTTCTTGTAATTGTCGTTCTTTGTGGTTGTCGTTTGTGTCTTGTCGTATGTTATTTATGTTGGTATTTTATAAGTTGTGATTGATTTAATTAAATGATGGTAATAATTGTTTATTTTAATGTTAGATTAATTTGTATGAAAATATTTAAATGTTTTATTTATTTTAAAAAGTCATGTGTTTTATTAATGTTAATTAAATATTAAATTGTGATTATTATTTTAATTAATTATCTTGTTGAGGATAATTATTAAAATAAATTATTAAAATAAATTAAATAATGTGCTTTGCAAGTAAAGTTGTAAAAGCAAAATTAAAACAAAAAGTATTGAAGAATAGAAAAATAAATAAATAAAAGAACAAAAAAAGATGAAAGAACGAATGAGATTTGAGAGTTGACTGAAAAACTTGTTTTTAAAGAAATAATTTCTTTTATTTTAGATTTTTAGGGCTTTTGGAAGAAAATGGCAGTATCTTTTATTTATTTGAAAATTTGTGAGTCTCTACACACACGGAGGAATATTGAGACAAAAGTTGCATAAAATAATGGTTCTGCATTGTTGAATCTTCTGAAGTTTCGAGAAAGATATTTTCATTCTTTTGCTTGAAATATTTTGGAGAGAGTTTTCTAAATAAAAGATTGGATTCAAATATTATTGTACTTTGTATCATCCCACATGTATGGGAAATGTATTGTAACTCATTATTGAGAGCATGTAATCTTATGTTTATACGATGATGTAATAGTTAGGATCCTTTGTAACATTATTGGATGAGATTCTATATGATTGTAATATGGGATGTAGTGATACTTTCACTCTTGGTTTATGGATGTACTTTTATTAATGATTATTGTAATATAATGGGTAAAGTTGTTTTAGTAATTATCTTTTACTTTTGTTTTAGTTGTGTTGCGATGTGACCTCGTGTGTCCCAGAGAATGTAACGTTAAGTTGATAATGTGCAATGTAAATGTAATTAATGTTAAATTTCATGTTTACTTTATGTTATTAAAAAAAATAAATTATTTGCAATGTTTGTTCTCTGGGGTTTGCACGACGGGCGTTGCAACTTGGTATCAGAGCCAAGGTTTGCAAATGCTGGGGTCTCTAGGTAGTTGAGTCCATTAGGCAACCTTACATTTGACTCTTGTGCTCACTTGTACCTTTATTTTCTGTGTGATTACTTTTATTTATTTAATGGCTTCTAGGAGTAAGCCATGTCCTAGGGGGGAGGATGTAATACCCTCATGTTACTGATATTGTTTGCTTCTATTTGTTACTCTTATGTGTTAATGTGATATTGGTTTGTGCTGATGATTAGTTCACCGACTTGGTGTGTGAGGATGTCTCCCGTATTAGGGAATCTTATTTTCTTTTGTTTACTGGCTTCCAGGAGTAAGCCAAATTTATGGGGGGGAGGATGTAATACCCCTCCTGCTACTATTTAAACTTGTTTCTTTCTATGCTTTGTTTTGATACTTTGATACTATGATGTTATTGTTATTGTTTGGTTTGGTTAGTAGACATTGGTATTTATGCTTATGCATTTGAGGACATGGTTATTGATATGATATTGTGGTTGGTGATATTAGTTTGATTTCAGTAACATTGCGATGCATTAAATTAGTAAATTATGTTATGATGTGATTTGTTAGTTTAGAAATGTACTCTCATCATTTGTATTATAATTGTTAGAATAGATGTGATGAAAGGATAGGGTAGCATCACTCGTTCGCGAGTGCCCTGCTACACTGCAATTCCTTCTCGCAATGTAATGCTTTGATTATATATACATGTACATGTATATGACTTTGTTTGGATGTAGGGATTGCAGGTACAGAGTCTCGATTCCACCTGCTTCGGCAGGACAGGGCGAGCACCAATAACCCAACGGTATAATGTTGAAACATAGATGACAATGAAGTCATCCCGTCCCATGATGTTAGACCGTCTTGTTTAAATGGTATTGTGTGTTCTTGTAATTGTCATTCTTTGTGGTTGTCGTTTGTGTCTTGTCGTATGTTATTTATGTTGGTATTTTATAAGTTGTGATTGATTTAATTAAATGATGGTAATAATTGTTTATTTTAATGTTAGATTAATTTGTATGAAAATATTTAAATGTTTTATTTATTTTAAAAAGTCATGTGTTTTATTAATGTTAATTAAATATTAAATTGTGTTTATTATTTTAATTAATTATCTTGTTGAGGATAATTATTAAAATAAATTATTAAAATAAATTAAATAATGTGCTTTGCAAGTAAAGTTGTAAAAGAAAAATTAAAACAAAAAGTATTGAAGAATAGAAAAATAAATAAATAAAAGAACATAAAAAGATGAAAGAACGAATGAGATTTGAGAGTTGACTGAAAAACTTGTTTTTAAAGAAATAATTTCTTTTATTTTAGATTTTTAGGGCTTTTGGAAGAAAATGGCAGTATCTTTTATTTATTTGAAAATTTGTGAGTCTCTACACACACGGAGGAATATTGAGACAAAAGTTGCATAAAATAATGGTTCTGCATTGTTGAATCTTCTGAAGTTTCGGGAAAGATATTTTCATTCTTTTGCTTGAAATATTTTGGAGAGAGTTTTCTGAATAAAAGATTAGATTCAAATATTATTGTACTTTGTATCATCCCACATGTATGGGAAATGTATTGTAACTCATTATTGAGAGCATGCAATCTTATGTTTATATGATGATGTAATAGTTAGGATCCTTTGTAACATTATTGGATGAGATTCTATATGATTGTAATATGGGATGTAGTGATACTTTCACTCTTGGTTTATGGATGTACTTTTATTAATGATTATTGTAATATAATGGGTAAAGTTGTTTTAGTAATTATCTTTTACTTTTGTTTTAGTTGTGTTGCGATGTGACCTCGCGTGTCCTAGAGAATGTAACGTTAAGTTGATAATGTGCAATGTAAATGTAATTAATGTTAAATTGCATGTTTACTTTATGTTATTAAAAAAAAAAATTATTTGCAATGTTTGTTCTCTGGGGTTTGCACGACGGGCGTTACATCATTGTTATGACTATGTAAAGTATATGTTTCATCTTTTACAATACCATGATTGATGCATTCAATGGCTTACCTTATGGCCAAATAGGTCTATTTTATATTTGTTTTAAGTGGTACATATTATGGTTGGATAGTTTGCACCCTATGAAATGTTTTTCGATCAATTGGTCATTGCTTTGCATTCAATTAGTGAAATATTTCCATTATGAATACTTTTGTAAACCTCAATCTAAGAAGATCAAAAGGAATATAAAATGAAGATATGTAAACTCTTCTCATTTTCTGTAAACATTAACCATTATGAATAGATGTCATAGGCCCAAGGACCAGACTTTCCATAAAACTTTGTGTTGCAACATATTATTTTAGTGCTCATATGAGTGTAAATGTATACCATATATATATACACATGTATAATAATATAAGTAACTTATTCTTAAGTATATTTTTTTGAAAAGAGCTTGATATATACATACATATACATATAGACATATACATATGAATGTGTGTTTATATGTGATCAACTACTTATATAAAGTTATGATCTTTTTGTATGATAAAAGTTTACCAAGCATGATAACATGAGACTAAATACATAAATGTATAAATGCAAACATGTATTCAAATATGTGGTGTAAATATTCAAAAAAAGAGGATTGGTTTTTAGAAAGTAGTAATATTGTTTTATTATTGTAACATGTATAGAGGAGATTTAGAAATTCTATGTGAATGTGAATATGTGTTGAATTTAACCATATTTTATGAGAATTGAATACAAAATCTAGTTGTTGATAACTAGTTTGAGAAATAGGTGTGTGAACACACAACACACATTATCATTTATGATACGTGTTTATTTATTAATTAAAATTATTTGGTCAAATTAATGCAAAAAAACTGCTTGCATTGTTGGTTTATATTGTCTATTATTATAAATCAGTTAGAGATGTCATACTTAGCTAGAGGCTATCTAGAGTTGTATGACAAATTGTTTTTATTTAGTACACAACATTAGTTCTTAGATGACATGGTGATCTTGGAGTTTCCCTATATTTTCTACCCTTGTGAATGGCAGGTCTAGTTCTAGGTGGAAGGTGTGTGGGGGACCACCAGTCTGTTGTTGGAGAAAAAACACTCTAATCATGCTCTCCCTCTTGTAGTTGAGAATCCAAAGATTTGGTTTATCAGATACAATATATTTTATTTCACATGGAATTATATTATTTGTATTACATTGTACTTCATGTCTACATGATTTATGTATCATGTCATAATGATCCATTATTAAAATGATGTAATACTCGAAAAGAGCATTGTAATCAATATGCTTCATATTAAAATTTGTTCAATATTCTTATATCTTATTAAGAAATACGAGTATTTGATGTAAATTATTTTTTATATAATAAATTCTTAGAATTTCAATCTTCTATCCTTTTATAAAACTAGAAATCAATCTTATGATATTATATTTTCAAAAAAAGTTTAGAGTATTTTCCAATTTAGATGGAAGTAGAAGAACTTCAAGGTAGAGAAGTAGAAATTTGTGTTATATCTAATTGTTTGAAATCATTTAAAGCTTCATCTAACATAAGAAAATATTTGTGAGAAAATAAATTATCAAATGTATGATAGGTTTGGAGAAAGAGATTGAACATGTTTAGATGTCATTCATTCACCAAGCTTGAAAATAGAGGAGAATACACATTAGAGACAATAAATAATTGAGTATAAAGAAGAGGTGTTTAACTAGAACTTAGGTTCACCAAAATTTAAAATAGGGAAGTTTTTTATTTTAGTTAAAATATGCTTATTCTAACAACCAAATTTATATTTAACTTCAAATAAGATAAAATCTTTACATCTATCTTCATAAGTAAGAGATCTATCAAATAAGAATAAATAAACCAATAAGCTCAAAGAACAAATTTTCATCAACTTATAATGACTCGATCAATAAGTTGTAAGAGAAAATAAATCTAATTTATTATTATATCTAACTAGACATCTAGCATTATTTAATAGCCTTTAAACTAAATTTACAATTAAATAAAATTGATGCAAAATATTATGACTCAAATTTTAATTTACAATAAAAATAATAAATTATAAAGGTAATATATATTTATGAACCATATAAATAAATCAACTTAAAGTTGCCTAAAAAAATATATATAAATTTTTTTATGATACACCTTTTAACATTGATCAAAAGTAAAAATCATTAATTATTCTTTAGTTCTACATTTTTAAAAATTTCTTTCTAATTGCTTCAATTGATTAGTTAAAATAATAATTACTTTTCTAGTTTATCTCTTGTTATTTAATCTTACAATTATAACATAAATGATAACACAACAAATGAATCAACATAAATTCATGTCACTTGAACAAGTTGTAAAGTAAAAGAAAATTCAGTTACACAATATATAGCTAACTACTCAAATATTAATAAGATAAACATCATTTACCTACCAAACTCATTTTACAAAATTTAATCAAAGAAAATATTACAATAACTTTTCTAACTATCAGATATGTTATGAAAAATTATACTAATAAATTTCACATTATTTTAGTTACCACATTTTCTAAACTCATACACTGAGGACAACCAAAGCAAGGGAAATGAGAACTCTGAGAGGGGTGAGGAAGAACATAGAAGGCCATATTACAAGGAGTCACATTATTTTAGTTACCATATTTTCTAAACTCATACACTGAGGACAACCAAAGCAAGGGAAATGAGAACTCTGAGAGGGGTGAGGAAGAACATAGAAGGCCATATTACAAGGAGTCACATTATTTTAGTTACCACATTTTCTAAACTCATACACTGAGGACAACCAAAGCAAGGGAAATAAGAACTCTGAGAGGGGCGAGGAAGAACATAGAAGGCCATATTACAAGGAGGTGATGAACACCAAGGATTGCAAAATTCTAGATTTAGTAGTGTTTATAGCTTTTGATAATGGCACCAATGGAAATAGAGGAGAAGATGGATTGGGAGGCACTTGCAACATCAAAGGTGAGCCATTCAACAAAAAGAGAATATATTAAGAATATGTCTTTACATTTAAGGTTCTTACTGTTTTCCTAGTTGAAACATGCTACAAGTCATAAAGGAGGAGGAAGAAAATACTAGGAAACATTGCAAATTTTTTATCCTTCAGGATATTAATTTGTTTCCTTCTATTTTTTTTTGAATGGCTTGGTAAGGTTTGGGGAAAAAAAAAGGTTTGTATGTTCATTTTTCATAATGATACAGATTTTTTGGTGTATACACCTAAAAATGGTCTGGAGAATCTAATTAATTAAATATGACTTATTTGATTAATTAATCTTAGTTCATCTACTTAGTAAATAAATAGAAATATTTATTTATATTAAGTTCACTATTAATTCTTCTATTTTATCATATTATTTTCCTCTTAATTAAATAAACAAAATTAAATACTTTGTTTTATTTAATTATTATCATTATTATACTTTATCCATCAAATTCTATCTATTAAATTAAATACACAACTTCAATAATTTGTGTTATTTAATTATCTTATCATATTTCCTCTTAATTAAATAAATATATCCTAAAGTTTTATTATATTATCATATTCCTCTTTATTAAATAGGAAAATATCAAATATTTGTTTTATTTAATTAAATCTTCCTAATTTGCTAAATTTGAATAAATCAAATATATTTAAATAAATGCATAAATCAATATTTCTCTATTCACTCACCAATAAAATTAGATTTTTATTAATCTAATTAGTGCAACTGGCATTCACAGGAAAAGCCTTAGGGACAAACCTACAGTCAATCCTCTCAATCTTCTTCCTCAAATCTTTCCTCTCATCTTGCCTGGTGTTTTCATGGGGAGGAACAATCCCCCATGATCAACTCCACCTTCTCATCTCTTACCATTCAAATCTCCAGATTTAATCTCAGCCTTTGTTGTGTTACCCCTGTTCAAAACTGTTGTCGGAAATCTATATATACAACCTTCTGAAGCATGAAAAAGATCCAGAGAATTATCATCTTTTATGCAAACTTACTCTGCAGGATTTAGCACTCAAGCATCTTAAGCATTAGCATCATCATTAACATCAATTATCATTTAGCATATTAGCATAGCATCATAGCATCAGTAGATTTAGAATCACGATAACATCATTAGTTTTTACTATAGCTTCCATTTTAGCAGGTTTCATGTCAAGATAGTTTACAGTAGCATCATATCATTTAGAAATCATTAGCAATCATCACATCATTGCATTTAACATCCATTTCGTTCTCTAGATAGGCATTTTAAACTGTAAGAATTGGCTATGAAGGTAGCCACCCAAGATCTAGAGGCCTAATAGAAAGCACAAGCATAAGAGAGATAGAAACAAAATGACAAGAATAAACTGTATTCTGCCAATGATGCAAATAGAATACAATGTGCTATGCAAAAGTACATAGGAGACCCCTTGGTTATATAGCCAAGGTGAGAACATAGAAGGGCATAAGATTATGATAAGTGTCGTAATCTTATGACATGAGAGAACTATGAAAAACTATCACTCCACCTAAAGTGGAAAAGTGATAATGTGATAATCACCACAAAAGGTGGAGAGATAATCACATGATGTGTCCACAAAAGGTGGAAGTGATAAAGTAATGAGATGTCAAGTCCATCAAAAGTGGAAACTCTCCAACTACCTCCTATGTGGTCCATAAGTAAACTTAACTAAGGTGTAATAATGACCTAGGACAAGGTACAACACTTTTAATTACACCAACATAAACAGTTACGGTGCTTACAAATCTAAGAGCCTCTGTAACTTGATAAATCTTTGGAGATAGGAGACAATGGGACGCATTCAAGCTTTCTGTGTTTTTAAATTACTTTAATTCATGTTAATCTCAAGTGATACAATGTTTCATTAAGAAGTGTTTTACTTTTTACTTTTTCCACACTTACATTTTGTTTGTTATTTTATTGAAAAATCATAATATACAAGATAAAATTGTCAATAAAGAGTATTAGTTCATATTGGGAAAGTTATGTTTAGGGATATTCCTTGGTCTATATAGACTATTTTTGAAAATATTTTAGCCTTTTTTTTGCTCCTAGATAGGTGGAGATAAAAAAATTAGCCCCTCAATTGAAAATTAATCTACACATCATGAAGCCTTTGAGGGAAGTTTTGTAGGTTGGAGAAATGAAGGAAACTTTTCCTCCTCTTAACATAAGGGTGTTGATTAATGTTAAACCTAATACAAAGATTCCTAAAATTGTTGAAATACAAACATAAAATAAATGTGTTCAATGTAATAAAGAGCTATTGGGGGGGCTTAATTCTTGTTTCCTTTGCAAAAAGAAGAGGAAATAGAGAAAATACTACCCAAGAATCCCTAAATTCAATAATGGGGATAATAATATTAAAGATAAAGAAAATGAAGGTAAAAAAAAAAAACCTAGAAAAAGGACAATATTCCTAAGAATGTAGTACAAGAAGAGCAACATAATGTAGAGGAAACTTTGGAAAACAAATTTGGGAATAAAGTTTGTAAAAAATGATTTGGAAAGCATAAATTATCAAGAGACTCTTAAGTCTAGAAATAAATTCTCTTATAGAGGATGAGGAATACATTGTAATTCCTCCCAAGATAGTTACTAAAATAGGGAGACTAATTAACCTTGACAAAATAAGGAGTAATGAAAAGAAAAATTCTCAACTATTGGATCTGAAAAAAGAGAGCTAATGCTAAAATTGAAAAGGAAAAAAACAATGATACCCTTCATATGTTTCTAATAATAGATGAACCTCTAGGTGACAATAAACATTAACTTATGTTAAAAAAACTCTAAGAGGCAAAACCAAAATTTGGATTATATGAACCCATTATTCTTAGGGGAAGGAATTCGTGTAGATGTCGAGAATGAAAATTTTAGTGAGGTGGATATGAAAAGAAGGAAGCCTCCTAAAATGGAGGCAAGTGGAAGAAAGGATAATAAAAAAGAAAAAGATGAAAACTTGCATGAGTGTTTTGATAGGTTGTACAAAAACTAGAGGCTTGGAGCTTCTACTTTCCCTCTTAAATGAATATTAAGGGTGTGAGTTGGAATGTTAGGAGATTGGAGTCATTAGATATATAAAATATATCCCTAGGTCCTTCTGTAACAATAAACATAGTATGGAATTTTTATGTTTACAAGAAACTAAAGTTGTTGAATTCCAGCTTGAATCTATACTTTAGTTTGTCTAGAAAAAATCTATTTTTTCTCTACTAGTCATGAATAAGGTAAAGGGAGGGTAGATATTCTCTTGAAGGATTTATGAGATTCTTGGGTAACTACTAAGGGAAAATCTCAATGTAATATACTATTTTGGGTTATCTTGAATAAGGATAGTTTTTCGTTTAGAATTTACTTTGTGTATACTTCTAATGATTATAAATAAATGTGTAACCTTTGGAATTGATCACTCATAATCTTCAAAAAATTCCATGGATCCTTACAGGGGAATTTAACATGATTAAGCATAACGAAGATAAGCAAAGAGATAAAGAGACTGTGTGGAAAGGAAATGAGCTATATTTTTGGTTTAAAATAAAAATAATTTTGAATAATTTTCACCCCATGAAAATAATAAGAACAAAATAACATTAACATTACATCGACAATTTCATTTGTCAATTTTGATTGATTCACAATTGCAGAACATCACATTCAAATTTAAAAATAAATTAAATACATTTATTCATTGAGAATTCATGGAAGATACATTTACAATTAGTGGACAACTCCATTGCCCCTCTATTCTATCCAACTCTTTATCCTAGTACCCTCTCGCTGGCCTATCTCCAACCTTCAGGGACCACTCTAATTCATTTCAAATGTCCTTTGCCATACCATATGGCACGACTCCCCTCAACCTAAACTTTTTGATTTGCATATGAATTCTCTTTCTCCCATTTGCTCAATTCTCCTCATACTCGCAATCACTACGTAGGTTCCTCAAACCAGCGCCCCTTCTAAACACTTTTGTTTTCTTTTGCAATCTCCTTACACCGGTTTTCCCTAATCTGCTTCACTTCAACTCTTCCATCGACTCACCTCTTTAAATAGCGTAGTCCCTTCATATTTTATAATCTTCTACCATTCATATGAGGTATGGTCTGCTCAAACTTAACTCTGGAACTGCTCAAATCATTCGTGGCAAGGTAATTTTCTATCTTCTCTTGCTATTTCTTTATTTTCCTAGCACAGGATGCCAACTTTCCTCGATCTATGCAAACATTCCCCTCTCAATCTTTCTCGCGTGCCTCTACTGCTTCCCTTATCTCCTCGTTGTCTTTTCTGCGCTTGGCATTTCCTTTGCCCACCATCCCTTCTACCTGTGTGACAAACTTTCAATCTGCCTGGATATTTTCTATTGGCGGCTTATTTATCCAAGGATCTACTTCCCTATGGCACGGGCTCTATATTCTGCCATTGTGGGTTGTGCAGAAATCTTAATTCTCCCCACTCTATTCTGCATCCACCATTCCTTCTCCACTCTACCACACCCCTCTCACATTCTCCTATTTTCCTTCTTAAAACCAGAATGTAAAAGTGGCTGGCAGATGAGATGTCACCTCCTAGCTAGCCATCCAAGCGTGGCTTTGCATTTCCTTAATGTTGCACCCGGGTTTAACATCCCAAAAAACATTTAAATAAAATGACACCTTACAAAGAAATAGACTTATATTTGTTTTCCACTGTGGCATCTTGGAATTGATTCAGGTTGGTGTTCAAGATTACATCCTCCACATTAGACGAAATTTTCACAAAAATATGAAAGAAGCAAATATGTGGACTACAACAAATGATACAATTCATCCATCAACAAGTGAAGCTGAAAAATTGACTTTTTGTGATAACTTTTATCCAGGATTTTGGAAACCCACAAAAACTTACAAAGGTGTGTAACTCAACATTTTGAAGCTTCCCATCAAGTCATTCTGCTTCAAACCTCACAGATTTTGAAGTTTTAGAACTTCACCGAATTATCAGTTAAAGTCGTGAACAGATTAAATCTCCAAAACTGTTAACTATATGATTTCAAAATATTCGCCATCAAATCCAAGATGGAGTCAAAATTCTATCTATAAGAACGTTTTACATGAAACCTTACCAATCTCTTGAAATAATTTTTTTTTGGTGATGTTGATTACATGTTTGCCTGGGTGCTACAACATTATCTCTTTAGGTCCATAATGGATTCACATCCACAACCAAGTATAGGCTCCTCGGTATTTCTACTGAAATCCTCATAGTCAATAACATTCCAACACATATCTCTAAAAAGAAGATATATCTAACCTCACCGAAGTCTCTCTATTCTCCATGAGCATCCACCAATCATTCCATACCAACTTCAAATACAATCATGCAAAATCATGAAGCTCCAATAAAATGATTAACACTCAAAGCCAAATAGAACTACATCCTCTCCAAAGTAATATCATAAACAACACCTTAACCAAAGACTCCAATAGTACTTCATGGAAACCAAGATGTTTTCATTCACAAAGAACAAGAACATAACCATTCTCTATCAATACTATCAATAATTTCAATGAACTCTTAGATAATAAGAGCTCCTAATGACACCAAAAAAAATAGTATAAATTCATCCATCTCCTAATCAAAGATCATCCATGGCTCTCACATAATTAAATTACATGTATTACCACACTAATAGCTTTAAAAGATGAACCAAGGTCATGAAACAAGATGATAGAACACACTATGTAATTGCACAAAGCTCCCACTAAAAGTTATATCAAGCTATGCATGGCATTATGGCTAACATCACTATCAAAACTCCACTAAAGTGAATAAATATTCTCATTCACCATAGTCTTGACTACTATAGGTCTAATATACAACTATATCAAGTACAGTTCCAAATAATAATCTCTTTGTCTCACTACAATAAACATACCAATGGAATAAGATGGCCAAGAAAATCCAACCAAATAGCATTCTCATAATGAATTCCACATAAAAAATAGATTCAACATCTCAAATTAGTAATATGCATAATAGAGGCAACCAAAGATGACATAAAGATTCCAAGACTCAACACTAGATCACCACTAGACCTAATTTGTGGAGAAAATCCACAAATAGAGTGACCATATTAGTAGGGACACAAGCAAGAAACCGTGCAAATCAGTAATTGTCTTCATCCAAAACACATTGGATACCTTCTTGTCATAGATCTACATATAAAAGATTTTGATTAACATGTAAAACATACAAAACCATATTTGTAAATCTGAAATCCACTTAAACATCCAGACATTCATATCAAACACGTCATCTAAACAATTGAATATGTGTAGATCTATAAACCCACAAATTTTGAAAAAAACAAAAAAACAAAAAACACAAGAGAACCAAGTTGTCCAAGAGCTTATAACATATGAAACATATCATCTCCACAACCCACCAAGAAACAAGGGAACTAGATTGTTCAAGAGCTTACAAAATATACTAACTTCACAACCCATAAAAGATTAGTGGCTTATCGTCTAGTGCTTTTTTGTAACCACAAGCTAAAACTATGAACCCAACATAAGCACTCCATTTCATCATCCAAATAGCAAGTGTTTCTCCAAGTGACCAAGATGTCAAAAGTAGTCATCCAACATGAACACCTTTTTGATGCACACAACAACAAGGCTAAGGAACTAAACTACCAAACAAGAGGATACTCACATATTGTCAAACAAGAGCTCTAAGTTACCATTGTGTAAGAAACATGACCAACTCCAAGAAGATCTATTATCATGAGCTTCTAGTTCTCAACATAGATCGTGTATTGACAATATCCATGGCTTCCAATCTCACAAATCTAAAAAATAAGGTTAACTCACAAAACATTCACTATGACCCACAAGCCTCCAAAATTTTAAGAAAGTTAAAAAACCCCCTTCTTATCAGGCCAATGGCTCTTACACCATACTAGCTTTGTATATCACTTCTTGGGAAATTTCCAATTTATATCCAATGAATCAACATGAAAGATTTGTTCTTAAGTTATAACATCAATTGGTGAGATACTAGGCTTGGACTACTACAATATGAAAATCTAAATTTGTATGCAAATATGAAATGAAGTAACCTTAATGTGAAATTACCATGATTAGATACATCTTCTTTATGATTCTAAAAATCAACCAACATAACATGCTTGACAAAACCACTTTATGTGAACTTATAACAACAATAAATAAAATATAACATCAGGATAAGTTAGCAACAAAGAAGCACAAATCATTAACATAAAAGCATCACATGACATACGATTCTTGTGGAGAAATCCTTGCGATAAAAAAACTCCACCAAGAAGAGAGGCCAAGTATGCATTATCTTTAAAACAAGATTACAATTTGTCACACACTTCATTCTCATATGTGCCTCCAATATGGAAGCACCTATGTACCTGTGAACAATCTCTTTGTGCTCCAACTTGTTCCAACTTAGGTTCTTGTACTTGCAATATAATTGGTCCACCTAAATCCATATCCAAGGAGCTGAATTTATAGAATTGTAAAGAGGTCTTATGCACCAAACTTGGCACCCAAAGATGTCTTTTCATTCCAAAAGTCTCATCCTTTGATTTTTCTCTTAGGAATATGTAAGGATGGAGGTTTTGTCTCCAAAATTTTTCCCTCCAACTTAGGCACCCAAACATGGAATGCTACAATTGAAGGAATATCAAGAGATACTTATTGCCTCTTTCCAAATGGAAACTTGGAGAAGCCCAACAATCACCTTTTGTCTTCTTCACTTGTCTTTTACTATCCAATTCTAGGCATCCACAATTGGAAAAAAAAAAAAAAATTATGTGCACAAGTCACCTTTATCACTACTAGTGGAACCCTTCATCCCATGTGAATGTATTACAAACAATGGTGAGGATAAAATATTATAAATTATTTCTCCAATACACCCTAAGTGTTTAGGGACACTTTCCATGGATGTTGAAACCATGCAATATGACATGAGATTTACAAGATAGATGACACCTTAATCCTTACAAATGTTGGCATTTGGTGGAGAGGTATGTTGAGAGAATGAAATCTGATAACCTAATAAAGACAAAGAAAAGGAAAATATGGATGGGATGGCATACCAAGGTGGGCAACCCCAAAATTCTAAAACTTTTACAACTTTTAGAAACTTAAGGAAATGACCCAATAGACCCAACACTTATTTTTTTTTTAGATTTTTTTATAATATGAATTACCACAAAGACACATAGGTGGTGACACTTAAGCAAAGTACATAAATAAAGACCCATACAAATATTTTTTAGATTGATTATAATCTATGATCAAAATGAGGCATAAGTCTAAAAATAAGTTTAGACTCAAGCAAACCATGACATTGTAGAATTGAATCCCAACAATTACGAAGGAAGATAAGACATCCATGATAAAAATATATTAACAGAAATACACTATGATGGATCCAAACTTAACCAATGTAAATTAGATCTTATATGAAAAAAAATAAATGGATAAAATTTAATAAAAAATCTTGGGAGGTGTAACAAATGTTGGGTTGGCCAATTTATATAAAGGAATAGAACACAAGCTATATTAAATAGCTAGGCTAATCAATTAATTATTTCAATGAATTTCACGGCTTATCTAGATAAATGAGATGAGTGCAAAAAAGAATTGAAAGAAATAATGAAACTAACAATTTAAGGGATAAATTCTTGTTGTTTAGTGTACAACAATGAATATTCTATTGTAACATGGACTTTATAATTTGTCTCAAGAATCAACAATCAAATTTGCATTGATCATCCTCTAATCATATTAAAAAGAATTTGTTATGTGTCAAGGGTCAAACCCACATGAGTGACTCTAATTCCACATTAATGATCTTGAACATTATGGCCCTAAATTGTGGCAACCTTAAACCATGAGTTTTATTTCTTATTAATTGTGTTCATTTGAGTGTGTCTAGTTTAGGTGGTGTTTAAAAGTACCAAATGCTAGGATTTACTATTAATTATGCGAGTATGAGTTTTCTTGATTACATTCAAGTCCTATAATACCAATTCAATAATATTTGAACAAAAGTATAGACACGTCACACAAAATACAAATGCTTATTTATTTGTTCTTATGTTTGCAGATATTGATACAATTATCCATTAAAAATAAAATGTCAAAACACAAAATAAATAAATTAGAATACACTTTTCACTTCTACAAATTAAAATTAAAATGAGATTAACACTTTAATCTTGTTACATCTCTAAGCCAATAATAAAGATATCTGGTAAAAGCAATGCATCTTTTTCCCAAAAAGATAAACCACTTTAATCTTTATGCCAAAACATCACCATTGATAGACATCGCCATCAACATCGTATATAATTATTGCTTCTAACATTATTCAAAACAATAAAAGTGACAACTCCATCCATTTTAATAAGGTCCATGTTATTTTTCCCTGTGGTTGCATGTGCATTTAAGAGAGACGGCCTTGTTATAACACTGGTCAATTTTATCTTTTTGTTGAAAGAGAAATAATGGGCCACCAAATCCTCTTTGAATAAATCTACATCAATCTATTGAAGGCCAAACTTTCAGTTTTTAATAGCGGCAACCCAAAGAAAGGCCTCCTAACTACCAGTCAATTGAATTGATGTACAAATCAAATCAAAATAAAGCAGAAGATGAAAAGAAAAACTAAATAAATTTTTCTCTACTTCATCTGGTTAAGATTGTACATGTATTCATTAATTGAGGCCGCCCTGTACAAACATCTCCAACAACTATCATTGAAAATGAAAAACAAGCCTTTTCACACATGCATGGAATTAGTAATCAATTGGTGACCTCAATGTTGATGGTGTTCATACAATAAATAGATAAAGTACTAAATGGGTCCCTTCCATTCACCTCAACATTACATCTTTCAGCTTATATTGATTAGTGCAATTGGACACGAGGTATTCAATCTTCATCAGTGAAGCATCCAAAAAAGTAAGGGGTAATGCCATTCTGATCACAGGGATTTCCTTGTAAAATCCTTTTACTCAAAGGACAATTTTGGTCACAGCTATTAGTTGATTTGTAATTATGGTCCGTTTATGTTTGTATCTCTCAGCTACTAGTTGGTAGTTCTTATTCTTTGAAAATTAATTTGATTCAATATTAAAAAATAACAATTTTGATTAATATATACTTAAATATATAACGTTCGCTCTTCTTATTTTGATTATATTTCTTCTCTAGTAAAAGATTGTACAATTTTTAATTGGTCCAAGTATTTGGCTACCAATTCCTTACAAAACCCATATTACAAAACAGTAAACACAAGCATGCATGCAACATGTTTACAACATTAGGCCCAGCTCAAGAAAATTTTAACAGCCCAACTGAGTTTTATACCCTTCTACCATCTCTGCCTTCTCCCAACTACTTACCATGAAAAGAGACACTAACCAGTGAATGAAAAGATAGGGAGAGAGAATATAAAAGAAGAAAAATTTGTACAGAGAGAAAAAGAAACTGGCTCATAATAATCTTTGCTGCTTCTGTTTCTAATGCATGCCAAGATTAGCTTGTATATTCATAAACAATGGAGTGGTGAGTCTAGCATTTGAGGAGAAGCAGCTCTTTGGGGTTCTCAGAGTGCTCTCCTTGCCAATCTTGTCTGCCCAAAGTAAATTCTAAACTGGGCATTTTCTGAATTGTCCGATTATAATTAGGGGCCATATGTAACAAATTAATGCTATTCACATTTAAATTGGAACCCTGTAAATGGACATCGTTGCTTATGCTGGACTGCTGCTCAGTTTCTTGATGCCCATTATAGTGTTTCTGTGCAAAAGAACAATATTGAAATTAACATTATAGTGAAGCAATGTAAAAGGGTGTTGATACAAATGAGCAAACAATTCAACCAATATAATCAACATTTAAGTACTACATTATATGTTCAACCTTTCAATAACTTGAGAAAACATGAAAAGATGCTTTTTCCACAACATATATATATTTTAGCTTTGGAGAAAAAGGATTTAACATGATTGGACAAAGAAGTAATGGGGATTGATGAGATGAATCATTGATAGAGAAAGAGGCTTGATAGATTTTTTAAACTGCAATTTATAATATATTTATTACTTTTAAGTAAAATGTATCAAAAGAAGATTATGAAACATATCTGAATATTAATTAATTCTAGTTGACAATAGTTTTTTAGAATTTATGTATTATTCAAAAGATTGTTTCTGAAATCAATTGTATATTTTTGAATTGATGTTATGGATCGTACTTAGTGATCTATCATCAAAAAGAAGAGTGATCACAATCAATGATCCATCATCAGAAAGAAGAATGTGATCTGAAACATCATTTTAAGAACATACACAGTTGATTTCAGTAAAAATCTTTTAAATTAATCAGCTCTGATAATTAGTATAATCAGCCAGAATTGTGAAAGCTCTCTAACATCATTTCTAAAGAAATGTCTTCTGTTAAAATGCCTTTATTTGTATTTAGAAGCAGATAAACTGGTAAGGAACATCCATTTGTTTGCAATGCATTGGTGTCACCCTTCTATATATCATGGTGTTGATGAAAGCTAAGAGTGTGGAAGTGTTGGGCTATAGTTCATATGGACCAAGTAGGACTCAAAACTAGGACTTACATGCTGTTGGAGTGTTCTATCAACTAAGTTACTGGCCCCTCTTTGGTCAATCCATTGTCGGTATGGGTGTGGCTTATTTCCAACACCCCCCCTTAAGCCACACTGGTGCTTGGAGCTCCTAACCTAGCTCTAATACCACATGTTCAGCTGTAGCTCAAATGGACTAGCTAAGACTTGAACCTAGGACCTTTCATGCTGCTGGAGTGCTCTACCAACTGAACTATTGACCCCTCTTTGACCAACCCATTATTTGTGAAGTGTGACTTATTTTCAAAAAAAAATAAAAATTACACAAAACTTTTCCTCTTACGACTATAATTGATGGTGGGTCTTCTAAAATTTGAATGTCCTTTAATTGTGTTCAGTTTTTCTTTCTGATAATAATAAGATTTTGATTTTCTCACACAATGAAATGGAATGCTTTATTATAAGGTGGTTTTCTTGCTTTGTTTTTTGATAACGAGCCATACAAGTAAGGTGGCTTTTTCCCAGTTTTTGCATTTTAAGCTTCGACAAAGTTGAAGTTGAAGGAAACGAAATCTCAGAGCTTTGAAAGCTTGACAACTTCAAAACAAAACGGAATACAAGATGAAAAGAATAATACAAATTTGTACTGTTCTTTTCTCTTATTTGACTATGAAAAAAATTTCACTGTGTATACGATTTATAAAGCTACCATTGTGAAAGGAAGTTTTTGTAATTACCTTAAATGGATCTATCAAATGTTGTTGCATGGGAGAAATTTGTCGAGAGTTACTTTCCTTCGTTAGCAATTTTGGGTCTTGAAGTTGATCTTGCTTTGACCATAATCCTCTGCTGCAAATATGGCAAATCCAAACGTTTTGTAAGCCAAGATTATAGTAATATCTTGAAATTAAAGAAACCAAATCAAAATATTTCTTTTGAAATGAAAGATAGCAAACTATGACTCGGCAATCTTCTAAAAGATGAAAGATAGCAATTGCAATTAGACTTGTGAAACGAATATAGGAGAATGATCTTTATATCAAAATAATTATTGATTAAAATTTAAGGGCTTCGTGAAGTGCATTTAAAAATTATTAATCATTTTGTTGGAAAGTGCACAGTGCTGTGCGTATATGAGACTGGCAAAGAGAGAAAGAATAAGCTTGTTCCAATTATTTTAGAAGAAAACACAGTTTTTCACTGTCATCTCTAAGATTCAAACTCATTTATTTTCTGTCTAATTTGCATTTGTAGTTGAAGATACCTGGAAAACTTATGTTATTGTTTTGATATGAACAGAGAAAATTCAAGTGAGCTTTATAATAGGCTAACTATAATAGTAATTGATTCGAACCGTTGAAGCCCATTAATAAAAACATGTGACAGCATAAGTGAATGACTTAATGAAATTCTACGTTGAGAAAATAAATAAGATTTTTTTTTGTTAGTGTTGTTGCGACCCAGTTTAGCGGTCCAGCAGCCTGTATCTGGGGTAAACTGGGGCGAGACTAGTCCCTTGCGGGTGAGATTCCCGCCAGCAGGAAGTCCCACCTCTTAAACCTGAGAGCAGAATCGAACCCGAAACCAATGAAGAACATACCCACTGCCCAAACAAACTGTGCTACCCATTCAAACTTTATATTGAAGATTTTGAATCTAATCTAGGTATTTCTTAAACCAACTGTAAATCAATTGAAGCAGCAGGAAAAGTGAATTATTTATGGCAAAATAAAATTCCCCATACACAAAACTTATATAATCAGTATATGCAAGAAAAATACTGTGTTTTACTTGCTGAAATTGCAGACTATCAAAATGCTTTTATTGACTGATTATATACAGTACTGAGCGACTGTTTAATAGAGAGTCACAACCTAAAAATAACAAACGAATGTAATTAGTATATAATACCGTAATATCAATTAAGTGCAGTGCCTGCATGCATTAATCATACAGCTGGGCAGCAGTTATAAGACGAAGAATTTTTATATGATATGCTGTTGAAGATATTCATCAATCCTAGCATCCCATGTTCTAAGGGCTTGCTTGAGGGCATACAAAGCCTTTTTAACTTGTAGGCTGGATATTCCTTCCTTTACACTTCAAAATCTTGTGGTTAGTCTATATATAGTATATACAATCTTTTTAAGTATCTATTCAAAAAATAATTTATATAATTTATATATATAGTTCTATTCAAAAAGATTATGTATGTATGTATGCATGTATGTATGCTGCTAGTGAAACCACTATTCTAATAGTCTCTTGTTTTGTTACTAGTGTAAATGTTTCTTTATAGTCTATTTCATATCTCTTTGTGAAGCTTTTGTACTAACCATGCTTTGTGTACTTCCACGCTACCATCACTCTTGTATTGAGTCTTACAAACCTATTTATTACTTGTCATGTGAAAGTTTTGTACACTCTCAAGTATCATTCCTATGAATTGAATCTATATCTCGTTGTATTGCTTGCACCCAAATACTATTTATACATGCATCTTCAATACATGATGGTTCAAAATCAACCTATAAAATTAAGGAAATTTTTTATTGCTTCATCTTTTGGATCCTCTTCACATGTGCCTGACTTCTTGAACTCCTTTGATAAATTCTTGTTAAGCTTCTTACCTTCCTTTAAGAACTTGTACTTGCACTTGGAGTAAAAGAATTAGATGAGTGATTACTTGGTGGACTTGTTTACTTGAAATTGAAATACTAGTGGGCTTCTTACTAGCAATATCATTATTATACCACCATTACAAATAGGTTTAAACTTGTCAACATGATATTTTTTATAACCATACACTCCTTCATCGATAATATCTCTTGAAACAACAATGTTGTTAGTTAGATGATTATATAGGATCTATAAGATTTGTTTTGTTCACTATACCCAACAAAAATACATAATTCACTTTTTGGATCTAATTTTTATATCTTATGTTCAGCGACATGAACAAAGGCTAAACAACCAATTTTTTTGAAATGATTAACATTGGCCTTTTTTTTTCGTACCAGCCTCAATAGGATTCATCTTGTCAAGTGCAGTAGTAGAATTTTGATTAAAAATATATACTGATGTAACAACTGTGTCAGCCCAAAAAAAGTTGCTCAAACCTTTGATTTGTAACATATTTCTTGTCATTTCAACTACCATGTAATTCTTGCTTTAAACTATATCATTTTATTTAAGTGTATACGTAGTTGTAAACTACAACTACCTTTTGATACAATTCACATCACAATAACCATAAAATTTACCTCTATAATAATTATTTAAACACTTTATTTTACAACCACTTTCAACCTCTTGAATACTTAATCTTTGAACTTCAAAAAATAAATCAACACGTCTTATACCTAAACAAAAATAATATTTTAATACGACCTAATCAGTCGGTGGGGGGAGGGGAACTATCAACGGGTCCAACCTCCCCCGACCGCCCCAACGTTATTTTTGAATCTAACCTGAATGTTCCTAAGATATCAGCACGCAACTTTCAAACAGGATAATAAAGCACAAACTTACATTAAAACAAGGCGCATATTCACAGCAAATCGACCTTTAAAAATACCATCTAGAAATATTAAAAAGTATTTCTGAAACAGTTGGCATGTGAACTCAGTTTTATTTATTTAATCAGGTGAAATCGGTTTATTTATTTATTATTCTTTTGTTGTAGGAATAACACACTTCCTATATTTAGCTCTTTGAATTACAGGAAAACAGCGCTGCAGTCAAACTGCTTGTTATTCCAGCGACAATAACACTTATCCAACATATACGAGGTTTATAATATCACGTAAGATTGGATAACCGTTCACCTATCAAAAAATATTGAAGAAAGTAGAACAGAAAGACCTGTAAATTCTAATTGCAGTATCTACTTACATAAGTTAGATTCTCATTGAATGGATTTAACTGCTGCCAAATAACAACCGTTGAATCCCATTAACATAAAGGATACTAACCAATACAAAACCCACATAAACTGGACTTAAGATTCCATTCTGGATTTATTTACAATGCCATTGCTAGAATTTTTCAGGCATTATTTTTCTGGATTTATTTACAATAAGCTACTATTTGGATTCATGGGACCGATAGTTATGACTGAAACTAAAGATCATTTATATGGTGGAATGCTCTACTACTGAACAGTGTTTGTAACCATCTAATGAATAAGCTACTTATTACAATAAAGATGGTGATAACGAGCGTTGCATTATGCATGCGCTACTGACAATGCTTTTTTTATAGGTCGAAGTCCCATAAATAAGAGAGAAATTTTTATCTAAAGGATTTTTTTTACACTGATCGGTTTCTGAGTTGGCAATAATCTTAAAAAATATCTTTAGATTTCAAATAAAAAAAAAGTGGTACATTTCACATATCTTAATGCATCTTGATTACTTCTAAAGATTTATATCTCAATTAGGATGAAGTGGGAAGCCACTTATTAGAATAAATTAAATGATGGATTCTCTACTTTCAAAGTTTATTCAAGGTTTATCATTAAATTTTTATTTATTTATTTATTTGATTTATAACATAAGATGTTTTTGTGGGTATTTAAGTTGTGTAGGTTTAAAATTTTATTGGTGTTGAATGATAATAAATAGTTGTCAAATTATTTGATTATATCAACAAGATATCTATTTTGAGTGGGATAATTTTATTCACTATGCGGTTAGTGATATTTTAAGAATGTATTTTTCTTAGTACTTACATTTACCTAAAAATAAGAAGAAAAAATGGAACACTTTTATTGATATTATAATTCTTGTTTAAACAAGACAAAGGGTACTCAATTAAAGAAAAAGATCTCAAACTATGTAACCAAATGATGGTTGTGGACTAGGAAAAATTATAACTCCACTTTTCATAGGAAGATCTGGGTCATAAGATCCATGATAAGGTGGGATGGTTGATGTATTGTATTACCAAAGAAGGGGCATCTCCTTAAGAAGAAGAAAAGGTAGAAAGTGGAGGATGAAAGCAAAGAAAATTGTATCATAGAAGCCAATCTAGTGAGGTGAGGACAACTTAAAGATAAGGATCTAGATACTCATGGCTGAAAACTCTTTACATGTACATGTTGAATTGCATCATTTTGCTTCTGTCTAGGTTTATATTTTTTTGAACAATACAATAATAAGTAATGTATTTTTCCTATTTGTGGACCTCTTGTAGGCTAAAGCATGAAAAAGCATAGGTCAACATTTAATGGATCCCTTTATTGGATAGGATTCTTAAGCTCAACTTTGATGGTGTAGCTAGGGGCAACTTAGGTGCTTCAACTTGGTCAGTTTAACTATAAAGGATAGTAATAAGAGGGTGATTTGGGTGACCTCAAAATCATTGGTTGATGGAACTTACAATGCAATAGAAGCTCAAACCATTCTTTTTAGCCTTTGATATGTGAAGAAAACAATATGAAGGATACCATAATCTAAGGTGATTCAACGGTCATCATAAATGTAACCAAGAACAAAAGATCAACAAGCAAGAAAATAAAGAACATCATGGGACATGTATGGTAGAAGTTATCAAGTCTAAACTCTTAAATGACACAAAAATACTTTAAAGACAACATTAGAGTAGCTAATAGACTTGTAAATTATGCAATCGCCAATAAGGGATATGGAATCATAAGTCGTGACCTCGTAGACTTTGGTATACCAAGAGATGAGGTAATAATTTAGTCCCTTTGGGAACTAATCATTAAATTTTGTTAGGAGTCTTATTGCAACTAAGTTGTAAGGAGGAAGATATAATTCCTAATCAACAATCACATAGGATGATTGAAAAGACAATATTTTTTTCACCAGCAAAATCAAAACTAAACATTAGTTATTATTCCCTATATTAGAAAACTTATCTCAAGCTATATCAAATAGTATCATTACATTTGGCTCAAATGAAGGATTACAATAAACATGGCCTCATTTCTTTTTGTATGACATGAGTGTGGTGGTTGGGAAGCTGTTTGAAGAAATAATAAATACAAATGAGTGCTCTTGTTGGATTCAATAATAAGGTGCTTTTAATGAGAGCCTTCATCACAACTATGAACCTTAAAGTTTACCTCATACCAAAAAATGGGAGATGCTAGAAATAGAACGATTCAACTTGGAATGTACAAGAAGGATCTTCATCATATGATTTCTATTGGTCAAAAGTTACCTAAGGAAGATTATAGGACCAAACTTTTGTTGATGAATTTCCTAAAAAATGCATGGACTTCATGGCACTATCCATCATTCTTTCAAATGCAATGGATATACTACAAAATAAGAAAATGGTTATGGCTCTAGTACATGCTTATATACAAGATGTTTTGTTAATGGTTCCAAACTTTCAACGAGCACTTGGATACTTATGATGAGGATGCTAGCGTGGTAGAAATTTTGGTTTTGTTCACTTAGGATGTATTGGCATCTTTAGCAATGGAAAACTATGGTTTTTAGGAGGGAGGGGCTGGTCCAATCGATGAATCATTGGTAGATTTGAAAGCCACTTTGAGTGAACACATGTTGGTGCTTGGTTCCATGAAAGACCATGTGAGAAGTAATCTGAATGTTATTGATATTATATTCAAGGAACACAACAATACATATATATAAAGGAGAATGAGGATGCATTTTATGCAGTTTTAATAGATGCAATAACTAAATTATCCACCAACCCAACAATGTAATATATGATTTATGCTAACATTCGCTAACATTACCCCCTTATTACATTGTTCCTAAAACCACAAAATCACCTTGCCAAGGGACCCCCTCTTAAGGCTTACATAACAAAATTTGTTGATTACAAAAAATGTATACATTCTTGAGAAGATTTTCCTTTTTGAAGAAACAAATCCAGAATCAGGTGGAACTCCTCCAAGTTGTCTTGTAACCCTCAGAAAGGTGTAGCTCCGAGCTGAATTCTTGAGTTCTTCCTCCCATGAAGTCTCGAATCACATATCGTAATTATTAGACAACCATCATCCAAGTTGTCTCCTCGACCCTCGTAAAGGTATAATCCTTGGTCATAGTCTCATGAACTCTTTGGGCAACAATCCATACTGAGCTCTTCACCAAACCCCTTACCTATCTCTAAAAATCAAACTTCACAATATATGTATTCTTCAAATTTGTCAACAACAACAAAAAAGAAAAAAATTAAACCCAAAATTGCTTCTCATGCAAAGTATCATCTCAAAGTGAGAAGATGACTTGAGATGATGGAAATTCCTCCATCCTCTGGTGCCACCAGCCTCTAGTAAATGAAAGCTTATAGTACTAATGCAGGATTAACAAAAGAGTCATTAATAATAGCTTCATCATCTGATGAATCCTTATCTTCAATGCATGCAAAGTTTCCTATATCTGATTCATCTTTTAGATTCCCTTTAAGAAGATCACTGGCTCGAATTCTAAAAAATCTTACTATGTGTCCCTTTTTCTTACAGTAAAAACATGCATTTTCTCTTGTACCTAACCTTTTATTGTTGCTTCGTGAATATAGTGCTTTCTCCTGAAAATCATCTTCTATATCTTCTTTTGTCCTTTTTTCCTCTGCCAGAAGAGCTAAAATCATATCTTCTAAAGTTTGGTAAGTTATTTGACTAAGTGTAAAAATAACATTATTGTATTTTTGTATTTTGAAGGCAAATTGTTTAACAAGATACTTTAGCATCTTCATCATCTACTGGAGTCTTAACTTCTGCTAATTTCCCAATGAGAGACCTCAAATTACTTCTATGACTTGTCATTGTGATTCTATTTTCCATTTTGAACCTAAACAATTGAAATTTTAGGAAAAATTTCGCATTGAATTCCTTTGCTCCAAACAGTTTATTGAGATTATCCTGAATTTATGTTGATGATTTATCTAAATCTACATGATGTAGTTCAGAGTCAGAAAGAGCAAGACCAATAATAGACTTGACTTTATCATCTCTATTGTTCCACTTCAATAACTTAGTTGATTCTTTCGATGCTTTTTCCTTTCCACTCATTATTCCCCATAAATTCTTATTCATTAATTCCATTTAAATTTTTAGTTTTCAAAGTATGAAAATGAAAACCAGCTACTACAATCTCCATAATGATATATCCCCTTTAAACCAATCTCAAGTAGCAAATTTCCACTCACCTGGATTGATAATTCCTGAACAATAATAACCATAACCAGGACCACAAAATTCATCCTTAGGACTAACAAGACCGATAGAAATGGTGGAAGCGATAGGCTGTAGCTTTTATCACATCCAACATACAAACTGAACGCCCAGCATAGGAGAATTTCTTTGTGGCGCCTTGCGTGGCCTTATCTTCTACATGCCTTCCATGCGTTGTAGGCTTCACATTTGCACAGCCCTCCAACTTCTTACCCTTCACCAACGCCTGGTATATTTTGCTATTATCTGCAGATCTCAACACCTCGTGCGGCTTCTGCAATCAAATGCCAAGGCAAATATCTTCATCTGCAATCAAACGCCGAGGCAAATATCTTCATCTGCAATCAAACGCCGAGGCAAATATCTTCATGGAGATCGCTGTCATCTACAAGTTTCTATGCCATATTTGTCGCTTTACAAATTCCTTCTCTTCCTGCAGACTTTGATGCACTGGCACAGGGATTGAAATCGCTCTGATACCATATGTGAGAAGTAATCTGAATGTTATTGATATTATATTCAAGGAACACAACGATACAGATATACAAAGGAGAATTAGGATGCAGTTTTAATAACTGCAATATCCGCCAACCCAACAATGTAATAAATGATCTATGCTAGCATTCGCTAACAGACCACATCTAGGGCATCATACAGGTCATTTCTTACCTCTTGCATTACATTGTCATTCAAGGTAAGGTAGAAGAGAATCTAATAGTTCCAACCGATATTCAAAATACATTAAAGCACAATGACAGAGGCTCAAGGTGCAATCTTTAGGCAAGTTATTAAATCTAGTGGTAGTAGTTGATAGTGGTTTCAAATCATATAAAATTTTGGTTTATACTGCCTGAGTACCGTTAGGATTTTTTAATCTCTCTTTGATTGCTTGTTCATGATAGCAAGGGTTTTGTAAAACCTTTTTTATTTGAATATATCGTTATTTTTTCATATAAAATCTTAGTGAAACTTCTATATAGCTAGACAAAAAGCTAAATACACAAGTTTTAGATGAAATATTGATTAACAATATTATAATGTCCATCTATACATTTGTATAACCTTTAAACCCTATAATTTTCAAATATAATTAACATCTTTTGCATGATCAAACTCAACACCCATCCAAACAAGCCCATAGCATCTTAACCATGATGCCCTGGTGAATACATACCTTTCATTATAAAGTCCAAATTAAATTTTCGTAAGTATATGATAGTTAAATTTCAAAATACATACAATTTAACTATGACTTGGACTAACAAATAATCAAATTCAAAATAAAATAGTTAAATTCTTATTATATAATTTTGGAATGCAGAGTTTGCTACTTAAATTTTATAAGATACTCAATATAACATATATATAAGATCTACTATTTTTAAAAATATATGAATATAAGAATATTAAATATAGTTATTTTGTACATATTGGTTGAGGAGCTAAAGCTATTGGTTCAATCATATTGGTTGAGGAGCTAAAACTAGTGGTTGAGAGAGGTATTATTTAAATTTAGGTAGAAGGAAATTTAATGATGATTATAAATGTAATGAAGAATGAAAAAACTCCTAGCTGAAATATAGAGAAGATTTTGTGTGGGCTATAGTTATTGACAATTCAAATTGAAAAAAAGTACCATTTATTGTTACTTCCAAGAATAACATTATGTACTAATTCTCTAAGTAATAAACATGGAGATTTACCATCTAGTTACAACCTCATTTGGTAACTATTTTGGGAGTAAGGGTGGCTTGGTACCTCTTCTTGTCTCAAATAATTTGGTTATATAACAAGAATTGAGCATGTTGCTAAAGGAAAGAAGAGTTGTAAGAATAATTAAAAAAACATATATTTGTGTGTGTGCCAAAAATTGATAAAAGAGGGAAATGAGAGAATAAAAGGGTTAAATAAAGATCCCTAATTGTTTGCAACTCCTCCCCCATATTTATTTGAGGGGCATGTGGAAATCATTATTGAATTTTGGAAGGAGTGAAATATTGATGCTCAAGTATTCACCATTGAATTATTAAACATACAATAGGGATATAATTTTCCTTAACATATCATCCTTATATTTTGTAGATTAATGAAATAAGAATGGTAATTTTTATTTTCAAGTCAACATTCATCCATCACATCTTTTTTTTTTGTGATATTTTGTTATATATTTCAGTGTATCATATTTCAAGGGGTATGGATTTCATTCTATGGGTAAAAATAATAAATGGTACACTTAGGGGATTCTATTATATAGGAATTATATCAAACAAGATGTTATAAAATGTCATTCAAATAGAAATTTATGAATAATTGTGATGATTTAAAGCATGTTGGGAATAGAAGGAATGGATAAACATAAGAGAAATTCATACAAACATCTCAAAAAAAGAAGACTTTTAGGTGAAAATAACAACCATTTTTAAAAACCAAGATGTTTGTAATTACATTCTAGAGAATTAACTAGTAAGTGAACTCTTCATCCCATCAATTATATGCTTAGTGAGGAAAAGGAAGAGAAGATTACACAAGTGAATAGGGAAAAAGTAATAGGATTAGCTGAGGAAATTCTAACTCCAAGAATGGAAATTCATCATGTTCATTACTAATAATAATCAATTAAAATCTTCTTCAAAGTTTTCATGGGATACATGAGGGAGACATAAGCAATATATAGGGAGGGAATCCTTGAGGAAAGCATAGTATCATTAACATACCAAATTGGGTAGAGAATAGATATAAGGCATTAGGAAGCAATCAAACATAGAGTATATATTATTAAAGATGCATGTATAAAAATATGTGACACTAAGCTCTCTCCTTTATCTAGGATAATTAGTACTCCTATGTCCCCCTTCATCCCTAGGAAGTGGGTTTTATTTATGATCAAGGGGAATTTTCTTTGTCTATGTTGCATCACTTGATAACAATGTATTAGTCTACTTTATTCTCTTTTCCTTCAATATTTCTAATATTTTTCATAGTTTTATTTATAATAGCAAGGTTGTATCCCCCATTTTTGTAAATATAACTATGACATTTGAAAAGTGGGATTTTTTATATACATTCAAAAATGTAAGAGGAAGCGGTTGTAGAAGACGATACATTGTCTTTTGGTGCATAACTTTGTTAAAACGGATGAATGACCAATCTTGAGGTGGATATGTGTTTAATTCTTAGCATTTTGTGGATTTTTTAATTTTATCTTAATAACTAGTTGGGAGGGAAAGCATTATCATCCAATTTTAATGTAATTAGGTTTCTAGCTTTGAAGTTTTTATAAAAGATGTATTATAAGGCATATAAGACTAATAAATAAAAATATTAGTTTCTCAAGTTGTACAATTATCTTTATAAAAATATTAGTTTCCCAAAATGTATAATCTCCTACTTTATCTTCGAAAAGAAAGAAATCATTATTATTTAAATTGTAAAAAATGATATTTAATTACAAAATATATGGTGTATCACACAAATAAGTTTTAATCATAAGAAACAATTTTTCATCACACAAAAAATTGATGTATTAGCTTATAAAAATATTAAAGTATTTAAGAACATTTCTAATTGTAAAAGTTGATTGAGGTTAATCTTAATTAATTTATTAAATGAATAAAATAAAAATTGAGTTTGTAATTCTAAATTAAAATATAAGTCTTTGTAATCATATCTAATATAATATAAATATGATTTCTATTTATAAAAATCTATCTACTTGTATCTTATGTGAAATAAAAGGTGAAATTTATTTTTTTAGAAAACATTTTATAGAATTATTTATATACATGTATTTATTTTAATAAATTTAATTTTATATGAAATAATAAGGAGTTAATATTAAATGTTCTCAATTTTATTTTATTTATTATTTTTTAAATAATTTAAAATATAGTTAATCTTTAAAAGTAATTTACATGACATTGTATTTTAAAATAAACTGCATAAAAAGATTCTATTTTATTCTACATAGTAATATGATTTTTTTATTATGAGTGACCTAACATTTTACTTATTCTAATTTTCATTTTATTTTATCCTTATAACATAAGAAATTTCAAGAAGTTGATAGAGAAATATTTGTATCTAGAAGATATGGTACAAAAATAAATTTAACCACACAAAATTTGGATGTAATATCTAATGTTTATCTCTAAGTTGAGACTTTTGGTATTTCATTGTTGGTTACTAGTATGGATATCTAAGTTGTCATCTAATGTTATTAACGTTCAAAAGAAGTTTAAGTATTGGTCTCATCAATATTCAAAAGTAACCAAATATTGATCTAATTAATACTTGTAAGGAGCTAAGTATTAGTCTCATTTGTAATCAATTGCTCCAGCATATAAATAAACTTCGACTCCAATATAAATAAAAACAAAAAAATTATTATTATCTCTTACTTTTCATTTAAGAAATTTTTGGTTGTAATGATATAGAAATTTAACCATCAACATCTCCACACTTATATTTTATTAAAATATATAAATATATAACTTATTTTATTCTAAATTATTTATTACAATTTATTTATATATAGTTATAGAATAAATTTATATTAAAAATAAATACAAATACATAATATTCAATTTTCATAATTAAGAATTTAAAAAGTTTATTTATAATGCATACATTTATAACTAATTTCATGTATAAAAAAAAGATAGAAATGTGTACCTTAATGATCCGCTCCATAGATTTCGGTATATGTCTTTTGAATTGGACTTGTTTTCCACCATTTTCAAAGATCCTTTCCCTTCATGAGCTCCTCCAAATTTAAATTCACTTAATGATTTATTTACCAAATCACTTTGATTCACAATATAATCTTCAGGAGTTGTATTTGTCGATGTTTCAAATGTTTCTACAAATAATAAAATAAAACATTAGTAAATACAATTATAATGTGTCTAATTTTATTATTAAAATTAAAAAATAATAATCACAATTCTAATCATAAGAAGGTTAGGATTTTAACAAAGTTAAATAACAAATTATTTATTTGATTAGAAATATTATCTATTATTTCAGGATAATGATTTAAAATATAAAATATATATTTTTAATAAAAAAAATTGATAACCATTTCATTTATTATTTAAATTAATCAAAATATTAAAAATGCACACAATCATATATTATATTATATTAAATATATATATAAATTAAAAATAGTATTCTCTTTAGTACAAGGATGTTTGGAAAAAAAAATAGTTTTCCCTTAGTGAGTGTGAGGCTACTGGAATAAAGATATTTAACTTTAGTACTTGAGCATAAGAATTGAGGGTAGGGGATTCACCTAATAAGAATATCATATTTGTTCATAAATATAATTTAATAATTATTTCAAAATCAATTGGTAAAATATTTTAAATTAATGAAGATATTGGGAATGTTATATATAGATGGTAAAGGGTAGATTATATTAAAATAATTAGAAAATTATAATATTATCTTATAATAGATATGGAAGAATGATTACTTACCAATAAATTTAGTATTTAATAAATCTTGATGATCTCTAATAATATTTTAAAACTAAATTCAAAATAACTATTTTAATACATAGTAGAAAAACGGATATAAAATTATAGAATACAAAACACATGAGAGAAAAATTATTAAGATATTATTAATCAAATAATAAAATATATATTTAATACTTTTTGAATAAACATAATATAATATAAATTTATATAATGTATCTCCTAGAATAAAAAAATAAAAAAATAAAAAATAAATTGAAATATATGATTAAAATAATTTAAAAAATAAAAGAGTACAAATTAAATTTGAAACACTATATTTTTAATAATTAATCTTTATTTGAAAGATCATGTTTATTCTTGTTTTAAAATAACAAAGATGTTGATGATTATTCTAAATTTTCAAGACTTAATTGAAGATAAAAAAACAAATTTCTCTTTTTGTTTTCAAAATCATTAAAGAGAAAATGATTAGGAATGGTTTGATTATCTAGTATATTAGAGAAATGACAATTAATGTTTCTACATTCTCAAATTAGTATAGCATTTTATTTGAGTTTTATATTAAAAGAATTTGGATTGTTTGGCAATTTAAATAATTTATATTTAAGAGTATAGGGGTCTCATTCTTGTTTAAATCAAAATATATTGTATTACATAGATAGGTTGTAAACACTACCAACAAACATAACAAAAATATGTAAAAATACAACAAATATTAATAGGCTACATATTGCTACAACCAAACTAAGTCATTGTTAACAAAAAAAAACTTGAGCAACATACAAAGGGAAAAAGAAAAACACATCTAAAACCAACCACTGCATGATAAGTTAAAGCCAATACAAACAAGACTAGACATCCCTTTACTATTAAATATATCAAAACCAACTAAAATTGCTACCCTGAACCACTATTGATGAGAACATTATAATTCTATCACTCCTCAACACAAGAAACATTATAAGGCTTGTTTACTTGATACATATGATTTACCTTCTTTGCCACACAATGTTTTATGGCTAAAAATGATGATCATTCTTCACAATTAACTCATGAAAGGGATGCAAATTTTTTAAATGTTTGTCTCATGATGTATTTAATTGTACTCTTTATAATGCATAAGTCATTGATGATCCAATGATTAATGGTTTTATTGGATATAGAAATGCATACTTGTTAAAAAATTATTATTTTTATTTAATGTTTGTATGCATGATGAAGCTTTTGTAATGTACATGCATTTAGAGAAACTTTATTTTGTAATTCTCCACATGATTCAATGATGTACCTCGTTATTAATATAGTACATTAAATCCTCTTGTATGTGACTATTTTAAATACTTTACTAATCACCCTAGACTATGATCACTATAGTGAAACAAACTTCTCCACCTATAGTGTCTATTCATTAGTAAATCTTATGGGTACCTTTATTCTTTCCAATGATAAAATATATTTAGATTCCCATAATTAATCTTATACAAAACATCATGCAATCTATAGGAAACTATACTAAAAATTATTATCATTTTGAATCCCCTAAACATATCCCACTATCCGATATGAGGCTACACATCATGTTAATACTATCACTTATTTTCACATGATAAAGATGTCCAAGTAATTTTACCAAAGGAGTTTAGAAAGATCACTATATTAGAGGTTCCTCTTGACATAGTTTTAGAACAACCCTTACACTATAAATAGTGTACTATCTTACCTTACATAAATCAATTTGATAAATCTAAACATATCCCAAAACACTTTGATGCAATTATTTTCAATCATAGGATACATGGACATGCTAAGGGTACATGCATCACACTTAAGGATAAAATTAAAGATCTTACTGAAAAAGGTGCATATTGAGAATCCTTTCATGCCTAGTCACAAGGAACATCTTGGTTTTAATCAAAATTCTAATGTAGTATCTAGTACATCACACATCAATGTTATATATGAAGATAGAAAACCATATGACAATGAAGAGTAAATACATAAAAGTGAGCATCAATGTCATGATATCTAATGGTATGATGGTTGACCTTAGTATTAAATTAAAATGGCATTAGAAATAAATACTTGTCAAAAGCATCAACATGAGACAAAATTTATATGATACATCATGCTACCTACTAATTGATGGGGTAGCTCAAAAAATACATATATAAATGCCTTCAAAACAAGGGTATGAAATTCAAGTGACAACATAAAAATTCATCATTATATGCCACATTTATTCTTAGAGAGAAAATTCATGATCATGATCCACCACCATCACCACCAAGCAAATTAGGGATACTTGCATTGAGGGCATGGTTTCTAAAGGAAACATCCTTGGTCCTCCTTGACATAGATACAAATTGCACTATAAATTTTTTGATTGCTTCTCTTTCATACCTATCACATGTTTTCTATATCATATGCCATACTTTTCTATGCTACATGATTTCACTTGATGTTTCCCCTTGGGAGGCAAGGTATTATTAATTTTTACAAGCTTTATACACACTCATATTATAGTCTTCTTGGGTGCAAAAAAAATGGGGACATATTTCACCACATCATCCAAAACATGATTAGACTACACAATTAAGTAGACTCTAGGAAAGTATTTTCTACTCAACCTTACATTTCCATATCATTTTCATTGTTCATACATTTTTCAAAGACAATTTTAATTTTACATTCATACTCAATTGTTCATCATATTTTTTCTCTTCTAGACTTAAATGTGCACTCCTTTGTAGTACACACAATGTAAAATACAAATATTATTTATTGATTACATTTTATTTTAACATTATAGTCTCATACATGACATGTCTTTCTTTAGTGGCTTGGATTTTTTAGATCCAAAAAATTGATATAATTTTTTCTATCACAATTTATCTTTTTTTATACTTTAGAATTTATGGTCACTTAGTTTTTCACATACACTAGAGTGGGGTAAATGTAGAGGATAAAAGTGCACAATCTTACACTTTTCTCCACTTTTTTTTGCCACTTTGGATCAATATTTATGATGGATGATTTTAGTGCATAATTTGGCCATTTTGGCACACACACTCACAAAAGACCTAATCCAATGTTCTCTTTTATTCCATATTTCTCCATTTAAAAATTTTATGACCTAATTTCCATTAACTTACTTATTTTGGACTAGATTATAGTTGTGATTCTATCCCATGGATAGGATTGCATGTAATTGCATACCATTATTTCCAAATTTCTAAGTTTTAATTTCCAAGGTTATCACTTGTAACATATAATTATTATCCATTATTAGGGCACTAAAAAAATAAATAGTACATCTAAGGTTATGTATATAAAGAAATCATCATATAAAAGTTGCACATTATTGTAAGCATATTTTGACAAAGCATCAAAATTATTTCTCCTTTCATAGGAATTGGTCATCAATCATCATTCACTAGCATTGGGCATCAAGATCCATTAACAATCAATAATCAACATTTACTATCAAGGCACACTTCAAAATGCATCTTTGAAATAACCATTTAGCATTTTATATCAAGTTTCCACAAATAAGATTCAATGATGATCTCAATAGGAATTCATTGCCACCTCACATCAACATCCATTGGCATTCCTTATCTCTTTTAATGTTAATTCATTATTTGGACTTGATTAAGGTGTAAATAAGTCTTGAAACCCTTGCATTGAAAATCACATAATTCTCCTTAGCACCACCATTAGTTTCCTTACCTCAAATAGAATTAGAAAAACATGTTATATAAGTGTCAATGATCTAATTCTATTCATGATGGAATCACAAAAATACAGATGAAATTGTGATAGATAAAATTAGTATTGATCCCATCCAAAAAAAACTCATCTTCTCTAGTTTTAGCTTTCTAAACTCTCCAATCTAAAATCTAATTTTAAAATTTAAGTATTAGTTTCTAGTCATGTAGCTTGATATTAGTCAAATTCCAGCTCCTAAAATATGCAAACCTGAATCTATCTCATTTCTATCTATAATACATTCTTAGTTAAATTACTTCAATCATATATCAAACTCATCTCTTAATTTATTTAAAATTAAAATTATATTTAATTTATATACCTTTAAATATTTGTACGATACATTTTACCTCCCAAAGATATTTACTGAATCTTATTATAAAAATGTAAAATAAAAGATAATAATATAGTAATAATTAATATTTAATATTAATAATAGCCATTATACATTTGAGACAAAACAAAAATATCAAAGAGCTAAAATAAATTAATTTTATATATAATCTATTATGTAATTAAATAATTTTAAGTGGAAATTAATTTCATAAGTATGGGGTCACTTTGGCTCCATAAATCCTTCCCTAGTGTTTTAAAATGCCTTCCATCCATTCTTTCCCAACTTATAGGATAAATAATTTTTATAACATATATTTACTCTATATATATCTATATATATACTCATATGAAAATAAAATAAAAATATAAACAAAATGAAAGAGATTGCATCATTATTTTAAGATCAAAATAATTATGAATAAGATTAAAAATAATATTTATCATATATTATTGAGAATACCTAAAAAACTAATATTTTAAAAAATTATGTTTTAAGAGTAAATGTCATCCACTGACTAGTACACATGTTTGTATACTTGGTGAGAACATATAATTTCAAGGTCCTTAGCATTTACCTTATATGCAGTATCAATATAAATCCTTATTGAAAACTCGATCCATAAAATTTGTGTTTAATAAAGTTACTTGTGATTCAATCATAATCAAAGTTTGTTATTATGGATATTCCTCCTATTTAGGAAGTGATTAAAATTAAGCTAATAGAGTTGTGAATATCAAGGATTTTAACCCTTCAGACAAGCCACAAGGATATTAAACAAGAACATCACCAACTTAGGAAAAATATCACTTTTGCATGTGAATAAGGAAACTCTTCGATTAGGTGAAAAAAAATATAACTATTGAGATTAGACACTAACTTTATTTTATATATCTAAATAGTAAATTTTGTTAGTTGATATGTTAAGATATTCTCGAAGTTAACTATATATTACATAGAGTTGTATACTCCATTTACAAAGCTAACGACTAGTCAATTAAGTTTAGTTTACAACATCACAAATTCACATTCAAAATTGTTAACTAAACTATCAAACTATCTTCCTAATATCTAAAATAATTATTTATGCCAACCATGTTTCTAAATTTTCAAAGGTGTTAAGTTAATCAAATGTTTAACTTCATTTTCCCTTGCAAATCACTAGTAAAACATGTCTAGAGTGATAAATGACACACTTATAATATAGTAATATATGGGTACTCGATACAAATGGGAATTCAAATAGTTTGGATAATATTGTTGTAGACATCCAAATTTGGACACTTCCATTTGTCCAAATTTATCCCTTTTCGTCTAAACATTCCCTTATTTGCATTAATTAAGTAATATTGCAATTATTTAATTAATACCCTTAATTCTTCTAAATCCTTAAGGTATTTAGTTAATAATTAAAGACCTTACCCTTTATCCCCCTTATCCTCAAAGAATTAAATATTTATTTATTTCCCCACATGTCACATCCTCCATCACTTTTCCTTAATCTTAATCCACCTCCTAATCTCATCATTAGGGATGTGCACATGTCTAATCCTTGATTAGGATGTGCACATGTCTAATCCTTGATTAGGATGTGTCACATCCTCCAACTTTTGCAAGTTGGCTCCTAATCTTCATTAGCCACTAACTGTCTTCTAATAGTTGATTAGTTAGTCTAATCAACATCTTGGTCAACTCTCTCATTCCCCAAGGAATTTTTAATTCCTTTTTATCTTCCCCATGTGAATTTAAAATTCACTTTTAGTCCTCCAAGGTTCTCCTCTTCTCCATGTGATCATTGAGAGGTCATATCAGTCACGCGGGTTAGGAATCTTCTATTATAAGCACCTTGTCTTATCCAAGGTACTTCTCAGCTTCCTTTTCGGAAACCTTGTCTTATCCTTAAGATATCCCCAATCATGAAATTTTAAATTCCATTTTATTCCTCCAAGGTATCTCCTCTTCCCCATGTGATCATTGAGAGGTCACATTAGTCACATCCCAAAGTACTTGTCCTTCTTCCACATCATTTGTACCCTTTCCATCTCACCATGTCCTTTGGACACTTCATCCTTCACATGGCAAGATGTGAGGGCTTGTGAGTCCTCAACTCACCATAGCCCTCCATCTTGGCCATGGTGGCTCAATCTTGACCGTTGAATTCTCTAGAGAATTTAATTTCTTTTATAAATAACCCCCCTTCTCATTCATTCAGGAACATTAGGCATTTTAGCACATTTATGCTCTCAAGTTTTCAAATCATCAAGCACTTTTTTGCATTCAAGCCATTTTGCATACTTACCTTCATGCCACAATTATTGCATACTTAGTTTAGCTCTCATCCTCTTGCATCCATTTTTCATCACCTTGCCATCAAAGGAGTATACAACCAAATTTCAATCAAGGGCCAACCAAGGAGATCAACACAAGCAAAGGTATAATCACTCTCATTTTTATCTTTCTTTTGTGCTTAACTTAGGCTAATCCCGAAGTGGTCTTGGTGTTTCTTTACATTGCATTTTAGTTTATTTTGCATATTTAGAAGTAAAAAACACTTGCACACAATTGCAATGCATTTCTTTAATATTATGATATTATCTCACTCAAGCATTTGTATTAGTAGCACTATATTTAGGGATTCCCAAGAATGTACTATGATACTGGTCACCTATATGAATAATTTTTTAAAACTAAGTTTCTTTTTGTGTCCTTGTAGAAGATTAAATTTGTTTAATTACCTTAGAATAGTAGCCTATTCTAAATTAGAAACACTTAAGAGGCCAATGATGGAATTTAGTAACCTTTTAGTGAGAACATAAAGTCCCTCTTTCATACTTGAGTTGCAAATATAAATGTAACCATGTTATCTTTGCAAGTTGATGGCATTAACAAAATGGAATGTCATTATTTGATAATGTGGATTCCAATTTCTTTATATCATTTATATTTTCATTCTTAATTTTCTATACTAATGTAGCAATCATTTGTTAGTCTTAATATTCATGGAACTAAGTTAAATATGTCTAGAATCCAATCCTTTTCCTTGTTATACATGTCAATTCTTTCCCAAAATAGTGTTGGGAATGCTTGATGAGTTTTGCGCCAACACGTACTATAATATCAACTATATTCACTTATAATGTAGTCCTAACCAAAATCCACATTAAATTTTTATTTGAGAATATTTAATGTTAATATTTCAACTACAATAAGGTTTGACATTTAGCTTTGTAATTGGTACATAAAAATAGATAGCTCTAATAATATTGATATATTCATCCATGTAGTTAGATGGTTCAATAAACATCCAAGTGCATAATCCTTAAAAGTTAGGGGATATCGTGGAAGATCACTACCTCAATCAATAAAAAATTCTATAATATAATAATTACATATTTATATATGATTCGAAAGAATTTTTTATTTTATTTTCTAGAGTAACATGTTTAAAATTATATTTATTTTATTGTGCCTTGATATATATAAAATACTCATTATTTTTTATTTCTAAAATAATTTCTATAAACTATATTATTTATTATATGTCTAGATATAAGAAAAAATAACATCTGATATACCTTATTTTTAGGTAAATTTTTATTTTTTAAATTATTATTTAAGCCTAAATGATATTATTGAAATAAAAATATTGATTTAATTCATTTATGTTGAGATTATCTTTTAAGTAAATGAATGGCTAGAGTCATTCCTTGGTATATCACAATATTACACAACATTGTTTAATTTTTATTATTTAGTTAAATATATTTATAAGAAAATCTTATTCAACTTGAATTTATTTCATTATAATACATATGGTCATTTAATCTGTATTGTTGTATCTTTTTGATATTGTATGTCATGATATCTTTTAGTTTTACATGATTTTTTTTTAATTCTCAAAATAAAAATATGACTATTATAGTCATAATATATTTTAATTGATTTATATTGAGTATTATTTGTAATATTTTTATTTTTAATTATTTGTAAAAAAAATAATTTAATTTTAATAATTAAGATTCTTTTATCTCACTATTTATTAAATTTAGTTGTTTACATGGTGATGTTACTTTTCAGTTATTTTATCTAGTATAAAGATTCAACACAATTAAGGTAGAGAAGAGATGAATACATACAAAAAAAATATTTAAATTTTCATTTGTGTTCTTTTATTAATAAAAATAATAGCTAATGGAATGCTAGAGACACTAAAATGAAAGGAGGCTCAAAACACTTGGAATTCAAAATGATATTGGGAACCTATAAACACACAAATACTGGTTATATGTTTTTAACATATGGTCCCAAGGCTTATAATTTATACAATTTGTATCAAGCATTTTTATGTTTAAATATAGTTTCTACACTAATTTATCATTTTTACCTCTAGATTATACAAATGTCTAAATATAATACATAAAGTGTAATTTGTGGAAGGATCCATCTTTTTTCATGTGAATCTCATTTGAATCAAAATATCGTGTAAGAATAATTTTATATCTAAATTGTGTTTTTAAAATCTATAAGAAGTTAGAAACCTCAAAAAGATAGACTAAGAGACATTTAATAAATTTATTTCTAAATATTTTAATCAATTTATAAGAGTGAGACCTAGATTTGTTCTATTAATGTTTTTTTTTTTAAATTATAGTTTATATAATCACAATGTTTTGTTTTTCTACTGTTATATGACTTGTGTTGAACAATACTTTAACATTACTAGCCTAGGGCAAGCCATATGCTCATAGAATTGATCATGTGAGAGTGTACTTTCACATGGGTTTGCAATTATTTGTAAATAAATATTACCACTAAACAACCCAGTCAAACAATATAATGAGGCTTTTGAAGTGATAATCTTTTCATGTAATTGCAAACATACATGAAACATTTATTTTGTGTTGGTCACCCCATTTTTAATAATCAATAAACTAGATCATTATTCTAATCACTTTTAATAGCCTTGGATATCATTCTCATTATATCCAACTCATTTACGGGGATGAAGACATATTGGATCATATTTTTCCTCATTGACGAACCATAAGCTATTAAGGGTGTACTTCCATCTAAAAAAACACAACATTTAAAAAAAAATAAAAATTCACGAACTAATCTAATTAACACTCTTAAGTGTTAGAGGTGAAGGGTTCACCTATGATACCCATTGCATGATAATGCACACTACGACTACTAGAATTTAACACTATGGAGAATTATTACATTGGATGGGAAACACCACATAAACTACTAAACTATCTTCCATGTGGTTATGATCAAAATTTTGATGATAGCAAAACTCTCCCTAATAACATATTACTATACTCTAATGTCCTCCCAAGATATGAATTCTCACACAAGTTTCCATATTGGAAAGTAATAACTTGTATTACTGTTGCACAATTATTAGATCTTTTAATTGTATAGAGAAATTAACCTTGAGGTTCAAGTTTTTTGATGTTAAAAGAACCCTAGGTATTTACATCCCCTTAAAAACAACATTGACACACTTTGCCTTAGACATTAATACTACTTATAATACTAACGCTAATTTCATTATTGCAATTATTATCTTTGTAGTGACACTATTATGAGGTTGGTATTGAGTTGTCCCTAAATATCAATAATATTCATGGTAATGGGATGTGACTCCCTCTTAAGAAATTTCACATTATTAATACAGATTGCTTCCCTTGCTAGCGATAATACTAAATAAATTATTATTTTCAATGTCCTACTTGCTAATTAGCATGGATTTCTTTGCAAGCATCATTCCCATAAAACCAATATTAATACTACCATATAATAATATCATCCTTACTATTTTGTTCACAAAACTAACCTAAATATTATGTCCCTTGAAGAACTCCTTTTTAAAATAATCTTATTGTCATCAAAACCCCATAGTGATATTGTGAGTACCACATATGATACAATTTATATTAGAACCCCTCTTAATGGTATAAATATCTATTTATTTACATCTATTTTTATTTATATATATAATGTGATAACATATGTTTATTAATAAATTCAATGTTTATATATTGGAGAGTTATACAATCACACATACATTATGTGCATTCAATAGTATTGAAGACTTGTACTAAGCTGCAACATACCATAGGTATTATACAACGCATATACCCATATTAGCATGGATCTAAAGGCTATTGCAATAAATGTATTAGTATGTAATGAGTATTGATTATAATAGGAAATTTAAATGCATGGTGACATGCCCAAAATCTACACGTATAATGATACACAACTAACAATCTTTTTATATAATAACATATACACACTATTATATGTCAACTCTTTGTTGCTTGCAAAACTTTTATCACCACCATAACATCATAAATAACAAACTTCAAAGAGATTGAGACCAATAATCTTAACACAATAATAAATTCTCAAAATTTATTCATTATAATCCATGTATAAAATGTTATATACATATTTATTTATGTTTAAAACTATTATTTATTTAATTAATTATTTGCAGTACCTTATATTATTGAATTAATTAATTTTTTTTAATATAAAATTAACTTACCCTTATATAAATATAAATATTACTAAAAGGAGACTTTTATAAAATGAAATTAGTCTTAAAAGTACATATTAAATTATCTCTATAAAAATATAAATACTTCTTAAAAAAGACATACGTAATTAGAAGTCTTAAGGTATAAAATAAGTTAATATTATTTTTTGTAAAGAAAAGAAAATAAAAAAAATTGTTGTGTTTTTTATAGCAAAAATTATGGGCATGACATTATGCGCCATAAATAACCTTATCATATTTGGTAAAGAAATTGACTAGGGCCTCTTATCACCCCACCAACCCACCTTGGAATCTCAAACTAGATGCAAAGAAACTATCTAGATCATCTCCTCCATTTTGTTAATTCAAAAGCAAAGAAACTAGATATGAATTTTTCAATTGATTGGATCCTAATATTTTATTGGCACAATAGCTTTAAACTAATTTCTCTCCTAAATCATATAACATCCCTCAATCACACCTCTCGTACCAAACTATTAATAACAAAAACAATCAGATAAAAAATATTACCAAAAACAACAAACTATACATACAAATTTAAATATAAACTATACACCTAAATTTATTTTATATATATTATAAATTGACATATAAAACAGCCCTTAATACATTTAAAAATTAAAGAAAAACTAATGTTTTGCTCAACTAAATGTAAAACCCTACACTCTATATTTCAAACCTTTTTTTCATATAAAACACACTCATTATCAAACCATTTCAAAGCTACCAAAATCAAGCCCTACTCAACATCGATTTAGGCCTGAGACTCTAAAGGAGAATAGAACAAAACATGACTTTCAAAACTTCAGAAATATCTTTGTTTTGCATTCTCTGAGTGTGTACTATATCTTCCTCCTACTATGAGTAGTTAAGTCTGTCATGTCATATCGCATTACAGCTATACTATTGTCTATCCAGTTTTCCAGTTTCAAGAATGCACTTTGAAATGGCTCTTTGGTGCAATTGCAAGTACTTGAACGTCTAAATATAATACCAATCTAACTATTTTGGCTCTGTAGTGCAATTGCCCTTTGATTTGATATTAGGTACTGGGTAACCTCTTAGGGTTTTCTGAAGGCCTTCTGTTTCGACGTTCAGATTGTAAGTTTATAGGCGAAATGGAATTGGCAGACTGTAATGTGTTAGAAAGTACCTCTTCCATTTGGTTGTTACGGACTGAAAGTTCTTGGCATGCAAGTGATAGGCTTCTCCAGTCTAAACATAGAAATTGCTGCAATGGGCGATTGTGACGTACTGTGCGATGTGCATTGGATACCTACTCGCAAGTCGCAAGTACTTTTTTCGAGGCCCATGAAACGAGAATTCGGCATTTGAGGTAAAACTCGTGTGGATCAAATAGGTTTCAGTAAACAATGTGATTCTTCTGTAATCATATTTCTTACCATGTATGTAATCTTATGTCATAGCCAAAAACAATGGACGCATTCAGTCATCTAAACTTAGTATAATGAGGGTGTTCTCAGGCGAATGGTTTTAGCGATTTTTGGTTTCACAGAAAGGCACCATACAGTCATTATTGCCATTACTTTATCTGCTGATAAAACAAACAGTTTCCCAACTTAAAAAGAGGTTTCTTAAAGCCTTACCTGAAGATGCAGGTTTGTCGGTATTCTTTACAGTTCGATACATCTGCATGACGTGCACAGCAAGAAGAGCAGTCACTATCGTGAAAATGTTTCTTAGACAGTCCTAAGATTTAAAAAATCAGAAACAACTAATACCCATTTGAATGAAGGAGACGGTGCCAATGCATTTTCCATTGATAAGAAATAATCTTTATTGGTTTTGAAACAAACAAAAACATGGTCGCTTTCCTATAATTATTTCTGCAGATCTAAATGCCTGCACATGCTCTAAATCAGAAGATAAATGTGAACACGGTATATAGAAATAAAGTACCTGTAGATGGCTCTTAACATGAGCCAAGGTGAGATCCTTCACATTCATCAGCTCCAACACTGACTTGGGGGTGGCTCCTGCCAGTCAATATCCAACGCTTAATATCTGAATCATAAAAGCATGACCAAAACTTCAAGGCTACTCAGACTATTTATTAATTCCAATTAATGCATGGACCAGTAAGTTTTGTCACTTTCATTGTTTTACAGTCTTACCATAGGCATATCCAAGCCAAACAGACTAATCTATACTAGCCTATATTTGCTTTGTTTAACAGTCTTAACATAGGCCAAATAGACTAATCTAGCGCCTATATTTTCTTTGTTTAACAGTCTTACCATAGGCATATTCAAGCCAACTAGCCTATATTTTCTTTGTTTAACAGTCACACAATAGGCATATTCAAACCAAATAGACTAATCTATACCAGCCTAACAGTCTTACCATAGGCATATTTAAGCCAAAATATACTAATCTATACTAGTCTATGTGCATCTATATTATATAGACTATACTAGTTTATGTATAATGTGATTTGAAACGTCGATTCAAAAAATATATACAGATGATTTCAGAAACAACTTTTTAAATGCTAAAAATTAATGCCAACTAAAGTAGAAATTATATAGACTATCCTAGTTTATGTGCAGTGTATTATATAGTGTGATTTGAAACATCGATTCAAAAAATATATACAGATGATTTCAGAAACAACTTTTTAAATGCTAAAAACTAACACCAACTAATGTAGAATATTATTTTTTAGGATGAACTCAACCATATTAGGGTGCAAGGTTAGTCCTAGGACTAGTGGATTGATCTACATCCACATGACAGTGAAACAATGAACTGAGTGCTAATTCTGTGTGCTATAGATCCTGCAGATATGGCCTTACAGCTTATAGTTTATGTCCATTGCCCTTGCATTATAAAATGCAGGAGTTAGTAAGAAGCAGTTAGGAGCTGATAATTATTGACCTGTATGCAGACAATATAAAATTCAACTAATCCTACTGGGTATTTTATCTCATTTGAATGACAATATTAGCAAACGCCGTTAAACAAGATAGTTGTAGGATGCAATGATAATAATCTGTAAGTGTGGAACATAGGACCATGAAAGAAAAGGAATCTATTCTGAGAAGTTGTAACCCAACAGCTTAGGGAGTCTAATCCGCAGCAGTGGGTTTGATAGCATAGTGCTGACACACCATTGTTTTCCTTTCCAATTTAATACCAATTTACAACATCGAAGAAGCAAAAGAATAGCTGCATACTTTCATGGCCTCCGAGCAGCTCAACTGCATGAACAAAATGGGCATGAAGAGTACTGGTCCAACGCATCCGTGGGGCTCGAACGCTTCTCTTGGTGGGCAGCTTGGACATGAATCTTGATCTCATTGACTGTATATCAGAAATATGGCTGGAAGGCCGACTAGAGCTGCCACTGAATGAACTTCTCTCGGGTTTTAAGAACCGCAATGAGTTGAAAGTATCCGAAACATTTGAATCCTCCTGGGAATCTTGTCGACCATAGGAATTGAAGATCCCATTACTTCGACCACTGGACTCCATATTCCGAATCAGCCTTAGAGACTCTAAATGCTGCTGATGCTCTCTGCCATTAAAGTTATAACTACCTGGCTGCATAATGGATTTACAACCAGCAGATATAAGCCGATTGGCATGCCCAATTTGCAAACCTCTTTCTCCTCCTGATGTGAGAAAAACCAGCTTTGGATCGATCCCTTGTGAGCCCGGGCGTTCAAGTGTATCTGGTCTTAGCTGAGGATTCAAGGCTGGAAAACAGGAGCTTGGAGAATATACAGGAACCCCTTTTATATAAGGAACCGCTCCATAGTCTTGAATATGTCTGCTCTTGCTTTCTGTAGAAGAAGATAGATAAGGAGGAGGAGGAGGAGAAGGGTCTGGATGGACTAAACTCAAGTTGATGGTATCAGCTCCACGCTTACTGGAATGGATAGATGCACAAGTCGAAGCATTGTCATTAGGATTACTGTTTGACTTTTGGGCTTTTCTCCAAAAATCGAACCCGTGATCCTCAGGCTGAGCAGCAGTACTTGACTTGCTGGTTGGCAGACTGATATATAACGACAAATCAGGGAGGCAGGATGATCCCACCACATTATTCGAGCTGTTGCTGCTGCTCCCTGTGCATAGCCTATTCTCTGGCATTTTTCATAGATCAGATCCCCCGATTCAGCTATTCCTATTCCTCCACCATAATACAGATTGCAGAATCAATTGAACACCAGAGATTAAATTACTTCAAGCCTTCTAATGCAGTCCACCATTCTTGTGGGTCTATTTGCATCCAGTTTGAACTGCAAGCCCTTGCTTCTGCAACCCTATTTAGTACCAGCACACAACTGCTTAGCTCAGGCCAGGTACCCTTTTAAGTAATCCTAAATTCGGTCTCTCTAGCATACATTGATTTGGGTTCGAGGATGATATTTGAAAATTTGAAAATCCAGGATAATAAGAACTTGAGCAACACAATCAGAAACAAATTAAACTAGTGACATAAATAAGGCATAATGTAAGCTCTGAGCATAGTTGCTCACCTTGCAGCATGGGCTATTGAGATTGCGATGCTTGCAGCTCCTTGGTTCGAGTTCAAGTTGATTCATGAAAAACTCAACATTTTCGTATGACTTCGGTTCTTATGACTTTGCTGGCTTCTAGATTCAAGTTCTAGTTGATCCATGAAAAGCTTAACATTTCTATATGATCTCGGCTCCTATGGCAGATCATATGGCGTTGCTGGCTTCATGCTTTTCAGACTATAATAAATGGTTTCTATGGATTAGATCGATTTGAATGAGGGCGAGCATGAACAGCCCGATATAGAGATATATACAAAGTGGATATGACAATCTCACAGCAGCCCTACGAAAGAATAGAAAAGAAAGATTGTGTATCACAAAAAGGATTTATCCAAATCATTTCGTGCTGTATGACTACCAAAACAATTGAGAAGCAGAAAACTAGGTTAAGGTTAGGCTTATCCTGATTCAAGTCCTCCACCCGAAGCTTTTCCAAGTCCTAAACATGCTTTCAACGTGGGCATCTATTAAATAGTATTTGAGGTCTCTGAGAAGAAAAAACATCAGAGCTTGAAGCAGCACCAGTACACCATTGAATCTTTGGGATAACTGCCAATCCCCAACAAAAGAGAGAGACGAGCAGACAGCATAAAATCCACAAAAAACAAGAGGAGAAAAAGAAAAAGGGAGGAAAAAGAGATGGGCATGGGGGATGAAAATGAAAAAACAGGAAGGAATAGAGTATTTGTCAGATGGAGACAGACAGGCGGCAACTTTATTAAAATAAAGCGCACACAACAACACGGGGAATATGGAGAAATGGGAAACGAAGGAGCACCACAAGTTATCCCCGGGCCACCAAGATAGCCACCAAACATACCCCAAACCCACTCATTTTCCAGCCAACATGCTTCGAGGCTAACATCCACCGCCATCTCTAACACCCCTCATATTAATATATTCCTTCCTCCTTTATGATACATTATTTTCTCTCCAGACACATGCATCGTATTGCGCGCAGATTCGGTGACTTATAAATACCAAATCAGTACGTTTAAGAATGGAAAAAAATTATCATTGGATTAGTGTAGCCATCACATGACACGAAAGCTAATATAAAATTCTGCTTCAGAGACTTTATGTTCCCAACAACACAAAATAATTGAATACCATGCATTTGTTTTTAGGAAATTACATGCAAAGTCCTGCTAACAAATAGAATTCTGTAAAATGGTTTCAAATAAGAACTCATTGTGTGGCAATCCACACTGTTTTGTTTTTTTCCTTATAGATAATCGGTTTTGTCAGTGAGGACATCTAATTTTATTTTTAAATATAAGATTAGGAAAATGAGGTATTTTTTTTTTTTTTTTAGAGTGCGTTAAATTATGATATTAGTATCAAAGATTCAATTGCATAGTCTTTTTAATCAAATTTTTTGATCTATATTTTATGAGTATTGATTTATACGAACTCATATTTCAAGAGTATTGGTTCACAGAAATCCATTTCTTACAATAATAAATGATCCATTTAGTACTCATTGACCCAAATTCCATGTGTATTGGTTCACACGGACCCATATTTCATGAGTATTGGTTCATACAAATCCATCTCTCACAATAATAAATGGTCCATTTAGCACACACATTGACCCATATTTCATAAGTATCGGATCACATAAATCCATCTCTTACGATAATAAATGGTCTATTTAGCACTCATTGACCCATATTTCATGAGTATTGGTTCACACAAATCCATCTCTCATGATAATAAATGGTCAATTTAACACATATTGACCTAAATTTTGTGAGTATTGGTTCACATACATTTCATGAATATTGGTTCACACAAATCCATCTCTCACGATAATCAACAGTCCATTTAGCACACATTGACCCATATTTCATGAATATTGGTTCACACAAACCCATCTCTCATGATAATAAACAGTCAATTTAACACTCAATGACCCATATTTCATGAGTATTGGTTGACATGAACTCATCTATCATGATAATAAATGGTCCACTAAACCTCATTGACGCATATTTGATGAGTGATGTTTCATTCACATGAACATCACTTAGATACAATGAATACTAAATAGGCCATTCATTACTATAAGAGATAAGTTTGTGTAAACCAATACTCATAAAATATGAATCAATAAGTTTGACTCACAAAACTACGAAATATAAGTCAACAAAATTACTCTAAAAACTACATACTTAAACCCCACACTAATTATCACATTAGAAAGGTACAAACAAAAAACACTTAAACTCTAAACAGATCCAACATTATACGGACTGAATACTTCATGTTCTTGGGTATCCTTCCTACCCATGACTAAATCTTACTTCTCCTTTTTTCCCGGTATATTATTCCATCACCCTTACCATCTTTCTCAATTGGAACACAAATGTTTCGACCCCATGCAAGCAAAACCAAAAAAGAAAATGGCAAAGCCTTAAAAACACTTACGTCAGGTTGAGCGGCGCAGTGGGGCCCGCACCGGTGACCGGCGGGGCGGCAGAGAATTGTAGATGTGTACAAAGTACACTGTGGCGAAACTTGACGACTGACTGACTGGTGTCCAATATCGAGACTCCATACTGGAATGACACGGTCAAACCTGTTGTTTACCCTAAATATACTAAAATAATATATAGTTTTTTCGAGGAGCTCATTCCACGTGGGGACACCCTTAGTGAAGTCACATGCTTGTCTCGTTGAGTTGACTATTTAACTTCCCTAGGCCGCGTATATAAATTATTACCCCCTTATTATACCGTTATTATTGCGCGTAAAGTTGAAGTTTAATCCCTTTGGAAACCCCAAACCCAGCAGGCTGAGGAATCTGCAGATTATATTTATTGGGCGACATATTTGTTTACGTGGTCCGAGAAGCCCAGGAAAAGGTCTTATGTACGAAAAGAGTAAAATACAGGCGTGTGTCAGAGGTAATTAAATGTGGCACGAGCGAGATTGAGATTCAGATTGCGATTGCGAAATATGGAGAAAGGAAATGGGAATGGAATAAATTGGAATTGGTTTCTACTCTACCATATCATTTTGTCATCATCACATTATGATGAGGGAGATGATGAGGGCCATCATAGAGTGCCGGCATCCATGCATACAAAGCCCTGACATGGCTTTAAAGCCTGACGCATACAATACATTAAATATTCCACTGCACCGAAATTAATTATTGGGATTGCAATTGTTTTATTGGTGACCCCATCCTCTTTCCTCTTCTGTCGCTTCTCTCTCAACATGTGAGCGTACAGTGCACCGGATCGTGAACAGTACTTCCCTTTCTATCTATCTCCAGATATGTGTGTCAACTGGCCATGCTGATGCATTTCGAATTTCGATGACTGGGTCCCACACCCACTTACCAAGCCCTAGAAACACCCCCTCGCCCTCGTTTTTTAGAATATGCACAAAACATTCCTAACCTCTTTGACCTCTTGGATGCACTAGGACTTACCACACAGAGACAAATAGATTGACAGGATCCTCATGCCGTCAAATTTGGGCTTCTAGAAGCTCACATGAGAGGTAAGGAAGGAAAGGATTTCTTTACAGTCCACAAACGAAATGTTTTCGAGTTTACATATGGTTTAAGTATATGAGACAACCCGTATTCTCATTATGCAAGAGGCATCTAAATGTACATCGAATATACCTAATTGTACATCGAATATGAGACGTATATACCCCACCCCTTGCAAAATTTGAACTTGTAGTTGTGACCTCTATTTCAAGAGTACAAGTACTCCACCATTAGGCCAACTCATGAGTACCCCAAGAAACCAAATAGATTGACAAGCAGTCTTGACCATCAAATTTGGGTTCTTGAAAGCTCACATGAAAAGAAATATGAATAAATTTCATGGTTGTATAACTCACATGAGAAGAAATACGAATAAATTTCACGATCGTATAGCTCACATGAGAAGAAATACAAATAAACTTCACGGTTGTATAGCTCACATGAGAAGAAATACGCATAAATTTCACAGTCGTATAGCTCACATGAGAAGAAATACGAATAACTTTCACGGTTGTATAGCTCACATGAGAAGAAATACGAATAAATTTCACGGTTGTATAGTTCACATGAGAAAAAATACGAATAAATTTCATGATCATATAGCTCACATGAGAAGAAATACAAATAAATTTCAGTCGTATAACTCACATAAGAAATACGAATAACTTTTGTGATCGTATAGCTCATATAAGAAGAAATACGAATAAATTTCACGGTCATATAGCTCACATGAGAATAAATACGAATAAATTTCATGATCGTATAGCTCACATGAGAAGAAATACAAATAAATTTCATGGTCGAATAGCTTACATGAGAAGAAATACGAATAAATTTCATGATCATATAGCTCACATGAGAAGAAATACGAATAAATTTCACGGTCGTATAGTTCACATGAGAAGAAGTACAAATAAATTCCATGGTTGTATAGCTCACATGAGAAGAAATACGAATAAATTTCATAGTCGTATACCTCACATGAGAAGAAATACGAATTAATTTCATGGTCGTATAGCCTACATGAGAAGAAATACGAATAAATTTCATAATCGTATATTTCACATGAGAAGAAATACAAATAAATTTCACACTCATCTAGCTCACATGAGAAGAAATACGAATAAATTAAACGATTGTATAGTTCACATGAGAAAAAAATACAAATAAATTTAACGGTCATATAACTCACATGGGAATAAATATGAACAAATTTTATGGTTGTATAGCTCACATGAGAATAAATACGAATAAATTTCAAGATCGTATGACCATATTTGCTCCTTTTATTTAAAATAAAAACCTTTCAAAACTCTCAAGAGATGAAAGAGAATATTTTGAATGGGTCGTTAGGTTTTTTAAAGATGTTTTCAGTGGGTAAGTTTAAACAACATACTCTAAGTTTTACTCGTTTAGATGGCTCGTCTAAAATTAAGGTCCATTTATTAGATGATTTCGGACAAACCACATAAACAAATCAAAATTTATAATATATTGTTTAAGCCAAAATATATTCAATTGTTCTAAAATTATCAGAAAAATTCGAACAAATTTCAGACGGTGTATATGCACTCCGAGCCCTGTGGACTGAATCTGCACCGTTCACGTCAGGAAATTTTGGGCATTGAGGAATCTTAATGCCTTTACTTGAGAGGAGATTCTGCCGTCAAATTTAACACACTTGGAATGATTCTCGCTTTGCTTTTATTTATTTAGTAGTTGCGCGTAGCTTTTATGATGACGGGAAAAGAAGCTTCCCTTCATTGTGAGAATATGTGGAATAGTACAATAAGGAATAGAAACAATTTAAAAATCTATGGAATATTTATTTATGGAATATTTAAGATATATATAGACATGAAGAATAGGACTTGTTTGACACGAGTAAATTTTTTTGAAAGAAAATCTATATTTTCTTTAATAAGAAGATAGCATTTATATATAGACATATTGCTCTAAAATCTTACCCGTATGGTTAACCCTCGTAGATGTTATTTATTGAAAGAGGGGCTAAAGGAATCTTTAACTTATCTATATTCAAATGGGGAAGTTAGGTTTTTAAGTTTTATGGTGTCCTATGCTTAGATTTAGAAGTAGCTTACAATATATGAGACTTTGTACTTAGTTTTGGTTGTGTTAAGATTCTAGGATACATGATATAATGAATCATTAATTCATTATATAATTAATCTTATGAATAAATAAAGAATAATATCTAAGATATGTATATATTCTTTCTTATTTTTTATACATCATTTCAAAATTAATATAATAAATTTTATATATTTAAGATATTTATTCATTAAAAATAAAATCAATATAGTTAATTTTTTTCATGAGTTCACAATTATTTTTTCATAAATTCTTATATGATAACAATCATATCATATAAATAAGAATTTGTGTTATGTTTCACAAATAAATAAAAAAAATCTTTATATTCATAAGTATAGTCAAGTTTTCATCAAGAGATATTTCAAAATATAAATATTAATTTCACAAAAACAAAGTCAGTAAAAATCCGCTCACTTCATGGATGTAAAATCACTAAATTTCAACTCAGCTCAACAATCAAAATAATAAATAGAAATCTAAGCTCAACTACTAAATAATGACATTCACAACAATAAAAAGTAATCCATGTAAATAATAAATAACAAATTTAAAAAATAGTAAGACTTGTATTAATAAAAAAATCAACAAAATAGTACCACAACAATAAGTAAGATCTCTCAACAAAAAACAAAAAACTAGGTATCAAGGTGAAAGTTCAAATTGTGTCATACTTTAGGCTAATTTATCAGTACAAGTACATTTAAATATTTCCAACTACAAGTCAATTTTGGTCAAACATATGGTCTAGTTGGATTCATTTTAGCTAAATTGGATATGAGTCAAACATTTTCCAACTAGAAGTGTGCACTAAATACATATGTAGTATCACTTTGAGACTGGTTTACCAAAAAATAAAATTATAAAAAAATGTTGTTTCAATAACTCCTCATTTAAATAAATATTTTTTAAAAATATAAAACATTATTTTGTAAACTTAGAAGTATATTTAAGTAAAAAATATTTTTTAATAGTTTATACATAATTTCAAATTTCAAAATAGATGTATCACTTTCTAGTGATTCAATTTAAAAAGTTAAATCAATGTTAGCATTTTCTTTTATAATTTGAACTTTCACCCACCAACAATCATTGCAACAATAAAACATTAATTCATAAGTCATAGGTTGGATAATGCTAACTAGTTAATCTACTTCAATATTGGTGGGATAAATCCACCCATGTCAAATCTCATAAATATTGATAGGACAATTCCAACTACACCAAATCTATCCACATGCATTTATGTATAGCTTTTGTGCACCACTTTATCCCTATGCATTTATGTATAGCTTTTGTGCACCACCATACTACTCACATGTATTTTGTGGCCTTATATATGGTTGCATATGTTAATTTTTAATTAAACTAGTGCATGTGTGACACATAGAGTATTCTCATCCACATGATATGTTGCAATAAATTTGTACCACCCAACAAATTATATGTCACAGAAGATTTTATACACCTCTTAAACCATATTTATTTCACACATGATGTCCATGCCAATGGTCCTAAGTGCAACTAGCACCATAGGAATTTAAACTCATCTATCATCTTATCCACATAGTCAGTGCACCATATGCACATGACACTTTCAACATATCTATGTAGCTTAGCTAGGGGCATACTTGTATAAAGACTTATTTTATGCATTATATAAAGTAGAAAATGCATAACAAGATTCTCATCTTTCTTCTCTATGTATTTATCGTATTCATTCTAAACAAAAGCAAGAATATAATTGCCAAATTATTGTTATATTTCATTTTTTTACTTTACATTTTTATTTTTCTTAATAGATTACATGATCTTGTTGCATTAATAGTTAATATACAAAATTGTATCCTAGTTCACCTTAGGAATCAAATCATTACTATCAAAACTAAATATCTTCTCTCGTGCCAATGTAAGCATGTGCCTAATGGTTAAGCCCTATGTCATCTCCATGAACTTCTCCAAGTTGATACAAGGGAAAGAAACCTTGATAAGGTGATGTGTGGTCTCATTTTTACATCGCACTATAGATTTCACAATAATATTGATTTGTTTTATAGAATAGTCCTTGTTCACTCAAGGTATATTAGATTTTAACTTTATTGAAGAAATTTATCAAGAGGCAAGATGCCTCAACACCAATGATTTACCCATAGATGCTTTAGAGGAATTAAAGTGTCTTTTAGGTCAATGGTTTGTTGGTGTTTTTTCCAACAAAACCTTGAAATCCTCTAAAGGGTAGCCAACCCTTATGCTCAAGAATTTTCAAAGTTAGTGGCCAACAAACGAGTAAGGATTTTGAGGCCCTTACTCCTACACTTTAGGCTCTATGAGACCTAGGAGGGTATCCCTTATCGTGTTCATGTGATACTCATCTGATTGAGAACACTTCTATACACAGATCAATTCCTATTAAATGCAAATAGATGTAATTCATTAAAGATTTGGTAGATCATTGAGCAAATTACTATCTATTTGCTAGGAATTAGGTGATACTTCAGATTCATACATTGTGATTGAAAGTTTTTAATAAATTTCATTCTCATTCAAAATCCCTAGTCAAGGTGCACCAGCTCATCTATCTTTAAAATAACCTAATGAAGAGACTAGTGCTTCATCAATTGGGAAAATGGAGTCAAATTCATAACAACCAATAATATATTAGCCATTTAACTCAGAAATTGGTGGACTATTGTCATACTACTTTGTAGTATTCAACTCACTGCGTCTAAAACATAACTTCTTACCAAATCCCATGCTCTTCCCTCCCAAACCTGTGATGTTATTCAAGCATTTAGTCAATTCTTTGAATTGAAGCAAAAATAAACCCACACATTCAATTAAAGCAACTGAAGATAAACAAAAAGATTGTTGACCATTTCATTTATAATTTGCAAGAGAATTACATAGGAGAGTATACGTTTCAAAACAAAGATTTTCTTCCATATTTGCGGCTTCTATAAAACTATGTTAAGATCATTGCATACAAGACTCATACCCTAGACTTCTTACTATTCTATTCATCGATATTTTTTACAATATGTTCTTTCCTAAGCCTAGCTTTTCACCTAGACCATTCTGAGACTCAAAATTTGAACCCCCCGTAATGAGCCCTGGAATCCCTTTTATATAACAAGGGAGCAACAAGCATCTGACTCAGTTTCATTTCATTTCAAAACTAATTTCATCTACATTTGAGATATTCCCTTAACGGTTAAATGTAATCATTTGCAAAACAGAGGAAAGAAAAATTTCACACCATTTACCGAAGAGAAACCATTCGAGACTGCCAAAAACACTGTTAGTTGTTGTTGATCCTCCATATTCCACATCCGCATTAAACAAACCAATTCTTCATGATACCGTTAGCTCAAAGGCACCCTAGTTAGCACAAAGAACACAAAACTCCACCAAAGTAGTATTATCACCAAAAAACAAAAACCAAGACCTAGACATCATCCCATTCAATCAGATCCAAAATACACACGCCCACTTTGTGTCCTAGCAAAGGCTAGAGAATCCACCACTTCATCTTCATTAGTGTCCTTCAGGTTACCCATGGCGAGTAAGTAATAGCAGTAGCCTGATTTAGTTTCCTTCATACTATCTGAGGGACCATCTGAGATCTCAATGGGAGAACTATGTTGCCTCATATAAGCTTGATTATACTTAATCATCCTCCTTGCCTCCCTCACAGTATTCACCGGCTCTTTCCCTTTGTATTTGGCTGACTCTCCCAGGACAACCCTGCTTCTCAGATGATAATTGCTTTTCACACTAACCTGCACTGACTTCTTACTGCGTGCACCTTTCTTGTCCTCCTTCTTTGGAGTTAAAATAACTTCAGGCATGTTTTGCTCATTCTGTGGAGCATCATCATGTGACTCCTGCAAGTTGAGTCTTTGAGACCTTTGTACCAGGGAAGCAGAAAAAATGGACTTACTCATTTTCACTGTAAATGGGCTGAGAGCAATAAGGCTTCACAATTGTAGATTGACCCTTCACTAGTTTTTGGAGAAGATTGCAAAATATAAAACTATCACCACTCTCTTCACAGACTTAGAAAATTTTAGCTTCTGATTGCAATGGTGAAAAAACAAAGGCTATCAACTCTCATTTATTAGGCAGCTTGAGCATGTTGATTGTCAATACTTAGTGAAATTCCACACGAGCAAGCAGACGATCAACTGTTGGCTCTTACATCACGACCGTTAATCTCCTAGGTGCATGAAAATATGCATATCATCTTCAATGATTATAGGAGAACTTAATAGTTCACATGTATCAGGATCAAATTTGATTAATCTTGCAAGCATCTTCTGCCATTAATGCTCGCTCATGCAAAGCAAAACAACTATCACACTCATATCTTTGGCTTTAATTAATAGTTGTTGATCTCCTGGTGAAGTGGTGCATCGAACGACTCAGATTGAGTCAACAAGTTTTGAATTTCATTCGCTTTTGCTTGCCAATCCTTTAGCCAATGACATTGGGCTAACTAGATTCCAACTCATCCATCTTTAGGCTCCACCATCGTCTTTTGGGCATAAGAAAAGATACACATGTCACAAGCCCGTTGACCTCGTGGCTTTGAATAAAGAATTATTTTATCTACATGGGGTTGGCAGGGAATGGCTGAGATTAACTCCTAGCATTCCTTCTCAGCAATCGATTTGGACCCTCACAGTGTCAGGCGTGATAGTGGATACCAGGCCCCACACCTGCAACGAGACACGTGTCCAGCGCCTGCTGACCCTGTAGCTTTTGAGAAACTATTATTTTATTAACACAGGGTTGGTAGGGAACAGTCTAGATCAAACCCGTTGATCCGACGGCTAGTAATATTTGCACATGTGCAAAATTTAGTCTTAAAATGGGACTTGACTAGGTCGTTGACAACTTGACCCTTAGGAACAAAGACTTAAGACTTAAGTCATTTAATATGAAATCTTAGCCCAACCATAGGAAAATTTAAGCGATGAAAAGACACTTAGTGACTGGAAAACCTAACCCCTGGGGCCAATGAAAATAATGATTATAATGGCTCAAGTGGAAACTTGGGTAACTAGTAATCGGGTGTGGTAGGTCAATGTAGAAATATAATGCCCAAGGGTTTAAAATGAAAAATTGTGAAACGAGGGATTTTAGACCAAAACCTTAAACCCACCCGTGGACACAAGGGCTTAAATTCATGACAAGGCAAGATTCATCTCAATTTTTTTTAAAATTTAAAAGCTCTAATAGTGGCTCATGCTCAAGGATGCATACCCCTGGTGAGTATGGCAAGAATCCAGATCTCAGGTTGAAGTAGACCAACAAAGAAGGACAAAAACCTGAGAGCTTGCCCGAACCAAGCAAGTAGACACAACCAAAAACAAACAAACCAAACCTATATACAATATTTACATAACTATACATTGTGTCCCTCCTTTTCATTTTAGAAGCCATCTGCTAATGTATATACCATTAGGCCTGCCTCATGCAATTCCATAGGCTTCAATCTTCAAATTGGTGGCCCTAGGCCTCCAAAAACTTGGTACCAACTCTTACCTCTATCAAAGACTTTATCCTCAACTATTTGTAATGGATCAACATTTCTATCAAGCATTCCCACACCATCAGCTCCATTGTGATTGACACAATCAACCTCATATACCATATTTCCAAAACTGCCCTTTTCATTAGCCTACTCCAGTACAAGCTTAGCTGATAGAATTGAAAAGGTGAAACATTCATATTCTATATGATCATTAACCTCACCAACTTCGACATCATATTTTGTTTGCATATCAAACCAAAAACCTTCATAGATACTTTGGTGTATGCCATGCAAACAACCCCCAAATGTATCAAAAGCAAAGGGTGCATATTTAGGAGCATCCTTGAATTGGGCATCATAACATGGGAATACTACTAAGTAGTTTGATTTAGATACATCAAAGCACACCTTGGTTTCCAAGAGATAGACATCATATTTACCATCATCATCCTAGAACTGAGTAAATGGTTTCATCTCAGGCTTAGTAACATACCTTGACTCATTTTTCAAACCCTCATCCAATTCAATACAAAAGGCTTCAAAAGTAGGCTGAGACAATTCAGGATAATCAGGGTCAGCATAAAGGCACTCATGTGCATTTGAAACTTCATGTGCATAATCAGTTGATAAGTATATTGACCCAAATGTGAAGGACCCACTATACTCTAAAATTTGTTGATTTATAGTTGAACAGGAACCTTCATTCTCCTTTACATAAATGATGTTCTCATTGAATGAAGACATGTCCATACTCACATTGTGAAGATGAGAAGAATCAAAAAAGAAGGATCCATATCTAATTTCATATTGAATAACATCACCCTCACTTTTATTTGCATCATTTGGTTACTCTACACACAGATCAAAGAGCCTTATAGTGCCAACACAATCTAAAGATTCATTAAGTTGTTTCTCATTATCCATGGGCAATAATGCCAATTTAGGGTCCATGTGCTTATCATAATGCATAACCTAGTCATTCAATAATGAACCCCATCTTTCATAAATGAATACACCATCATCCTCTTCTTGTATAACTAACGTTTCCATCTTTGTTCTACACAAACAATCATAAGCAGTTGGGGTATAACCATGTTCATCATTTCTAGCATTGTATTTATGATCAACACATTGAACAATCACATTTTTATCTTCACATTCTCCATCATTCAAGAAATTAACATGCTCAGTTGATAGCAAACCCAAATCACATTCCAGATATGCACCAAATGCAATTTGTTCATTCACTTGTGAACAGGTGATTTCATGAGTATTTGTATCATTGCATCCTTCATGTGACTGAAGTACTTCAGAATCATCCCCATAAGAGTAGTTACAAACCTCGAAGAAATAATCAGAAACTTCAATCTCATCATGATCCTTAATATTACCCATGCCATTTGAATCAAATGTAAAATGTTCATAGGCAATGCTCCCAAGGAACTCATCAATGTGTTACTTTGTTTGCTCATGGCCACATTCTGAACCTGTGTCAAATGCATCATTAGAGTTCTCAGCAAAGAGCGGGTTATCTCTACACCAATAAGGGTTAGCACTTCTCATCTCAAGTAAAGCTGGAGGCTCATCAAATAAGGGATTTTGTCGTACAGTCATTGTTTTCATAAAAACTTATGCCTCCTTAGTAGGAGGGTCCAAATCTTTCACATCATCATCGCACTCAAAGTCATCATAATCACTAGAGGAGCTCACAGACAAATTTTCAACTTCATCCCCATCATTTGTAATTAACATCATTGAGAGTTCACATTCTAAGAACTCTTCACATGAAGAAAATTGTTCACTTTCAAGCAACACATACGTGCTCATAGTTATCAACATATCCCCTATTTGAGGCAAAGGATCTCATCTCTACTTCATAAGAAGAATCATAATCAACAAAGGAATGACCAAACATTTTTAGGAATCATTTGGTCACATATTTTCAGGAATATCCCTTATTGCCTTTGCAAATCTAAGATAGAAAGCAGGAACCAACTCATCATCATTTTTCTGAATTTCCATAAAAAAATTTCTTACCACATTTGGATTCACCCTTTTACCAAACTGTTCTACAAAGGCTATCTTAAATTGATTCCATGAAGCTATAGAACATGTCGATAAATATGAGAACCAATCTCTAGAATATTCCTTCAAAGATTGAACAAAAAGCTTCATGACAACATCCTCATGATTTACCTCATAGTCCCCCATCAAATCCATGAATGTATGCAAATGCTTAGAAGCTGATTCTAAACTCTGACCTATGAATTTAGGCAAATATTTCCTAACATTTTTAGGAATCAGGTTTGGAAAACCTTTAATACCACTAAAAACTAGTGGCATATACCTTTCGATAGAGAAATTTTCTTGAGGGCATGATGAAAACTGTGTGCTTTGCATATTCTTACTTGACATTTCATAGGGAAACCTTCTTGCATCCATATTCAATTCTTATCAACCTCATACAAAAATATCAACTACCTCATTTACTAATTCAACCATAATTCTAAAATATAGATTAAACATTCGTGCCTAAAGCTTTCTCAAAGGCATAATTCAAAAATAAACATACTTCTTCAACCCATAATACATGATGTATCTAAGGGTAAATTTTAGGTATGTTAGATGTTAGCAAATCAACAATGCATATATACCCAAAGAACTACAAAGTACAATGAAAGAAAATATAGATGAAATGATTATACCAGTTAATCGTCAAAGCCTCCATGATTCCTCTTCGTAGCACCTTCTAACTTGTTGATGGTTGCCCTCAGATCGAACGTACGAGCAATCTTTTGACTATGCCTATGTCCTAAACAAGCTTTGAAGGATTTTATTAATGACTATGCCTATGCCTATGACAAATTGACTCTAAAATTCCTATGCCAAGAAATGTCTAAACTTGATGAAGTAAATGCAATATCTAAGAAATGAGCATAAATATGACTAGTAAAAAATGTGAGCAAAATTGGCATTTTATAGAAAATGCAATTTTGAATGGACGAATGAGATTGACTTTTGACAGAAGCCTAAAATCAGAGGACAAGATTTAATCTGATAATCCTTAATCAGGGTTAGGGAAAAATCCTTAAATGAGTGGTCGAGATGTCATCTGAGAGAATCGAATCGGCGGTGGAGAATAGATGAGATAATTAATTAGAAAAATAAAGATCTTCAAAAATCAAGAAGATAAAGACTGCCTGATTTGTGAGATTAAAAAAATCAAGAAGATAAGAATTGAACTAAAGATCAGATTTGGAAAATCAAACATCTGCTCGATTGCTTGATTTTTGGAAGAATATTACCATTTTGAATTAAATTAATTCAAAATATGGATTTTGTGAGATAATAAATAGATTTCTATTTTCAAATTATTTACTAAAATGAACTGTCAGTTAAAAATGTGAAATCATTTTAAATAATTAATTTATTTAAAATGAGAGAAATGTTAATTTTGACAATTAAATAATTAAAAATAATTATTTAATTTAGCAGATATGATTAGTAATTAAATAAATTAATAAATTCATTTAATTATGAGAATTAGTGACATGTTAAATAAATAAATGATATTCATTTATTTAATAATCAGGAAGAATAAATGAATAAAGATAATTAAACAAATTTATAAATTTATTTAATTAGAGGAAGACTTAGACAATTAATGACATATTTAATAAATAAATAAAATTTATTTATTTAATAATCATGAAGAATAAAAGGACATGAATTAATTAAATAATTATGAATTATTTAATCAATAGACGAATGTGGACCAAGGACATAATTAAATGTCATAATTATGCTAGGACGAAAGTGGTAAAAATAGAGCTTGCAGGCCTAGGTCATTTTTAATTGTCTACACATGAATTTCAAATTTCACTTCAAAAGCATGTAAAATCACCACTACTATTCCCTTTCTTAGTGCCATTTCATTTAATTGGGAACCACTTACAACGTAAGTCTTGGAAACTTCACATAAATTGCTTGCAAACATGATAATATTTTCTTTAAATTTATGAGAATACCTGGAAACTTGTAGTAGTTGTTAACCTTTCTTCTTGACTGAAAATTTACAGATCTAGAACTTTTCAGTATTCATTATCAGGTTCTTTAGATAGAGTTGCCACCTCTCTTCAAAGAGGATTAAACTTCAAGTAGTATAAAGTGCTTTCAAAAGTAAATCTCATTTTGGGTCTTCTCCAATAGCAGAGTCACACTCAAATTCTTTGAAATTTGCTACAACAAAACCTTTACCAACTTCAAGAACTTTTCAACATTTGAACATGATGTTCAGATCCACCAAATGCTTGACTTTGTAATATTGCAGTCTACAACTAGAGATTCAAAATTCTCCCTAGCAGAGTCGCCAATTCTGTTGGTGTTTTTCCAGCAAAACCTTGAAATCCTCTAAAGCGTAGCCAACCCTTATGCTCAAGAATTTTCAAAGTTAGTGGCCAACAAACGAGTAAGGATTTTGAGGCCATTACTCCTACACTTTAGGCTCTGTGAGACCTAGGAGGGTATCCCTTATCATGTTCATATGATACTCATCTGATTGAGAGCACTTCTATACACAAATCAATTCCTATTAAATGCAAATAGACGTAATTCATTAAAGATTTGGTAGATCATTGAGCAAATTAATATCTATTTGCTAGGAATTAGGTGATACTTCAGATTCATACATCATGATTGAAAGTTTTTAATAAATTTTATTCTCATTCAAAATCCCTAGTCAAGGTGCATTTCCAGCTCATCTATCTTTAAAATAACCTAATGAAGAGACCAATGCTTCATCAATTAGGAAAATGGAGTCAAATTTGTAACAACCAGTAATATATTAGCCATTTAACTTAGAAACTGGTGGACTATTGTCATACTACTTTGTAGTATTCAACTCAGTGTGTCTAAAACATAACTTCTTACAAAATCCCATGCTCTTCCCTCCCAAACCTGTGACGTTATTCAAGCATTTAGTCAATTCTTTGAATTAAAGAAAAATAAATCCACACATTCAATTAAAGCAACTGAAGATAAATAAAAAGATTGTTGATCATTTCATTTATAATTTTCAAGAGAATTACATAGGAGAGTATATGTTTCAGAACTAATATTTTCTTCCATATCTGTGGCTTCTATAAAACTATTTTAAGACCATTTCATACAAGACTCATACCCTAGACTTCTTATTGTTCTATTCATCATTATTTTTTACAATATGTTATTTCCTGAGCCTAGATTTTCATTTAGACCATTCTAAGACTCAAAATTTGAACCCCCTCGTAATGAGCCCTGAAATCCCTTTTATAGAACAAGGGAGCAACAAGCATCTGGCTCAGTTACATTTCATTTCAAAACTAATTTCATTTGCATTTGAGATATTCCCTAAACGGTTAAACGTAATCATTTGTAGAACAGGGGAAAGCAAAATTTCACACCATTTGTCGAAGATAAACTAGTCAAGATCGCCAAAAACACCGTTAGCTATTGTTGAGCCTCCATATTAAACAAACTGATTCTTCATGACATTGTTAGCTCAAAGGCACCCTAGTCAACACAAAGAGCACAAAACTCCACCAAAGCAGTATTATCACCAAAAAGCAATAACCAAGACCTAGACATCATCCTGTTCAATCAGAGCTAGAATACACATGCCCATTTCATGTCCTAGCAGAGGCTGGAGAAGCCACTACTTCATCTTCATCAATGTCCTTCAAGTTACCCATGGCGAGTAAGTAATAGTCGTAGCCTAATTCAGTTTCAGTCATACTATCTGACGAACCATCTGAGATCTCAATGGGAGAACTATGTTGCCCCATATAAACTCGGTTATACTTAATCATCCTCCCTGCCTCCCTCATAGTCTTCATCGGCTCTTTCCCTTTGTATTTGGCCGAATCTCCTAAGACAACCCTACTTCTCAGATGATAATTTCTCTTCACACTAACCTACACTAACTTCTTACCGCATGCACCTTTCTTTTCCTCTGGATTTAAAATAACTTTAGGCATGTTTTTCTCATTCTCTGGAGCATCATCATGTGACTCCTGCAAGCTGAGTCTTCGAAACCTTCGCATCGGGGAAGCATAAACAATGGACTTACTCATTTTCTGTTGGTGTGAATAAGTCTTGTACCTAGTTTATTCCTTTACTAGGGACTTAGGGGACTTAATTCACATGTTAAGTTTACTTAGGATATTAGTTGTCATATCTAGATAAGTATTAGTTGTCTTATCTAGAATTTCCACTTTCCTAGGTAGTTATGAGTTAGTTGTCTCATGTGATAGGATTAAGACACTTGTCATGATCTTGTCTTATCCTATCTCTCATCCTTGCCTTTATAAGCAAGGCATCTCTACCATATTGTAATTTGCATAAAGCATTGTATAGTATTGCATTGATCATATTGTATCATATTGCAATCCTTGTTTGGTGGAATATCATCTTCCATTGTTGCTTCTCTCTATCTCTTGTGGAGGTTCTTTGGTGTTGCAGATTGAAGATCTTGGGTTGATAACTCCAACATGGTATCAGAGCTTTGAATCTAGCAAGCCCCTTCCATTTCTTTATTAAAGAGTTTCCATCAATTTCTATTGTGATTTTTGAGTTTCTTGTATCCTATATTGCATGCTTGCATTTTGGTGAGATCTGGTGATTGCAGCACTTTTGGCTATAGTGGCAGTATTTTAGGCTGTCCCATTGCATCCAGGAGGCTCGAAAAAGTCAGATCTGGCTTTTGTTTCACTCAATTTCGTCACCATTTGCAACTTTGGCAAAGAAGGGTTTGGAGCTCAGATTTGGTGAACAACTTTTCACAGGAGCACTTTGAGCAAAAATTAAGCCTTCCATTGCGTCCGGGTGGCCGTTTTCAATTTTTTTGATATATAATTTGCCTATATTCGGCAAAAGTTGTCTTCAGAGCAAAATTTTTTTAGCCGAGGAGCCGTACGGCCCCCCGCGCAGCGCTGTCGGCATTTGTTAACAGCCGCAAACTTATTAAAGTCTGCGGACTGTTATTCAGTCCGCCAGCGGCTTAACAGCCGCCAGCGGCCACCGTCGACAACCGCCAGCGGGCGGTCTATAAACCGCTGGCCGCAACAGCCCGCAGCGGCTACAGTGATCGCCACCGGGAGCCGCCAGCGGGCGGTCTACAAACTGCCTCCGCCAGCCGCCAGACACCGCCGATTGCCGACGGAAACAGCTAGCGGTTAATTGAAACTGCCCGGTTTGTTTTTTGCAGCAGCCCAGCGCCTGGTCACGTGGGTGACCGACCGTTAGCCCCCGAGGGCCACATTTTTGCTCCCAGTTAGCCTTCACAGTGCCTAAAATAGGCCTTTTTTTCAATTTTGCATAACTTTTCGCAACAAAGTCGGATTTTTGAAAACAAGATATCGTCGGAAATTTGGTTCGACGAACTTCGCAGTGGTGCAGATGATTTTTCCAGATTTTGACATTTTTTGCCAGTTTTTTCAGCTTGAAGGTACAAGTGCATTTATTGCTTGTTCTTGATGTAACTTTTGCAAACGAAGTCGAAATTTGGCAAACTTTTTTTTGAAATTGATCAGAAAATCGCAAGGAATCTGTTTGTAACCTTTGTTTTCAGCTTTGCAAGCTCCTTTTTCTGAAAATTGTAAAAATCACCGTGTGTTATAAACAGTTGATTTGAGCTTGTCACTTGTAAAAATTGCAAACTTTGTTCATTGTAATTTGTTGGGGGGGTTGCAAATTGAGTTTTAATACATTCTGGGGGGGTGAAAGGCACAATTTAAGTGCCACATTTTCCTTTTTCTTTTGGTGTTCATGGCGGATCTAAGGCAAATTGAACCACTCACTCCACACAATTATCATACATGGAAGCTAAAAATGACTCAATTGTTACAATCTAAGGGTCTATGGCCAATGTTAGATGCAGAACAACCTAAATTTACAAGGGATTATGAAAATTTTGTCCATAGATGTAAAATGGATGAAGCAAAAGGGCTCATTGGCTTACATGTATTTGATAATTTGTTGTTTCATATTTCGGAGTGCAAAACACCTAAGAATGTTTGGGATAAACTTGAAGAATTGTATGGTAAAATAAATCATTTCAGAACCTTGCAACTTCAAGCAGAACTACAATCCCTCTCTCCAGATGCATTTCCTTCAATTCAGGATTTCCTTGCACAATTCAAGATGATTTTTTCACAGTTGAAAGGATGTGGACATGATGTATCTAGTGATGAATGTATCTTCTTGATTCTGTCTAAGTTAAAGGGCCCTTATCAAGTGTTTTCTTCTACTTTCTATTCAACTATGGATGCAATAGGGAAAGATTACAAAATGCCTACATTTGAGTTGATTTGTGAGCATCTTACTATGGAAGAGGCCAAGTTAATTCAGTTGGATGCCTTACCTAATTCCAAGAATCATGCTCTAATGGCTCAATCATCCAAGGGTAAAGGAAAGAACAAGAAGAATCCCAAAGCAGAATCATCTTCTGGTAGTGAGAATCCCTCCAAACTGAAGCCAAAGAACAATCAGAAGTCCACTCAATCTCCTTCTTCTTCTACCTCTGGAGATTCTTCTTCCAAGTCCAAGAAAAAGAAAGGAGATCCTTGTTCATTTTGTGGAAAAACTGGGCATGATGCATCTCATTGCTTTAAGAGATTAGAGGCCTTAGAGGAAGCTATGAAGAAGCACAATATTTCAGTGGCTAAGCCTTCTTCCATGGGCAAAGGGCAAGCTCTTTCAGCACGAGCTATGCATTCACCTTCAGATAGTTGGATTCTTGATTCAGGTGCTTCACATCACATGACCAATTCACGTGATCTTCTTGATTCCATAGTTCATACTTCTACTTCTCAGATTGCAGTTGGGAACTCTTCACAGATTCCATTTTGGGGACAGGCTCCGTTCAGATGCTAGATGGGTGCATTGAGGATGTTCTTCTTGTTCCTGATATTTCAGTGAATCTTCTTTCCATATATTAGATTTTTCATTCTGGAGATGGGAAGTCAGTTGAGTTTACTCCATAGAATGTGACTATTAGACAGTTGTAGGATCCTGAGAAGGTTGTTGCTACAGGGATAGTAGATCATGAGAATCATTTGTATCGATTTGATGGATTTGAGTCTTCATCAGGTTCATGTTTTGTTGCTCATGCTGATTCAATGAGCAAGCTTTGGCATGAGAGATTTGGGCACTTGAACTACAGATATCTTCAGCAAATGCAAGCACATAACTTAGTGGTTGGTCTTCCAAAGATCACTTGCACAGATGGTGTTTGTCAAGGATGTGTTCTTGGAAAGCAACATCAAGACTCTTTTCCTAAGGGTCACGCTACACGTGCAACCACACCCCTTGAGTTGGTCCATAGTGATCTTATGTCATTCCCAACTCCTTCTTTTTCAGGGGCTAAGTATGTGCTAACATTCATTGATGATTTTTCCCGCCGGACATGGGTCTATTTTCTGAAGCTCAAGAGTGAAGTCCTCACCAACTTCAAGACCTTCAAAACATTTGTGGAGAAGCAGTCAGGTTTTTCTCTTCGACAGATACGCACAGATAATGGGGGGGAGTATGTCAATCAGGCTTTTCAGGATTTTTGCAGTGAGCATGGTATTCTTCATCAGCACACAGTTCCTTACACTCCTTAGCAGAATGGTGTGGCGGAGAGAAAGAACATGACTCTCAGGGAAATGGCCAATTGTATGATTCAGTCTAGGTCCATGGCTCCCGCCTTTTGGGCCGAAGCTGTCAATTGTGCCAACTATATTCAGAATCGTATGCCCCACAAGGTAGTGCGAAATATGACCCCTGAGGAGGCTTGGTCTCATCGCAAGCCTAATGTATCCTTCTTCAGAGTATTCGGTAGTGAGGCTTGGGCATTCATTCTGAATGGTCGGTGTAAATCCATGGAGAAGAAGAGTCAGTGTTACATCTTTGTTGGCTATTGTGAGGATGTGAAGGCATATAGATTGTTTGATCCTGACACACGAGAGGTTCATTTTCGACATGATGTTCAGTTTTCTGAGACCTTCACCCAGCCAGATCCTCCTTCGACTTCTTCTTCATCACAACCTACTTAGTCTTCTTCAATTCATGATACTTTGCTACTTGAGGAAGACTTTGATGGTGGTCTTGATGAACCTCCTCCTCACTCACCCACTAGGCCACGATGGGCTCGAGTTACTCTTGAGGAGGCTGGTCCTCTTGTTGGTGATCCCACAGACACTCGCCGCACTCGTTCTCAGACTTCTGGAATTAGTCTTTTGAGTCATGCAGTTTCAAATGATCCTCAAAAGTTTTCAGATGCTTCGGGTATTCCAGAGTGGGATAGTGCTATGGATGATGAGTATTCTTCTTTGATGAAGAATCATACTTGGGATCTTGTGCCTCTTCCTAAGGGAAGAAAGTTGGTTCGATGCAAGTGGGTGTATCATACCAAGTATGCAGTAGATGGTTCCATTGACAAGTACAAGGCTCATCTTGTTGCAAAGGGGTTTTCTTAGGTTGAAGGGATTGACTATTCCGAGACCTTTGCTCCTGTTGCCAAGATGGATTCTATTCGCCTTGTCCTTGCTCTAGCTACATCACAGGGATGGTCAGTATATCAGATGGATGTGAAGAGTGCTTTCTTGCATGGGGATCTTCATGAGGAGATCTATATGGAGCAGCCACCAGGTTTTGTGTAGGACTCTTCACTTGTTTGCAGGCTTCGATGTTCATTGTATGGTCTCAAACAAGCCCCTCGGGCTTGGTATGAGAAGATGGATAGTTTCTTGCTTGCTTCCGGCTATACTCGTTGCCATTCCGATCCCACAGTTTATACACAGAGACATGGAGAGGATCTACTTATACTTGTGCTCTACGTGGATGATTTGATTCTCACAGGGAGTTCTACTTCCATGATTCAGAGTACACAACGAGCATTGATGGAGCGATTTGATATGACCGACCTTGGTCTTTTGCATTACTTCCTTGGTCTTCAGATTCATCAGACTTCTGAGGGGATCTTCATTTTCTAGCAGAAGTATGCTCTTGATTTGCTTCAGAGATTTGGCATGGCTGATTGCAAGCCTGCCCCTACTCCATTCCAGTCAGGTGTTGTACTGTCTTCTAGTTGCACTACTCCTATAGTTGATCCTACCTTGTATCGGCAGTTGGTTGGCAGTCTTTTGTACTTGACACATAGTCGTCCTGATATTTCCTTTGCGGTTGGACTTGTCTCTCGCTTCTCACAGGAGCCTGATGAGAGTCATTGGAAGGCCGCCAAGTGTATCTTGAGATACATTCAGGGCACTACTCATTTTGGCATTCACTACACTTCAGGTGCATCTCAGATTGTGGGCTTCACTGACTCAGATTGGGCTGGTGATGTCAATGATCGGAAGTCTACTTCTGGCTTTGTCTTTTGCCTTGGTTCTGGTCCGATTGCATGGTCATGCAAGAAGCAGACTGCTATTGCATTATCATTGACAGAGGCTGAGTATCGAGGTGCAGTGTTGGCTAGTCAGGAGGTTTTGTGGCTTCGTCAGTTGATGACTGAGTTTGGATTCCCTTCCACTCAGCCCACTACTCTTTGGTGTGACAATCAGAGTGCCATTCATATCTCTCGCAACCCAGTGGAGCATCAGCGGACTAAGCATATGAGATCCACATGCACTTCATTAGGCAGCTCATCCAGGATGGTGTTCTCGGCTTGGAGTATTTCCCTACAGATCAACAGGTTGCAGACATCTTCACTAAACCTTTGGCATCGCCTCGTTATCTTCAGTTGCGATCGATGCTTGGGGTGAAGGAAGTTGTCCTTGGGGGGTCTTGAGGAGTCCTCCTTCCTTCATTAGTTTTCTTTGTTTCTTTCTCTCTTTTGGAGAGGAGTTTTCTCCCACAGGGTTTTTCTCCTTTTCTCCGCTTGTGAGAGTTTTTTTGTTTTGTACATGGGTACCTCATCAGGCCTAGTTGTCGGGACCCATCCTTTTCATTATGCATTGGTTTGTACCTCCCTAAGTTGCACTTAAGGGGGGGTGTTGGTGTGAATAAGTCTTGTACCTAGTTTATTCCTTTACTAGGGACTTAGGGGACTTAATTCACATGTTAAGTTTACTTAGGATATTAGTTGTCATATCTAGATAAGTATTAGTTGTCTTATCTAGAATTTCCACTTTCCTAGGTAGTTATGAGTTAGTTGTCTCATGTGATAGGATTAAGACACTTGTCATGATCTTGTCTTATCCTATCTCTCATCCTTGCCTTTATAAGCAAGGCATCTCTACCATATTGTAATTTGCATAAAGCATTGTATAGTATTGCATTGATCATATTGTATCATATTGTAATCCTTGTTTGGTGGAATATCATCTTCCATTGTTGCTTCTCTCTATCTCTTGTGGAGGTTCTTTGGTGTTGCAGATTGAAGATCTTGGGTTGATAACTCCAACATTTTCACTGTAAATGGGTTGAGAGCAATAAGACTTCATAATCGTAGATTGACCCTTCATTGGTTTTTGGAGAAGATTGCAAAATATAAAACCATCACCACTCTTTTCATAGGTTTAGAAAATTTTAGCTTTTGATTGCAATGGTGAAAAAATAAAGGCTATCAACTCTCATTTATCAGGCAGCTTGAGCATGTTGGTCATCAATGCTTAGTGAAATCCCACATGAGCGAGCAAATGATCAACCCTTGGCTCTTATATCACGACTGTTAATCTCCTAAGTGCATGAAAATATGCATATCATCTTCAATGATTACAGGAGAGTAATTGTTCAAACATATCAGGATCGAATTTGATTAATATTGCAAGCATCTTTTTCCATTAATGCTCACTCTTGCGAAGCAAAATGACTATCACGCTCATATCTCTGGCTTTAAATAATAGTCGTCGATCTCCTAGTGAAGTGGTGCATTGAACGACTCAGGTTGAGTCAACAAGTTTTGAATTTCATTCACTTTCGCTCGCCAATCCTTTAGCCAATGACATTGGGCCAACTAGATTCCAACTCATCCATCCCCGGGCTCCACCATCGTCTTTTGAGCATAAGAAAAGATACATGTGTCACAAGCCCGTTGACCCTGCGGCTTTGAATAAAGCATTATTTTATCTACGTGGGGTTAGCATGGAATGGCTGAGATTAACTCCCAGTATTCCTTCTTAGTCTTTAATTTGGAGCCTTACAGCGTCAAGCGTGATAGTGGATACCGAGCCCCACACCTGCAACGAGACACTTGTCTAGCACCCGCTGACCTTGCAACTTTTGAGAAACTATTATTTTATTCATGCGGGGTTGGCGGGGAATGGTCTAGATCAAACCTACTGATCTGACGGCTAGTAATATCTGCACATGTGCAAAAGTTAGTTTTAAAATGGGACCCAACTAGGTCGTCGACAACTTGACTCCTAGGAATGAAGAATTAAGACTTAAGTTGTTTAGTATGAAATCTTAGCCCGGCCAGAGGAAAATTTAAATGATGCAAAGGAACTTAGTGATCGAAAAACCTAACCCTGGGGGCCGGTGAAAATAACAATTATAATGGCTCAAGTGGCAACTTGGGTAACTGGTAACTAGGTGCGGCAGGTCAATGTAGAAATAGAACGCCCAAGGGTTTAAAATGAAAAATTGTGAAATGAGGGATTTTAGACCAAAACCTTAAACCCACCCTTGGACATAAAGGTTTAAATTCATGACAAGGCAAGATTCATCTCAATTTTTTAAAAAATTTAAAAGCTCTACCATGGTCAACCTTTTAACATCACCATTGAAAATAATAGTTAAAATTACATCATCATGCATGGTGTAATTTAGTGACTTGGTCTCTTTATCACCATACATACAAATCCCTAATCTCTAGGATGGTTGTAGCATGGTAAGGATATTTAAGCTAACTAGACAATACACTTTCAAGTATGTAGTCTTGAACCTATATAGTCCACTACCACTAGAGTGATGTTTCACCTCTTGTAATCTATAATAAATTTCTTGGAAGACTATATGTGTATGATTAGGATGAAATCTAACATTCAAATCCACAACGAAGGACAACATGCATCAACAAATGGTACTTCAATCCCCACAAGAACTAAAATCACCAACCAAAAAAACTTGGGTCTCTACTAAATAGTACTAGAATATTATTGTATGTATAGAAGTGTGTGATTCTCATGTTCTAACCAAAAGAACCTATGTAGCCAAGTTCCCAAGTGTTATTGACTACTCTGTCATAACAACATATGCTAATAAGGTACTATAGAAGTATGGAGAAATTTATGTACTAGAATATGAAGGTCTTCTAATATATTTAGTAGTACAACATCAAATTGATTTGGTTCTCAAACATCATTTCCTAAATAGTTCATAATATCATAGGTTTTCTTGTGATAATGAGGTTTGACACTAGACCTAAGAGATAATAGAGCAAGCTAAGATTTGATCAAGTTCAATAATACTTTTGTAAAAAATGGATGTCCTTTGTTGTGCATCAATGACTTACTCAACTAGATTTGAGGTGTCCAATACTTCACAAGATTAGCCTCAAACCTAGATAATATTAGGTAAGTATATATGCTTAAGGCATTTGGAAAATTAATTTTAAGACTCAAGAAGGACTAGATGAATATCCAGTTATGACCTTTAGCTTGAGCAATGCTTTGACCATATTCATGTACTTCAAGAATGAAATCCTCTAAACCTTCACTAATGTCTTTGTTATAGTTTATCTAGATGAAATATTCATTGATGAGAAAACATGGGAGGGTTTGTGCAAGATCATGGGGGTCCAAAAAGTGGCGATGTGAAAAAAAGGCATTTTTAACTCACTCAAAAACAAAAAAATTTGCTTTGATTTTTCCAGACTCGGGTAGAAAAGTACATGGTGCCATAGCAAACACCTAATTGAAATGGATATTTGTTATGTTTAGGTCAGTTTTTTTAATTTGGTCGGGTTCAGGACCAACCAGACATTTAGTTTAATATATTATATTAATCTTTTAATATAATTTTAATAATGTTTGAATATAACACATGGGCATATTTAATTTAATATATTATTATAATATTTTTAATTTAATATTACATAATAATATAATTAATATATTATAATACGTATATAATATTAAATAGTATATAACATTATATTATTTTATATTAAATATAATATAATATTATATTATAATATTAAATATTTTATATCATATCATCATATTATATAATAATATAATATTATAATATATTAATTATATTATTATATAATAATATATTATATTATAATATAATATAACTGTTATCAATAGTTTTGCACCTTGCTGAATGTAGTATTCAACAAACTACTGAAACATGGAAACCTCTTTCAAATGTGGGTGATCTTACGCGAAAGAGGAATCTCCAGAGTGAGCTGGTTCTCCGAATGATGAATTCTATTCTAAAACAACTTCTGAGGAAAGGGATGAAGAATAACTGAACATAAAAACCTATTTCTAAAAGATGATTCACCAAACTTATAAGAATTCAGACCTAACCACTCATAACAACTTCTCTATTGCAGTAATCCTCACAATCTCATTGGCACATATCCCATCAGTGATTCGCATGAAGATCTGGAAAACAAATACAACATGCAACCTGAACCATGTAATTTTGAAACACCACCTATAACAACAAGACATAAAAGGATTTCAATTTGAAAACACAAGTATATCAGATTGCCATTACAAATTTGAGATAGAAAATAAGAAGGAGAAATTTGCTGCTCTATTAAAACTGGAAGAGTATCAATCTATCCAAACTGAGTATCAAAAGGTTTACAAGCTCCCAAAAATGAGTAAGGGAAAGAAACTCTGATCTGAACTGCTGAGAATGGAGAGTTGAAAGACTAAATCTATCAAAAGAACTCTCCAGGAAACCCTAATCCGAGCTAAGAAAAAGCTCAAGGAAAAAAGGCTTCAAACAAACTCAAAAAATTGCTTAAAAGCAGAAAAAAGCACAATGCTTTTATGATGAACCTGTCAAGCCTCTAAAAATAGGCTAAATCTGCTTTAAAAGCACAAAAACACCTTATCTCTCCAAGACAAGTCTGAAATCCGACCAAGAAGAAAAGTCAGTCAAAGATCTGCTAAAAATAGCAAGAAAACATAAAGCAACTTATAGAATATCACTTTTATGCTTTTGCTTTTACAAGATGCATATTTTTTTACAATTGTCTATTTTTGCAACTCAAAGATTGGAAATCTTTTGCAAAAATAAAACTGCTTATCTCTTCATTACAACATTCTAATTTTCTCAAAAATCATAAAAACACATTACACAATCTTCTTCTTATCAAAACTTCTCATTAATTTCTCATAAAACCAATTAAAATGAGAAACCCTAAAAATATGGCACTAAGCATAAGGCATTCATAAATCTCCCCTAATTGCCTCTTCATTTAAAACAATACCCTAAGGCATAAACCCATACTTCTCTAAGGCAAAACAATAAGTCTTCAATACCTAAGACATCACCCTAGCATTCAATTTCGGCCTTACATAATCATGGATTTAGACTTAGGTTTGAATGAATCATAAGGAAAGCATTATGGGTTCGACCACCATTTGATATTCAACATGTGCATTTTGAATGAACATTTTGGAACTTCATAAGGATCGAATTAGGGCTTTGATCAAAACAGGGTCAAACCCTAATTATCATCATTTCACACCCATGACTTTGGAAAGAAAGAAACTCTGTCTGCATGAACAACGCCGCTATGATGGTGTTGGATTCGAGCCCATGTGCTTCAGTAATCTTTCTCTGCTCTTTAGTTGATCGAAACTTCTGTGGGTAAGTCTGACTTCAAAGTATTGAAGCTCTTTCCACTTCTTATTTGAACACCAAAAAGAGACAATGTTGCGGCCTGCATGAGTTTGTTTTTGACTCTAATCTTTCCTTTGCTCCTCCATGCCATCATGAGTTTGAGCTCAACTTCTACAGTCCATTCCATGAAAGCTTGACTTGTATTCCTACTTTCCTTTACTGTGCAGAGGTAAGCTTTGTGTTCTTAGACTTTATGGCTTCGTATTCTGCTCATTTCGGCCTCAAAGCCGTGGCTAACACACTCTAATGTCATCACTTCTCTGCTTTTCTATGTTCACATCTATCATTGTAGTGCTCTATTCTTTAGTGAGAGCTCGGCCATCACTTGAGAACTCGAACCCCTACATTTGGAAGCCATCTGTAACTTTAGCCACGGCTAGAAACTCCATCAGAAATACGAACCGGTAACTCTCTTTGCTCTATAGAAACCCTAAAAATCTCTCTTTATTTCATGAACCTCTGGCCATGTTCAGGCCGTGCCAAAAGAGCACTATAAGAAACAATTTCTTGACCTTTGGGCTTGACCCAGAAAAGTAAATTTCCATTATGTCGATTTAATAATATTTCTGCATATGGGTATTAAAGAAATTTCAATAATTCTGCATTACCCTCCTTTTGTATTTCGACTAAAATCCGAGAGCTTGCATTTGTTGTATATTCTTGCCTTTTAAATCAAGATCTCACATGGGTATTTTTGTAGCTATCTCCTTTGCATTTTGAAGCAAAACTGAAGATGGGTACTCAAATTTTTTTAAGGAAACTGCCTTTTTTGTATTTTGAGAATAAACCCACATGTGGGTATTAAAAAATAGAAACCGAACTGCATTTTCTTCTTTCCTAAGCTCGATATATCACAAAATTGCATTGCTTTTCCCCTGCTATCTCTTTTGTGGCTATTATGAAAATCATATGAAAAATGTATTCTTCTTACTCTGAGGCTCGAACCAGTACAAAAATTTGCATATTTGTAATTATACTACTGCTTAAAATAAGACCCATATGGGTATCATAGATTATCACATTTTCTGTCCTTCTAAAGCTTGACCATCAGATTGAGAGTTCAACCCTTGGTTTCTGAAAACTTCATGAAGCTGGTTTCTGTTTTATGAGTGTCGCTATAACTTACCATCATCGCCGAGACCTCTTGTAGAGAGCTTGTGTCTTACCGAAACTCTTCATTACTTCCTAGTCACCAAGACAATGTGTTTTCAGGGAGACCTCTTGTAGATAGAAAGGCTATACGGAAAATCTTTATTATTTCTCTTTCTGCACTTTTGAAGCTAACCCACATGTGGGTATTTAAAATTAGAAACTACAAATTCATTTTATGGATATAAACTCTACCCAGAACCAGAACTTTATCCTGAACCTCTAAAACAAAATACTATCATGGGTTTGGAGATTTTCAAAACAAAAGCATAAATTCTTAATTTATGACAGAACTCGACCTCCCATACTTTCTTGAAATGGTGCTAAAATTGTATATTTGCTTGCGTTTCCTCCAGGATTTTGGCTCAGAAAACCAGTGATATTTTGCATCTACTTCTAAAACAAAAGATGCCTTGGATATTTGTCTTTATTTTAACCTCCCTGCATTCTGTGTGTCTCAAAATAAAGCAACTCATTGCATCATTGTTGCTTGTTTAAATATGCCTTTAGAAGTATACAAGAACATGATGAAACAACCATAATTTGTGTGCTTGTTTATATTCATTGGCCCATATTACTAGGTATTCCGTTTTGACATTTTTGTAGCTCTCGTTGACAGTTATAACACCTGAGCTCAAATCACAGAACTGTCATCGACATAGAGCTGTAGACTATCCTTAAAATGAAAATCCAATACTCATTCTGAGAGTACTCTCCAGGTACTAAGAATATGAAAGATCTGTCTTGAATGCACATTCTGGAACCTCATATACATATGAAGCTCGAAACTGAAAATTCCATTATGGTCCCCTATTGCATTTTGTGCTCATCTTGTAGATATGACAGAAACTTTACCTCACTAATTTTTCAAGACCTTGACTGAGTAATATGAAAACGATCACAATCCTACACATTTGTTGCATCTAATTCATGGCTTGACCTATTACAAGTGATGTCTTACTTGACACTTGTATCTCACTGAAAACAAACTGAAAGTATATCACATTTGATTGTTGTCCTCTACTAATCATAGATACATGAACCTGTCTAAGGCACCGTCCTAACTAGAATGAATTCACTATCTTGCTGTAGCTCCTAATAAGCAGTACTAAACTCTAACACAACAGCTTTCATTTTCTGCATTTGAATTATGTAGAGGCTTTACCTTTTTGCTCTTGGACTGTGACATTGCATCAGTACCACCTCCTTTACTCACTGGTTCATATCTAACTGGTAACTCATAATCATTTAATACTCAAATGCGTTGTCTATGTCTATTTTTATGAGCAACATGACACTCTTCATGCATTTTTATATTTCACTGCACAAACTGCTCTCAGAAACTGTTCTCTTTGATGATGAAAATTAGAACAAAACATTAAGGAATATGTATGCCTGTTCACTATCCAAAAGAGAAATAATGAATTGAAACTCACATGACATATGATTATGATCAGCACATAAAATGAAGTAATTCAACAATTTCTGATGCAAATGCATTCTGTTAAATTCCTTAAGTGAACTAAACTCACTATTCACTTGTAGCCTTCAGAAAGAAATGCTGATCGTTATGAATGCACAGTTGGTTTCGTTACTTGATGGATAACTCTATTTTACTCTTTCGGTTGTATTTCATTTAGTTTGATGTATATGATGAAATAGCTTTCAAAAACAACCCATTTAATGCATAGGGCAGCATGCTGGGCTATACCTTTGTGGGAGCCCGTTTTACTCCACATGCTTGGTCTTTGAATAATGTTCAGCTTCATGACTTTACCTATACCTGCACAAGGAAACAAACAGTGTTAGCATAAAAAATAGAACATGTTGATTATGATGTTGATACTTCTCCTTCAGCTCACTTCTTTCATATTGCATTTGACTGATTATTTCAATGCATTGCTAATAGTATGTTGTACTATTGTTAGTGCATCATATAGGTTACATCATAGTCGGAGCCACTGACACCCCTCTTTTCCTCTTACAGGTCGACGAAGCTCAAGACGACGAGGTGCACCATTCAACATCAAGCATCGATAATCAGGCAATGATGACTATGTTGCCACTTATGTGTTTTTCCTTTCGCATCCTCAGTAGTGCAATGTATTATTAGAAATGTGTTGTCACAGTTACAGTTACATCCACGGCTTGTGTGGATCTTTGATTTCAATTTTTGCTTTTCAGTTGAAAAGAAAATGCATTTTATGCAATGTTTTAATAGTATTCTGATTGTGAAATCAAATGAAACCTTGTAAAAATATGAGTTCTTTTTGAAATGAATAAAAGCATCTGAAATGCTATTTTGCACATGTATTCAATTCTGTCTTTCTTTTAAATCTGCAACTTCTGAATGGCACTCTGCAACTCCACCTCACTAAAATGCATAACTGATATTCAATGCATAATGATAATGATGTGAAACCGCATTCAAACATGACACTGCAATTCCACTTAATAATAGGCCAGCTCCTCCATTTGAGTTGAGGTGAAAAATATGTAACATTTTGGCGATTTCCGTTATATGCTTGCCTGGTAAGCATAGATTAGTGGCCTTTAAAACAATTCATTGGGCGCAGAGTCAAATCTACCCCTTCTTGTGAACTTAGAAAGCATGAACAACAACACTCCAAACAACAGCAAGAAAACGAAACAAAAATGAAAGCAAACTAACAGGCCCTGGTGGCCAACAAAACAATGGGCAGCAGCGCATAGAGAAAGCAAACTACTGAAATGAAATGTGTGAAACACACTTATTTGCAAACTACTCTACCTAACAGTGAGATAACTCTTCTCAAAGGCAGTGTTTGAGGTGGATCCCATTCACTAGGATAGACAACACCTCACCAGTGATCTTGGAAAGTTGGAATGCGTTGTGTTCTTTGCATTCCGTAATCACATAAGGCCCATCCCATATTGTATCGAACTTGGAATGTCGTCCAGGTCTACTTTTAAATTCATTCCACTTGAAGACTAGATCTCCAATAATGAAATCACGAGGCTTCCTCCTCTTGTCAAAAGTATTCTTCATTTGTGCTTGATGTATTTCTAGCTGTCTCAGAGCTTCTTTTCTGCTTTCTTCAAGCTCAACTAGCTGTGCAAACCTCACTTCAAGAGGTTGTTCCTTCAGCAACTCTAGTTCTTTAACATAACTCAATGTTGGTAATTCAATTGAAATAGGCAATTTAGCCTCTCTGCCATAAGTCAAAACAAAAGGTGAACAACCAATGGCTCTTTTAGGAGTTACTCTGTCAGCCCAAAGGGCTAGCTTCAGCTTTTCATGCCACGTTCTTTGGTTATCTTAAACAGTCTTCTTGATTATCTGAATCAAATTCTTATTTGTGGATTCCGCTTGGCCATTACCTTGCAGATAATAATTTGATGAAGTGTTCAGATAGATGTTATTTCTGACAGACCAATCTGAAATCTTTAATCCGATGAAAGCTAAACCGTTATCTGAAATGATTGAATCTGGGACACCAAATCTCGAGCTGAGATCTTGATAAAAATTAAGCACTGAAGCCTCATTTGCTTCCTTTAAAGCAACAACTTCGGTCCACTTTGTAAAATAATCTGTGGCAGTAAGAATACACTTATGACCTGCACTCGAAGGTGGGTTTATAGGGCCAATGAAATCCAAACCCCACTTAGCAAAGGGTTGTTCTACTTGAATCGGATGTAGGGGCAGCGGCACAAGTCTCTATTTACTAGCAAATAATGCACATTTCTCACATTTTCTGACCCACGCAATAGAATCTTTAAACAGATCTCGCCAATAATAACCAGCTCTCATAATTTTCAGAGCTGTTGTTCTTGTAGCAAAGTGACCTCCAGAAGGTCCATCATGAAACTCTGCCAACAACTTGTCAACTTGATCAGGCTGAATGCAACGTAATAAAACAACTTGGAAATCTCTTCTATAAAGAACGCCATCAATGACTGCATAAGGGATGGCTTGTAATCTGTAGTACCTTCTTTTTGCTCGGTCCAAGCCTTCGGGGCATTCGCCAATTTGTAGATAATGTATCATCTGCTGCAACCACGTAGCAAGAGGTGCTTGAACAACACTTAAGACATCATTATTTAATACCGTTTCTGTATTTGTAGCCTCTTCTAAATTGTTGTTTTCACTTCCAGCAATTTGTTCACACAAGCCCTTGCCTTTAACAAGCTTGGTTACTTTAATGTCAACATCGAACTCCATCACTTTAGTGATCCAACCAGCACACTTATCATTAATATCGTTGTTAAGCAGAAAATCTTTAACAGTCGAATGCGCTACTAGCAAATGAACCTTGTTGTTGGACAACATATGTCTAAATTTCTTCAAGCTCCTTACAACAACAAAAAAATGTTTCTCCACAAAAGAGTACTTTACCTCGTAATCGTGTAGAACTTGACTAAAAAACGCAATAGGCTACTCTAAGCCTTCCTCGTTTTGCTGGCATAACATAGCCGAAACAATATCCACTCCTCCAAAAACATACAGGATGAAATCTTTATCAAAATTTGGATTAATGAGAGTAGGAGTAGCTATGAGCGCCTCTTTGATCTGCTCAAAGCTCCTTCTGCCTTCCTTGGTCCAACTGAATTGCATGTTCTTCTTCAGCATAGAAGTGAGAGGTTGCAGCAAAGCTACAATATTTGGTATAAACCTTCTTATGAAATTTATTCTCCCAAGAAAGCTTTGCAAGCCTTTCTTATGGGCTGGTAATGGCAATTCGAGTATTGCAGAAACTCTTTCAGGATTGATTGAAATACCTTGCTTTGAGACAATGTGCCCCAACAACTTTCCCTCGTGTACTGAAAATATACACTTCTTTGGATTGAGAGATACTCCGAACTCTCTGCATCTCTGAAAAATCTGTTCCAAGTGATCCAAGTGTTCATTAGCATTTCTGGAAAAAATAGTAATATCATCTAAATATACAAGAACAAACTTGTTCATAAGGCCGTAAAAGGCCATGTCCATAGCATGCTGGAAGGTAGCTCCAACATTTAATAAGCCATAAGGAATCTTCTTGTATGCCATCGTGCCCCATTTGGTTGTGAATGCTGTCTTAAACTAATCCTCTTGTTTAACCAGAATTTGGTTATAACCTGAGTAACAATCTAAGAAAGAAAATCTGTCAGAACTAGAAACTACCTATAAAATTTGCTCCATAGAAGGGAGTGGGTAATGGTCCTTCAAAGACGCTCTATTTAGATCCCTGAAATCAACACAAAGTCTGATTTCTCCGCTCTTCTTCCTGACTGGTACTAAATTCGACACCCAAGAGGTGTGCTTGATAGGAAAAATGATACCGCTTTCAACTAGCTTGTTTAGTTTAGCCTTCATGAGGTGTTCCAACTTAGGATTAAGTGGTCTTTGCTTCTGCCTTACTGGTTTTGCATCGGGCTCAAGCTCGATGGTATGCTGAGCTAATTCGGGGTTAAAACCTCTTAAATCTTTGTATTCCCAAGCAAAAACATCACTATAATTTTGACATAATAGAATGAAAGCTTGTTGTTCCTCTTGACTGCACACCTTACCCAGCTTGAGAAGCTTTCCTTTGAAAATTTCAATAGCTGAATAATATTCCTCTTTAACTGTTAAGCTGCACTTGTCCTTTCGAACTTGATCATCTGAATTAAAGACAGATTCTAACGTCACCAAACCTTTTGGCAGCTTATTGGTCTTTAATTGTACGATCTGGCCTTCATATTGCTGCTACCACTTTTGCTGATTTCCATTTGTGAACTCTGCTTCAGCAATGAGAAAATTCACGATTTGCTCATCGTTGTCAAAAACCTGCCAGCTCACGTTATTGTCAGGTACAGAAGGTTTGACCACTATCTTCACGTACTGACGCGCTTCTATTTTATGAATATCTTTGGGAATGTCAATTTGGGCTCCTATGGCAGCAAGCCTGTCAGCATGTTTATTTTGATTCTGAGGAATTGACAAGATATTAAAAGCATTAAAATCTTCCATCAAATCCCATACACGGTGCTTGTATTTCTTAAGTAAATCATTTTTTGCAGCATTTAAATTTCTGACCTGATTCACAATGAGCTCTGAATCTCCATAAACTTGCAAGCATGTAATACCTCGCCTGCGGGCCCACTCAAGGCCATGTACCAATGCTTCATACTCAGTTGTATTATTTGAACAGCTGAAAGGAAATCTGCAGGCTAAATAATACTTATCTCCTTCGGGCGATATCAGTATAGCTCGACCTCTGGCACCAACACTGCTCCTCGAACCATCGAAATAATGTTTCCACAACTCACTATCTTTTCTTGAAAACGGTCCATCTTCTTTGCAAAGATTAGGCATGTTGCAATCAGACTCGCGAATCATATAAACTCCTAAACCTACCTCATCTGTGTTCTGGAATGGATGAAGCTCGTGATCTTCGGCTGCCCATTCATCGAGACTGATGTAGTCTCCTTGGGTGCTATAGTATGAGGTCATGGTTTGCTCCTCCATTACAGAGGTGGCGTAGAGATTAGCGTTTATAGGGCTTGGGGAGTATGGTTCGATCTGGTCTTTGGCGAGAGACTCGGACTTAATGGTCACTTTCATACTGTACCTTGTTCTAAAAAATAGATGAGACCAATTGGAAGACAAAAACCCACCCAACTTGGCTATAAAATCCCCTGATAAACAAATGGCGAAGTGCAGCGGTAAGTCAATAACATGAATATCTTGGTGAATAGCGAAACTTAGGGATGCATGCAAGGTAAGAGCTAAATTTCTTATTATGCCAGCAGTCTTGAAAACAGACCCATCTAATTGCACTACGCCTTTCTGAGGATTAGGCTCATAAACAAGACCTAATTTGTTGGCTAAACTTTTAGGCATGACTGAACTACTGGCACCACAGTCGACCATACAATTATGCACAATTTTATCACCTATGATCAGACTTAAGTAAAACGGAGGGGGTTTTACCTCTTTTGCCTTCTGCCCACTTTTCTCCTCCAAGTCATTAACCAACATAGCCTTTGCAACTCCTTGATTGGTGTTGTCAAAAATAGACAATTTAGCTAATGCGTCCTGGAGTAAGCTTTTTTGTCCTGGAAGCTGCTGAGAGTCTAATATTGACATATTGAAAGTAATTTTCTTAAGATGCTCAATGATATTGAAGGATGAAACATTTATCTTCTACTGGTTTTTTGTAACAGTAGCTTCATTTTGCTTCTGCGAAAGCTGAGAATGCGTTTTTGACAGCTCCTTGTTAGGTATTTCCTGCCCCTTTTGTAGAATCTAAATTTTAGGCTAAGTGGCAGCGTTAACTTTTGATGAAACAGGTTGAGTACTAACAGTAGGCTGCTGCTATGCACTTCCAGCTTGCTGTCCTAGATCCATAGCTCAGTTTTTAGACCTGGTATTAGTTGAAATAGGAGAATCTTGTCGGTCTTGGCCATTCACGCCACAAAATTCGGAGCTCTGCCATTTCGGCAAGGCGACTTCTAAATTATCTTGCTTTTCTTGATTATGATTTGCAACATGTTGCGAAGCAGCATATATATTCTACACCATTAAAGCTTGATTCCTCACTCCGTTGGTGCAAGCCGATTGGTTGTGGGGTTGATTGCATGGGTAGCACCAGTAACAATCTTGAGCGACATTGTTTTGCGGCACAAGCTCTTTTGACGTGCTGGCTATGTTCGGATTGTATGGTTGGAATGGCCTAGGGTTAAAATTCCTTCTTTGGGCTTGATAATCACCCTGGAAAATGGGCCTATTTTGCTGGTTTTGCTGATATGGGGCTTGATAAGGCTTATGTTCTTGGCCAACGTGCTTCTTAATAGTCACAAGGTCGATCCCGACGGTGTATAATATGTTTTTTAGCTCCTACATTTTGGGACTTGGGGCTGGGGCAGTGACTTCTTGGATTGTACTATGATATCCTATTGCTCAAATTGGCGGGACAACAACCAAGAGAGGTACAGTAGTAGGAATAGGCGACTGTATTTTTTGAAACAAGGGCATGGGGGGTCTAGGAGCTATATCTCCAGCTTGAATAAGACAATTTTTAGCATTAATAGCAATTTTGTAAGCATTTGGAAGCATCAAATCACCCATAGACTAAATCATGACAACAATCTTACTATTCAAAGCCTTTAGATAAAACAAAAATGCATGTGTCGGTAAGGGTTTTACCACTGTCGGGATTCTATCCCAAGTCCTTTGGAATCTGTAGTTGAAATCTGCCAAGTGTTCGTGCGGTGCCCTTTGAATGGTACTCAACTGCTCTAACAAAGATAAGTTGTCAGATTTATCCGCAAAGTGCTGGTATAGACCACTACCTAGAGCGTCCCATGTTCTGATTGAATTTGCAGTGAGACCTCTAAACCACTGTAGCGCTTTTCCCTTGAGTGAAGCAACTAGTAGCCTTAGAGCAACATTCTCTTGAGTGATATTATGTACTGAACATAACATGGCCACATCACGGATGTGTTCAACTAGCATTGTGTAGTCTTCTCCGGTGAAATATGGTAGTCCTTGAAGGGCTACAACCGAAATATCATCATGTTGGGCAATATCTAATGGACTGCCTCCATTAAAGGGTGTGAACGGATGCTGCCTCGGTGGTGCTACCATTAGTGGTACTTGCGAGATTGGTACTGGTACACTAGGTGACAGAACTAGAGCACCAAAACTGGGAGGCGTCGACTTTGATCTTGTAGGGGCTTCAAAAAGCCTTTTTGTTGTCCTGCCTCTCCTTCGTGGTGGGGAAAGCTCCTGATTCTTGAAAGGTTTTGAACTTGATCTTGTTTGAATATTTCTCATGCGTGGGCTGTACTAGCATGAAGAAAATAGAACCAGAGTCGCTAGGTATATTGAAAGCCTCCAGAAGGCTGTAAAAATATGCTGCATACACCAAATAGAAAATTGAAATATTAAATATTCTCTGAAAGTTTCTTTTAATGTCCCACCGGGCACACAAAAAACTATTATCAATAGTTTTGCACCCTCATAAATGCAGTATTCAGCAAACTACTGGAACATGGAAACCTCTTTTAGATGTGGGTGATCTTACGCGAAAGAGGAATCTCCAGAGTGAGCTGGTTCTCTGAATGATGAATTCTATTCTAAAATAGCTTCTGAGGAAAGGGATGAAGAATAACTGAACATAAAAACCTATTTCTAAAAGATGATTCACCAAACTTATAAGAATTTAGACCTAACCACTTATAACAACTTCTATATTGTAGTAATTCTCACAATCTCATTGGCACATATCCTATTAGTGATTCGCATGAAGATCTAGAAAACAAAGACAACATGCAACCTAAAACATGTAATTCTGAAACACCACCTATAATAGCAAGACATAAAAGGATTTCAATTTGAAAATACAAGTATATCGGATTGCCATTACAAAATTTGAGATAGAAAATAAGGAAAAATTTGATGCTCTATTAAAACTGGAAGAGTATCAATTTGTCCAAATTGAGTATCAAAAGGTTTACAAGCTCCCCAAAATGAGTAAGGGCAAGAAAGTCCGATATGAACTACTGAGAATGGAGAGTTGAAAGACTAAATCTATCAAAAGAACTCTCCAGGAAACCCTAATCCGAGCTCAGAAAAAGCTAAAGGAAAAAAGGCTTCAAACAAACTCAAAAAACTGCTTAAAACCAGAAAAAAGCACAATGCTTTTATGATGAACCTGCCAAGTCTCTAAAAATAGGCTAAATATCCTTTAAAAGCACAAAAACACCTTATCTCTCCAAGACAAGTCTGAAATCCGACCAAGAAGAAAAGCCAGTCAAAGATCTGCTAAAAATAGCAAGAAAACATAAAGCAAATTATAGAATATCGCTTTTATGCTTCTGCTTTTACAAGATGCAGATTTTTTTACAATTGTCTATTTTTGCAACTCAAAGATTGGAAATCTTTTGCAAAAATAAAACTGCTTATCTCTTCATTACAACATTCTGATTTTCTCAAAAATCATAAAAACACATTACACAATCTTCTTATCAAAACTTCTCATTGATTTCTCATAAAACCAATTAAAATGAGAAACCCTAAAAATATGGCACTAAGCATAAGGCATTCATAAATCTCCCCTAATTGCCTCTTCATTTAAAACAATACCCTAAGGCATAAACCCATACTTCTCTAAGGCAAAACAATAAGTCTTCAATACCTAAGACATCACCCTAGCACACAATTTTGGCCTTACATAATCATTGATTTAGACTTAGGTTTGAATAAATCATAAGGAAAGCATTATGGGTTCGACCACCATTTGATATTCAACATGTGCATTTTGAATGAACATTCTTGAACTTCATAAGGCTCAAATTAGGGCTTTGATCAAAATAGGGTGAAACCCTAATTATCATCATTTCACACCGATGAATTTCGAAAGAAAGAAACTCTATCTGCATGAACAACACCGCTATGATGGTGTTGGATTCGAGCCTGTGTGCTTCAGTAATCTTTCTTTGCTCTCTAGTTGACCGAAACTTCAGTGGGTAAGTCTGACTTCAAAGTATTGAAGCTCTTTCCACTTCTTATTTGAACACCAAAAAGAGACAATGTCGCGGCCTGCATGAGTTTGTTTTTGACTCTGATCTTTCCTTTGCTCCTTCATGCCATCATGAGTTTGAGCTCGACTTCTACAGTCCATTCCATGAAAGCTTGACTTGTATTCCTACTTTCCTTTACTGTGCAGAGGTAAGCTTTGTGTTCTTAGACTTTATGGCTTCGTATTCTGCTCATTTCGGCCTCAAAGCCGTGGCTAACACACTCTAATGTCATCACTTCTCTGCTTTTCTATGTTCACATCTATCATTGTAGCGCTCTATTCTTCGGTGAGAGCTCGGCCATCACTTGAGAACTCGAACCCCTACATTTGGAAGCCATCTGCAACTTTAGCCGCGACTAGAAACTCCATCAGAAATACGAACCGGTAACTCTCTTTGCTCTATAGAAACCCTAAAAAGCTCTCTTTATTTCATGAACCTCTGGCCATGTTCAGGCCGTGCCAAAAGAGCACTATAAGAAACAATTTCTTGACCTTTGGGCTTGACCCAGAACAATAAATTTCCATTATGTCGATTTAATAATATTTCTGCATATGGGTATTAAAGAAATTTCAATAATTCTGCATTACCCTCCTTCTGTATTTCAACTAAAATCTGAGAGCTCGCATTTTTTTTATATTCTTGCCCTTTAAATCAAGATCTCACATGGGTATTTTTGCAGCTATCTCCTTTGCATTTTGAAGCCAAACTGAAGATGGGTACTCGAAATTTTTTAAGCAAACCGCCTTTTCTGTATTTTGAGAATAAACCCACATGTGGGTATTAAAAAATAGAAACTAAACTGCATTTTCTTCTTTCCTGAGCTCGATATATCATAGAATTGCATTGCTTTTCGCCTGTTGTCTCTTTTGTGGCTATTATGAAAATCATATGAAAAATGTATTCTTCTTACTTTGAGGCTCGAACCAGTACAAAAATTTGCATATTTGTAATTATACTACTGCTTAAAATAAGACCCATATGGGTATCATAGATTATCATGTTTTTTGTCCTTCTGAAGCTCAACCATCAGATTGAGAGTTCAACCATTGGTTTCTGAAAACTTCATGAAGCTGGTTTCTATTTTATGAGTGTCACTATAACTTACCATCATCTCAGAGACCTCTTGTAGAGAGCTTGTGTCTTGCCGAAACTCTTCATTACTTCCTACTCACCAAGACAATGTGTTTTTAGGGAGACCTCTTGTAGATAGAAAGGCTATACCGAAAATCTTTATTATTGCTCTTTCTGTACTTTTGAAGCTAACCCACATGTGGGTATTTAAAATTAGAATCTGCAAATTCATTTTATGGATATAAACTCTACCCAGAACCAGAACCTTATCCTGAACTTCTGAAACAAAATACTATCATGGGTTTGGAGATTTTTAGAACAAAAGCATAAATTCTTAATTTATGACAGAACTCGACCTCCCATACTTGCTTGAAATGGTGCTAAAACTGTATATTTGCTTGCGTTTTCTCCAAGATTTTTGCTCAGAAAACCAGTGATATTTTGCATCTACTTCTAAAACAAAAGATGCCTTGGATATTTGTCTTTATTTTAACCTCCCTGCATTCTGTGTGTCTCAAAATAAAGCAACTCATTGCATCACTATTGCTTTTTTAAATATGCCTTTAGAATTATACAAGAACATGATGAAACAACAAGAATTTGTGTGCTTGTTTATATTCATTGGCCCATATTACTAGGTATTCTGTTTTGACATTTTTGTAGCTCTCTTTGACAGTTATAACACCTGAGCTCAAATCACAGAACTGTCATCGACATAGAGCTGTAGACTATCCTTAAAATGAAAATCCAATACTCATTCTGAGAGTACTCTCCAGGTACTAAGAATCTGAAAGATCTGTCTTGAATGCACATTCTGGAATCTCATATACATATGAAGCTTAAAACTGAAAATTCCATTATGGTCCCCTATTGCATTCTGTGCTCATCTTGTAGATATGACAGAAACTTTACCTCACTATTTTTTCAAGACCTTGACTGAGTAATCTAAAAACGATTACAATCCTGGAAATTTGTTGTATCTAATTCATGGCTTGACCTATTACAAGTGTTGTCTTACTTGACACTT